>JAFEMH010001252.1:0-506647 GCA_022495995.1 Adenophora triphylla var. japonica | reverse complement strand
GTAAATACAAAAATCTATATTAATAATGTAACAACCGATCACTAAATCACATAAAAATAACAAAATAATATAATAAAAAGCAGATTGAATTAAAACAAAATATATAATGATTTTCCAGATTTAATATAGATAATAAAAAGAAGTTTTAATAAGAGAGAAATATACAAAACCAACCGTTAAAAAAGGAAAGGCTATAGGGAGCACCATTGGGCCGCACAGGCTGGAGAGTTACTATTTAAACTCCAAAAATTATGTGATTACACTCCCATTGTCACTCCCAAATTTAATACACACACCCCTTTGCTTTTCCTTTATGTTCTCTCCACTCACCCCACTCACCCACACCCAGCCTCACGCTCTAGAGAGAGAGAGAGAGAGAGAGAGAGAGAGAGAGAGTAGAGAGAGGAGAGAGAGAGAGAGAGAGAGAGAGAGAGAGAGAAGAAGAAGAAGAACAGTTGGAAGAAGAAGAAGAAGAAGAAGAAGAAGAGCCTTTAACAGCTTGGGGGAGGCTGGCCACGGAGGGAAAGGGAGGCGGGTTAGTTTATTCCCTCAAAGATCACCCAAGCATGTCATCTATGAAAAAATAGGGCTCGAAGCCGCTACTCCGCCGACTCCGACGGAAAAAGTCGTCCACCACCTCGCCGACTTTGGCTTAAAAGTCGGCCACACCCGCCGATTCTCGGGAAAAAGTCGGGCCACCACCTACTACTCTGGGAAAAAGTCATCCACCATTGGCCGATCCCTTGTTTTTCATAAAATTCACCTAATTTTTTTGCAATTATATTTCAAAAATCATTTGTATGAGCTAAATAAGTCATATACCTAAAAGAAATTATAATTTTTATTGAAATTATACTTCTGAAAATTTATATACATAATTTTTTTTAACAAATATATATATATTCAAGACAAGATTAAAATGAGCAAATAATTTTTGGAGTATAATTTCAAAAAAAATTATATGACTTATTTAGCTCATGCAAATGATTTTTGTAGTATAATTTCAAAAACATTAGGTGAATTTTATGAAAAAAACAAATGGTCGGTTACTGGTGGATGACTTTTTATTAAAAAGTCATCCTAGCATGGTGGAAAAAATTACAAAAAGTCGGTCGGGTGTGGCTGTCTTTTTTCCCTTAATCGGCCGGTAGTGGCCGACTTTTAAGCTTCCAAAGTCGTCCGGGTATGGCCGACTTTTAAGCCTAAAGCCGGCAGTGTGATGGCCGACATGGTAATTTCCGTTTTTTTTTTATTTAAAAAAAAATGTTAAATTCTTTTGAGACGACTTTTTTTTGTGAGAAAGTGGAATGGTAAATGGGGGTTGGGGGGGGAGTAGTGAATGGAGTGAATGGGAAGATGACAAAGGGGTAAAATAATTAACACTCAATGTGTATTTAAACATTTTTCATCTTGTGTGGTTTTTTTCTTGAGTTTTTAAGGGGTTCCATTTGAAAACTCTATTATTTGATGTCTTTGTTTAAAAAATTACAATACCTATCACACATAGGAATGACACCGGTCCGTTCCCGGTTCCGCTCGGAACCGCTGCCATGGAGGAGGTGAATCCCATCGCTCGCGCTCGCTATCGTTCGCTTCATCGGCACCCGGTTCATGCGCCATAGTCTGGGTCCTAGGCCGTCTCAGGCTCTCCGGCGCCCGGTTTACGGTTCACCACCTGGGTGAACCTTAATCAAGTTCAGCCAAACCGGCTACTGCCCTCGCCTATTTAATTTTTCATACTCACATGGCGGCCTGCTCGTCGGCCTGCCCGACTGACCGACGGGCCATCCCTAATAATTATTGTAACTTTTTTTTAATTTGGTTTATGCAATTTGTGTGCTTGACCATGACAACGCGTGAGTAGGTTGTATCATTTGAAACTGCTTAGTGAAACTAACTAAATTAGTATTGCCATACAGTCAAAGCCTGGCCACAGTTATGAACGTGCTTTAATTTGCTTGTATACATATGAGTTGGTGTCCAGTGAAAACGCGTTTCTCCATTTCCTTGTATGGAGAAACGCTTCTTATCATACTCAAAAATGGAAATCGCTAACTGAACCGGTTCTATTGTTCAAAAACCTACAAAACCTAGATATATTACAATTTAAAAACGTTTCATCTTCGACGAGCTCAATGAAATTGAATATCAAGAAATGGGGTCACTGCGTAAATGCATAGCTGACAAACAAAAATATGAACCAAATCAATAACTAATGCTTTTGACGACCAACGTTTATTTTGTTTTAAGGTCGATTGACAGGTTGCAGATTTCCAGAGATTACTACTAAATTTTGGGGATCTATCCACTGGTCATATAATGGAAGCTCAATTACATGACAGATATTCTATAAATATCACAAATCGATATTCTCAGTGCTACACAAATCGATATTCAGCTGTAGCTACGTGTTTGATCACACATAACTTATTTTTTAATTTTAAATTGACAATGTACTAGGCAGTCGGATATGGCCATGTGATCTGCATGGCACCTAAAATGTATATCCGTAAATGTGTTACATGCATATCCGTAGCTCCTTATAGCAATGATATCCAGATTGCCAAAATTGTATATCTGCAAATGTGTTAGGTACATATCCGTAAACCTTCAAAATGAATATCCGTAAACATTCATAATGAAAGTTTTAGTTTGTGCTTCACTTGTGTGTTTATGGATATTCACTTTGGAGAGTTTCGATATTTTCAAATAGCCATCGGTGTTGGGATATTCACTCTGCAGTTCTCGCATAGTCAATTTGGTAGTTCTCGATATTCATTTTGAAGGTTTCGGATACTCATTTTGAAGGTTTTTTGATAGTCAATGGGTGTTTTTGGATATTCAATTTGGTAGTTCGTATATCTTCGCTTTAGTTGCTCGATATTTCTCATTAGGAAGGTTTTTGATAGTAACGGGTATTTTTGGATACTTCAGTAGTTCGGGATATTCAGTCTGTATTTATATTTATATAGGTTGAGTACTTGAATCCTACTAAAAAGTTGCTCAATGAATTCAATGCACTTTTACATTTGCTACTTGACTAATGAATTCATTATATTTTAATGACCAATGAACACTTTTTTTACTCTTTCAATTGTTTCCATGGTATATGCACTATATGAGGAAGTGGAAGCTAGCCACTTGCACTGGGAGTACAACACATGAATCGGAAATTTCAGTTCAGCATCTCTTCTCTTCATTGCACCGCCCGCCTCTCATGCACTCAAGCAAATATGTCCTCAAATGATGAGTATGACTCGATGAGCAAGAGTGGATGAGTGCCTTTCGTGAGTTGACAAAGAAACTCCACTTCTCGTCACCTGCGTATCCTCGACCGACCGGACATCTCCAAGCTAAGTTCATGTATGCCTTCTACGCGCTTGTGCGTGTGGCGCATGACACGTGAAAGTGAACCAAATCGCAATGCTTCAAAGATGCCACATACTTGTGCACCCACTTCCTCTTTTCTCCAATGTTGCCAAAGTCGAAGCAATAGGCTTTCGCGCTTAAGGAGCTGGAGTTGATTGAGCCACTCGTGGAGCCTCCTTCTTGCAAGAAGAGTGATGTCTGAGGCTGAGCCCTTTCGATAAAGGTGACAGGCAGTGATGAGAGCCGGGTGTCAAGCCTTACTGGGTTATGGGAAGGGAAAAATGTAATTTTAAATTTTTTCACTTTAGTAAATTATTTAGCAATGATATCCGTAAGTATCTCTGGTTTATATTCCGAAATGTGTTAGATACATATCTGCAAATTGTTATATGGCTTTGGTCAATTCTATGTTCAGAACATATAAAATGATGATCCGTAAACGACAAAATGAATATCCGTAAATTGTCAAATTGAATATCTGGTGGAATCGCCAAATTGAATACTCCAAAAACACACTATCACCATACCTGCAAACAAATAAAATGTACATCTGCAATCTACTCATATTCAGAATCCGTAAACTTGAGATTGACATCATGTGATAGGCATAGGGACATACCTCTGTCCTTGGCCAAGGCCAATGCTATATCTGGGAAACTGAGCAAAAATGAATATCTGCAAACATTCAAAAATGTACGTATAACTAAAACCCTCCAAATTGAATATGTAAACACAATATTGACCATAAACACAAATGTATATCCGTAATGTGCCTACTTCACTATCCGTAAACTTTGGGGCTGAGCCACGTGTTGTGCGTGGAGCACATGCCCAAGCCAGGCCAAGGCCAATGCACTGTCCGTGAAACACTCAAAATGAGAGTCTGGGACCGTTCAAATTGATGAGACGTAATTGCCACATTGGATATTCAGAACACATAATTGAGGTATCAGTAAACATTACGAGAGTCTGTAAAGTACTGTTGAATATCCAGAATCTTTAAAGGGTAATGTACTAGGCCATAGCATATCAGTAAACCTTCAAAATGAATATCCGTAAACTAACCCAATTACATCGCCTTTTCTTGCAGTAATCATATTCTCCTATTTCGATTTAGAATTTCACCAATAACCTATAATCCCGAATTCGGGTTACAAATAGGTTTTCTCTCTTATCTTTATTGACATAGTTGATTTAGAACTACCGATATCATATGCACATTACTCTTTTTAATATATTTTGTGTGTGCAAGACCTAGAATCGAGGACCCTAATATTGATATAAGCAGGTACTTGATGTGGAATAAAAGCAAAGATTATGGTGAATTATATAATCCGTAGAAACTTCATGCAAATGCACTAGGATTTAGTATTAAGCTGTCAACAAATCATGTTTCAAAAAAGACTTCAAGTGATATTAGACAAGTTATTCCGCTGCTCGCGTGAAGGAGTTACTGCATCAACCCAAGAGGCTATCATCGTTGTTCCGTCACCGCTTGATGTTAATGAAGTTCAAATTCCTTCACCAGTTGGAACAACTCTCGATGTTACCACGCACAACAAAAGAGAAGGAGAAATGACATACAGAGGACTGAATGCAAGGCTTTTTGATATTAATTGATAAAAGAGGCGATATGTACCGATCGCCATGTTAGCGAGTAGAATCAGCGATTGATAAGGACAGATTGGAACCACAGTTTAGTGCAAGGTGGTCTCGAAAGATCGTGGTCATATAATTGAAATAATGGAAGAAGCCGGGCAAGACCAACCGATGGATGGAGTCTTTTGGTAAAAGCAGCCGGCCGAGCAGAACATGCCGGTCACACAGTTAGAAAGATCATGTCAATTGTCTCGTAAACTTAGAATAGAAAAAATTGAAACTGGTGATGCTCGCTGATAGGCTTTTTGAAATTTCACTCGGAAGATCGAGGGTTCTATTTGTAAAATCAAATTTGATGATGAAGGAAGACTTGGGGTTGCGCCTGAGTAGAGCAAGCATGATGAAGGAAGATTACAAGCTCTATGGAGATCTGGTTATATTTGACACAACTTATACTACAAAATAGATACAGTCTTATTTGTGCCCCAATAGTTGGCATTAATAATCATTGGAACACCGTCATGTTTGGTTGTGCTTTCATAGCAAAATGAAAAAATGAAACATTCAGAGGGTTTCGCTGGCAGCTTTAGAAACTCAATGTGGTGCAAAGAACCAAAAACAATATTTGCTGCATCAGCACCAAGCTAAAAGTCAAATGTAATTGAAGAGTGCATGATTATAAAATTCCATAACCAGCTTCTTTTATACGTTTCTTTATCTAGTATTTTATTTGTGCTATATAGTTCTTCCGGTTGTTACTGAATTTGTAGCTTCGGATATTCAGCATGACAAAAATTGGTCAATGAAAATTTATTGTGATAAAGTTAATATCCAGAAGCATATAATGTTAACATCTCGGGTAAACTTTATTATAATACGTATTTGAAGGGCGGACGAGGCATAAGCTATGTTTATGGCACATCCAACAAAATGTACACAGATCTCACTTTGGACAATTGAAGACAAATGAAGATTTTAAAGAATTTGATCATTATATCGGGATGTGATTCAGTGAGGATGAATTGGAGATGTTGGGAGTCACGCCAGAAATATGGCTCGCTGAAAATTTCCTCAGTTCGCTGTGCGCCTAGACTCACGGAATGGCGCATGTTTGAAAGCAATGTCTTCTCGCCTGACATGTCATCTCAAATGCAGAGCACATCATGCCCTTGAGCCAGCAAACAAACAATATCTCACTTTACACACAGGACATAATGCTGAGTGAATATCAACATGAGAACTACTGACGATAAATATGAGGGTACAGTTTGCAGTGCATGAAAGTGTAATCGCTTAGACACAAATCGGTTGGCAGTGCTTTCATTGCAGACATGCGCCGAATTTGTCAAATGTCACAAGGATACAGATATCTACACAAAAGGTGGACATTAAAGACGGCAAAAAAGAGTGGTTATGGGACAAAGCTCAGTCATGGAAAAGATGATACATCATCAGAGAAAGTGAAGCCTGGAAACAAAAGATGGCAATGAAACATTACAATCCGATGATGGCTTGCCAAGAAAACAGTCAAAAAGATGGCCTGAAGATGGGCTCACTTCTTATAGAACAATTGTTGTCGAAAATCAGAATGTAGATCACTACAGCACTGAGAGCAACTGTTAAATAGCAAGTGGTCAAGTGAAGCTCAGCCTACGGACTACTGCAGCCAGGTAGGTGTTAAAACGAAAACTGTTATCAGCTTGATAGAAGAAAGCCAATGATGAAGTTTGTCTTCAAAAACACCAAATGAACATTTGATTTAATAGTTTTATAGAATCGATAGTTCAAGATATTGATAGTTTCTGTTATACTCATTGATAAGCCGGATATATTTATTAGATATTTCCCGATATATACTTGATACTCGTTGATATTTGATAAAGCTTCTTCGGATATAGAATTGATATTTCGTTATCATATATCGGTTTCGCGCCTTTTAGTAGCTCGATATCAAATTGGTTACTTTCACATATTTTGGGTCATTGCCTTGGCCTATATTGAAACCACAAGCCAATTGATGAGTTCAGGGCGACGTGAATGCATGTGGTGGCATATCCGTGCCCTGTCATTGGCCTGGGCCGCGGTCAGCCTGATCGCCACCACTGAGCTGAGGCCTTGGCCTGGGCCTGGGTCAAGCCTCGAACTTGGCCTTGGCCTGGCCAAGCTCAACTTGGGCCTGGCCTTAGCCTAGGCCAACTTGAATCTCACCGATTTTGGCCTTGGCCTTGGCCTGAGCTTTGGTCACGGGCATATCTTCACCGGCCCAGGCCTGGTCAGGATGGCAACCGTAAATGAACATGTATAACCATAGTGCATAATCCGCAAATTACTTTCTTGGCCATGGCAGCAGGCCTTGCTATATCCAGAATAATATAGTATATCCAGAACAGCCATAGTATAAGTCCGTAGCCATTAGTTACGGCCAGAAATAAGTCTACGGGCAGCTAATTACGATAGCTCTCGATATGGGATAGTTTCTCGATATAGACTGATAGTTTCTCGCCGTGATAAACGATAGCTGATATGGAATTGAGGTTTTCGATAGTACGCCACGCATCAAAGTGATATCAAACTTACTATCAATTCAAAGAAGTACAAATGCATAGTTAAGGGCATTAATTATTGGATCAATTCTTGATCGTTTTCACGCTCTCGCCCAGGTTCACCTAGTAGGCACATATGACTGTCAAGAAAATTTCACTTTTATTACTTTTTCATGATAACACGTGAGCTGGGGGAGCACCCTAAGTGATTCAGCGATGACAGCCATAATGGCTTGCCACCAGCTTTCACATCATCTTGTTGCTCTCCTGTTTCTCTGAAGGAACTCAAACACTACGTAATGGACACACTGTAGGATTACGTGGGGATATTATCAAGTCATGAGTTCGCAACTGCCACATTGATGAAAGTTGCAAATTACCACAAGGCTGTGAAATGAGCTTGAATATGCCTTGAATGAATATTGAATATTAACGTGTGCTGCTGGAGAGCAAAGTGTAGCGGTAGTATTAATGGTAGCAATTGCTTTAATACGTGTTTTTAATATAGGTGATGACATGTTATTTAAATAAAAGTCAAATAAGGCACACGGGTACAAACCAAATTAATCGGCACTTTAGATCTAAAGAAAATTATATTATACAAGAGATATTGAGTTTTGCTGTGGAACATTTATCGTGCTTTTGTTTGAATGGTTAACCATAATTCCGCAGGACGTTGCTTGGAAATTTGCACAGTTGTTATGGGATGAGTCGCATAGTTGGGATAATCTGACAAGGACGTTTTCTTGTTTTATTACTTGGAACACTTACTTCTGAGCTGTCCAAAATCAAGTTCAAGGCCACCAGCTTCGGTACTACAGTAGTTTCTCGGATATTAAATTTAGAGTTTCTCGATATAAAATTTCGATAGTTTTCGAAAATTAAAGCCGATAGTAAAATTGATAGCCGATATACATTTGATTAGCCGTTGTTCATTTGTATATCTGCCACGTAAGTTATCAGGTCATTAAATCGTAAACAATCATATTGAATACCAGAAACTTTACAATGGTTATTAATTACATCACTAAATTTATTCCTAATTACATAATTACATTCATTCTACCTTAATGCTATTGCTTTCTGTTTTTTTTTTGTTTTTTTTTTCTCTTTTCAAAAGTGGTTGCAGCCATACGTCACACCTATGCCACCTTTGCCAATGGACCAAGCAAAAGTGCTGAAAGCATCCAGCCTCGCAGACCTTGATCCTTTGCTTGTCCTACAAATTAAAAAAAAAAAAATTGTTAAAACATATATATAGCCAAACTCATAATATGTAGCGAATAAAAACTTAATAAAAATTTATTATAACTCAGTGGCACGAGTACTTGATCCTTGAGCATTCATCTCGACATCACATAGTCCACAATCAGGATTATCATTTGCATTTTCTTTTACATCTGTCGCCATTGATGTACTCAAATTTATATATTTTGCCTTCAAAATTTATATAACATCGATAGCTTATTTCAAAAAGCTTTCATAGGCATTACGAAAAAAATTAAGTATAATATATTAGATAACTCAATGTAAACAAAAATGAAAAATATGAGTTTCAAAACATATACCACGGGCTGCGTAAGTTTCTACAACTTCTGCTTTTTGCACTATCAGCGTCGTCGTGCCACATATTGAATCTTTTTGAAGCCATGTCGTGCCACATATGTGTGCCCACTTTGTCGCCTTAAAGCATGGGATAAAACCGCAAAAATATATTAGGTGACTATCTGTAGGTCACATAGTGTGAGCAGAAGAATACCATTTATTATATCCGCTGCAATATTATGTCACGGCATGCTCTGGTTTGCCTAGGCCTCATGCTGATAGCAACTGCAGTCAACATAAAGTATAACCAGGTCACATAGTATATCCAGAAGCATTAGCCATGTGGCAGTTGCTCTGCCTGCCTATGTTCATTTGATATATTCAGAAATACCATAAAGTATTCAAATGTCATTTATTATATCCGTAGCCACTATGGCCACGTACAGGCTCTGGCCTTGGCCCAGCTCCTGTCATGGATATGGCACCGTAGCATAAAGTATATCCAGAAATAACATGTAAGTGCATATCCAGAATACCATAAAGTGCATATCCGCAAATACAGCCACGCATAGGCCTGCCCGCCTTGCCTGGGCCTTGGCCTGGGTCATGGATATATCCGTAAATTTAAAGTCATACTCCGTAGTCACACATAAAGTATATCCGCATAAGCATGAGACACTGGCCGTCGTGCTCGCTCGCCTAGGCTCGGGTCATGGATATATTAACACCATAGAAGATCTGGTAGTTGGTGACTAGTTTTGACAAATGAAATAGCTTAGCCAGATCACTTCATTATCAGCTTCCATTAGATCTTCACATCATTTTTTCCAATACTAAATATTATTACGAAATTTATAAAGCTCGTTAATATAACACAGGCCTAAAGAAAAATCTCATGAATATGCACTCAATATCAAATATATACTTATAAGTTGCTGAAAAAGCAAACTTAGCAGAATGGTCAACACCAAACATAAATCTCTTCATTGGCCCTTTGCGCTCCAACTTTCAAAATTACAATGCCCAAGCACCACAGCACACTCGTGATAATGTGTCTTCATACTGTAATATCTGCTTCCACAAGGGCATCATTAAAAATAAACACGAAAAAAATAATATTGTAATTTTGAATACCATAATAGCTTTCAATCGTAATAAAAATGGGATGTTTTTTTTTGACTGAAGAATCAATTGAAAGCAATAATCAACCACTTCCATTTGGCATGCCAATCATTACCCTTATTCTTCACCAGTAATGCATGAAAGAATACTCCTACCATTGTCTAAATATCATCTAACACCATTGGCCATGTTACCGGTTTATCAAACTAAACTATCACATCACCCAAAATTTGTGTAAAATATTCTTCTTCCACCTCGTAATTTCCTTGATGGGTCAGACATAAGCGTGCCTGCCGTTAAACAGATTGGAATCAAGAACTTGATCCTTCTCAGAGCCTAGCAAATCAGCTCGAGGTGGCCATTGATGCTCGCAAATTGATCTCATTGGCTGATCAACATTAACTTCTGATCTCTCTCGGTGTCACCTTGATCCTCACGCTCACGCATCAAACTCGAACTTTCAACATTATCGGGCATGGATTCTGAGTGAAAGAATTTGGTCAATGTGCATAAAGGTCCAACCTTCTTTTCTCAAATTCATCTTTTGATGTTTTCAACTTAATAATAATATCATCAATGTGGTCAAAAACCCGACTATCACCAAATCCTCCTCAGATCCTTTCTCAACATCATCGACATTCGTTCCTTGCACGTGAGCATTGATAGCAACTTTAATATCATTTTGAAATATTTTACGAGCTTATAACAAAATTCAAAACTACTTGTTGTGTATTCTTGTACCTTATTTATGACTTTACATCCTCAACAGTGATGTTTTCATAAAGAATTCAATTTGTCCTTCATCTAAATCAACCTCATATCTCGAAATCGGATAAACATTATCCAAATAAAGAACCGTACTCAAATCAATCGAAGCTTCATTCCCCACACAAACAGTTCTTTCTGAGTCCAATGTTGAATCAAAGGACGTGCAGTACATGTTTACTCAAATATGCAAATCTATGAAAGCAAGCTACTAAAAGAATTGTCACACAGCCCTGTTTTGCTTTGAAGAAAGCTCTTGGGTCTTCTTGTCATCATCGTGATAATTTGCTCAATAGTACTCACATCAAACTTTTGATTTGCCACCGCTGCCAGTTAGCCAACAAAGCCAATAGCCTTTGTTATCGGGTGCAAGAACTCACATACTCATCAAAGTGTTGTTTCATGCCATCAGTGGCCGAATGGCATCTTTAACTTTCCCAAAAGTATTTTTGTATCGTGCGGTAATTCAATCTGCTATTGCCATCTTCTATTTTAAGTTCCTAGGAAGACCAAGAATATCAAAAACATCATTTGTATTTATGTAATGCTTCTGCTTCCCGAATCTAATTTTCCACGTACTCGGCAATCTATTCATCTTAAGTTCTAATAGACCATCAGTAGATTTAACATCTTCTTCGAGCATTGCTGCACGTTAGCTGGGACATAATAATAGTTAAAATGTCGGTTATCACTTTCAACCACATCCTTCTGCTGATTTTCTACATTGTGTTTTTCTTGTTTCTTAATAGCCTTCACCTTGAGTTAATTCATGCGATACATAAATAAAAATAAAATCAAGAGGATATCCAATAAATGAAATGAATATCTGCATACAAAGAAAGGATAGTCCAAACAAACAATTGAATATAGAACAAGTGTCGAATATCTGTAAATATACAGAACAAGTAAATGAATACTGTGTTAAATACAATTGCATACCCGTAGTCAAGTAAATGAATATCCGTAAAATATCCACAAATTGCCTAGAGTCACTTGAATATTCAGAATAATTGAATATTCAAAACTCTCAAAAGGATATTCAAAAAGATCTACAAATAATTAAAAAGCTTCTCGATACTGCTGCCTCGATAATACTAAGCTTCAATTGTTTTGAGCGAGGCCCTATCAAAGCTTCGATATTTCATCAGCTGATAAACTTTCAAAGCGTTCTCGGATATCAATTAAAAGCTTCCGGATATCAATCAAAGCTTCTGATATCCTTTCAAAGATATCTCAAAAGATTCGATATGTTCATATCAAGAATCTTTTGAAAGGATATCCAACCTTTTTGAAAGGATATCCGTGCTTTTGATAGGATATCCTTTCAAATTCAATTGATATCCAGAAGCTTTTTGAATTGATATCCAGAACCTTTTGAAAGGATATCCAGAAGCTTTTGATAGATATCCAGAAGCTTTCGATAGGATATCCTTAATTGATATCCAGAGCTTTTTAATTGATATCAGAACCTTCAAAGAATATCCAAGCTTTTTAATTATTTGTAGATATTTGAATATCCTTTTGAAAGTTTTGGATATTCAATTGTTTGTTTCTGGATATTCAATTGTTTCTAGATATCAATTTGTGGATATTTTCTGGATATTCATTTACTTGTTTCGGATATGCAATTGTTTGTTTCTCGATATTCATTTACTTGTTTTCGTGATATTCAATTGTTTGTTTCCTGGATATTCATTTACTTGTTTCGTATATTCAATTGTTTGTTTCTCGATATCCTTTCTTTATTATTCTCGATATTCATTTCATTTATTTCCTGGATATCCTCTTGATTTTTTATTTTTTTTTTTTTTTTTTTTTTTTTTATGTTTTGTAAATTGCAGATTTAAATAAAGGTGAAGGTATTAAGAAACAAAAGAAGAACTCAAATAAGAAATCAACAGGGATGTGGTTGAAAGTGGTAAGAAACGGGCATTCAACATTGTTGTGTCCCAGAAAGGCTTATTGATCTTAACTTAACCGATTCTCGAAAGAAGATGTTAAATCTATAGGTTTTGGTGGACTATTAGAACTTAAGATGAATAGATTGCCAACAGGGGGAATTGTGGAATATCTCGTGGAAAGATTTGATTCGGGAAGATTTATTCGTAGAATCAAAATAACAAGTATTACATAAATACAAATGATGTTTTTGATATTCTTGGTCTTCCTAGGAACTTAAAAAAGAGAAGATAAATAGTTCAATAGGATTGACAAAACGTTGAGCGCACGATACAAAAATACTTTTGGGAAAGTTAAAGATGGTATTCCACCCGTCATTGGTGAACGCATCAAACAACTACCCGATGGAGGTGATGAGTTTAAACGCCTCTGTCTTGTTTGTCATGGGTTTCTTTCTTGCACCGTGAAAGAGTAACAAAGGCTATTGACTCTGTTGGCATTGGTTGAGGATGTTACTCAAAAAAAAAGTTTGATTGGTGCCGCTTTGTATTGAATAAGTTATCTCGATGGTGTTAGGAAGTTTAAGGCTTCTTCTGGCAGTGAAGTCAGGTGTTGCAGCGGTTGTGTGGCAATTCTTTTAGTAGCTTACTTTCATAGATTTCCATATTTGAGTAAACATGAACCAACCGCACGCCCTTTGATTCAACATTGGACTCAAGAGAAAATTTCTGGCCGTACGGGAATGAAGCTAAGATTGGTCAGTACAGCTTCTTTATTTGATAATGTTTATCCGATTTCGAGATACGAGGATGATTTAGATGAAGGACAAATTGGATTGCCGATTGAAGTCGCTCCTTTTGTTGAGGATGTAAGTCATCGTAAAAAAATACCTGCAAGTGAAAATGTTCCAGAAGTTTTGGATTTTGTTAAAGAGTCACTGGAAATATTTCAAAATGATATTAAAGTTGCTATCAATGCTCACATTGCAAGGGTTTCTAATAATGAGAAGGGGAAAGAAAAAGTTAATAATGATGATGTTGAGAAAGGATCTCATCAAGAGGAGGATTTGGTTGGTGATAGTGAACCTTGGGGAAGTCAGGTTTTTGATTACATTGATGATATTATTGATAAGTTGAAAACATCAAAAGATGAGTCAAGGAGAAAGGGAAGGTTGGACCTTTGCAACATTTAGGATTCTTTCACGTAGTCAAGAATCTGAGCATACAAAGGCCCGATGAAAATGTTGAAAAATTTCGCAGTTTCGATGATAGATATGTGCATGAGCATTATGAGGATCAAGATGTTACGTAGGATCAAGTTAATGTTGATCAACCAATGAAGATCAATTTGCAGAGCATCAAGTTACCGATTCCACCTCCGTAATCGATCAATTTGCTAGGCTTAATACAGAGGATCAAGTTCTTGATTCCCATCTCGTTTAAACAACCGACCATTGAGCCTATGCATGTTATCAAGGAAGTTTCGAGGTGGAAGAAGAATATTCTACACAAATTTTGGGTGATATTGATAGTTTGGTTGATAAAATTATTCAACATGGTGTTAATGGTGAGAAGTTTGACAAGATGTTAGATGATGTGCATTTGGAACTGTGGAATGGTGAGATTATTCTTTCATCCGAATTTATGGTGAAGAATAAGGACGTAATGATTGGTATGCCAAAGTCAAGATGGAAGTGGTTGATTATTGCTTCTCAAAATTGATTCTTCCAGAGTCAAAAAGTAATATCCCATTTTTATTACGGTTGAAATTTATTATGGTATTCAAATTCTAATATTTTTTTTTTCGGTGTTTATTTTCGCTTTAATGATGCCCTTGACCGGAAGACGAGATGATATTCCGAGTATGAGAGAAGACACAGATATCACGGTGTTATTGTGAATGCTTGGGCATTGTTTTTGAACAAGTTGGAGCATAAAAAGGGTGTAATGAAGAGATTTATGTTTGGTGTTGACCATTACGTAAGTTTACTTTTTTCAACAACTTATAAGTATATATTTGATATTGATTGCAGTGGTATATATTCATGAATTTTCTTTAAGATATTGTTATCATTTATATTAACAAAGCTACTTGGGCGATACGTTCTCAAAATGCTCGTAATAATTTTAAAGAAATGGCTCAAGCTTTTGGTATTGGAAAAATGATGTAAATGTCGATGGGAATCTAATGGAACCGAATGAAGTAGATCTCGTATGTATTTTCATTTGTCAAAACATTTCGGATATCATATTGAAAATTTCGGATATACTTTTATGGTATTTACGGATATATCCATGACCAAGGCCTAGGCCAAGGCCAAGGCCTAGGCCAAGGCCAATGCCTATGCCTATGCCATGGCCAAAGTAATTTCGGATATACTTTATGGTATTTCGGATATACTTTATTGTATTTCGGATATATCCATGACCAAGGCCAAGGCCAAGGCCAAGGCCAAGGCCAAGGCCTATGCCATGGCCAAAGTAATTTCTGGATATACTTTATGGTATTTCTGGATATACTTTATGTTATTTCGGATATACTTTATGTTATTTCCGGTTATATCCACGACAAAGGCCTAGGCCAAGGCCAAGGCCTATGCCATGGCCATAGTAATTTCGGATATAATAAATGGTATTTCCGGATACACTTTATGGTATTTCTGGATATATCCATGTCCAAGACATAGGCCAAGGCCAAGGCCTATGCCATGGCCAAAGTAATTTGGATATACTTTATGGTATTTCTGGATATACTTTATGTTATTTTCGGTTATATCCATGACCAAGGCCTAGGCCAAGGCCAAGGCCTATGCCATGGCCATAGTAATTTACGGATATAATAAATGGTATTTCGGATATACTTTATGGTATTTCGATATATACTTTATGTTATTTCCTGGATAGTCACCTAATATATTTTTGCGCTTTTTATCCCATACTTTAAGGGAAGCAAGAAAGGTGGGCACTTTACACTATATGTGTACAACATGGCTTCAAAAAGATTCAATATTTTGACAACCTTGCAATGAATGATGCAAAAGAAGCCGAAGTTGTGAAACTTACGAAAGCATTGGTATATGTTTTGAAACTCACGAAAGCGCTTTATATTTTTCATTTTTGTTTTTATTGGTTATCTAATATTTTATACTTAATTTTTTTTTTCAGTATGTGCCTATGAAAGCTTTTTTGCAAAAGATTGGTCATCGATGTTATAAAGATTTTGAAGGCAAAAAAACATATAAATTTGAATACATGCAATGTGATTGGGTTCTTAAAGAAAATGCAAATGATAATCATGATTGTGGAGTTTATGTGATGTCTGAGATGAATGATTTTCAAGGATCAAAGTACTCATGCCCTGAGTTATGTCAGGTACTATTAAAGTTTTTTTTATTCATATTTATATTATATGAGTTTGTATATATATGTTTTAACAATTTTTTTTTTTTTAATTTGTAGGATAAACAAAGGATCCGTCTACGAGCTGAAATTCTTTCAACACTTTTGCTTAGTCAATTGAACAAAGATAAGCATAGGTTAATGATTGACGCAAACACTTTTGAAAAAGAGAAAAAAACAAAAAGAACAGAAGAACAAAGTAATGAACAAGATTCATAGATGAATGTAATTATGTAATTAGGAATCTGGTTTAGTGATGTAATTAATGTACATTGTAAAGTTTCTGGGTATTCAATATGGTTGTTTCTGGTTTAGTGATGTAATTAATGTACATTGTGAACTGGATATACAAATGAATAACCAGAAAACAATCAAATGTATATCCAGAAACTATCAATTTTATATCCAGAAACTCTAATTTGAATATCCAGAAACTATCAATTTTATATCCAGAAACTCTAAATTTTAATATCCAGAAACTACTATATTGAATACCCAGAAACTGAAATTGGCCTTGAACTTGATTTTGGACAAGTGTTCCAAGTTAGGTGTTCCAAGCTGAGTAATAAAAAAACAAAAACAGTCACGGATTCAATAGTTATCCCAACTAGTAACACTTCATTTTGTCCATAAGCAATATGCCAAATTTCAAACAAAACAAATACCATTCAATAGTTAACTACATTTCAAACAAAAAACAGTCATGTATTTTTTTTTTAATGAATAATATCTACTGTATAATATAATTTTCTTTAGATCTAAAGTGCCAGTTAGTTTGGTTTGAATTGCCAAGGATTACTTTTCAAGCACATTTAGATAACATAATACATCACCTATATTACAAAATACATCAAACACAACGATATTAAAAATGTAATTTAACACCATTAAACACTACCACTACCACCGCTCCATCATCGCCTACGTTGTCATTCAATTTGTTTTTTGGATCATATTCATTCAAAATATATTCCAAATACATTTCCAAAGCCTTGTGGTGAATCCTAGCAGCTTCATCAATGTTGTGAGCGTTGCCAAACTCATGAGCATGATTGACTATCCCCACATAATCCTTATCCCTACAATTGTGTCCATTACATGGCTCCAATGGACAACGAAATGAGGGAGTTCCATTTGCGGAAGAAGGCCAGAACAACAAGATGACCATTGAGGAATTTTGGTAGCAAACCATGTATATTTTCCAACTTTTGTCATCATTCAATCACCCAAAGTTGGCTCCCCAGAATTTCCCTTGCCTTTGTTCATCACTAGAAAAATTATTAAAGGTAGAATTTTCTTGAACTTGATGTATATGCTTGCCTTTGGACAGATTTATATAGTGAAAGTACTTGAAACCGAGTCAAAAAGTTGGTCAATGAATTCAATGCACTTGCCAACTGTACACATTTATTACTCTTTGAATTCAATAGTAAGTTTGAATGCTTTTTTGATCATTAAAGTATATCCGTAAACTATCAATTCCATATCCGTAAACTATCAATTCTATATCCCGAAACTATCAATTCTATATCCGTAAACTATCAAAAGTATATCCGTAAACTATCATCAATTAATCGCCATGGATATATTTCGCCATGGCCAAAGTAATTTCTGGATATACTTTATGGTATTTCGGATATACTTTATGTTATTTCGGATATAGCCAAGGCCTATGCCATGGCCAAAGTAATTTCGGATATACTTTATGGTATTTCGGATATACTTTATGTTATTTCCGGGTTATATCCATGACCAAGGCTCAGGCCAAGGCCAAGGCCTATGCCATGACCAAGGCCTAGGCCAAGGCCAAGGCCAAATCCATGACAGCTCAAGGACTTGCTAGGCTAAGGCCAAGGCCAGAGTTCAAGGCTTGGCCAAGGCCGAGGCCAAGTTCAAGGCTCGGCTGGCGCCAAGGCCAAGGCCAAGGCCTCCAGCCAAGGCCAAGGCCAAGGCCAAGTCCAAGTGCTTCGCCATGGCCAAGGCCAATGACAAAAATTTCTCGGATATGCACCTACCACATTTCCTCGGATATACATTCACATACTTCTCGGATATATAATTGGCAATGGCTCGACTTGGCCACGGCCAAGGCCACCTATGACAAAATGTATAACCGTAAACTATTAATTTGAATATCCGTAAACTATAAAAATATATAACCGTAAACTTCAATATGAATAACCGTAAACTATCAATTCTATATCCGTAAACTATCAAAATGTATAACCGTAAATTATCAATTATATATCGAGAAAAATATCAATAAGTATATCCGAAACTATCAATGAGTATAACCGTAAACTATCAACTCTATAACCGTAAACTATCAATTCTATAAAACTATTAAATCAAATGTTCATTTGGTGTTTTTGAACCAAACTCATCGGTGATTGGCTTTCTTCTATCAAACTTTGTCTTTAGTTTTCGTTTTACGCCCTTTGTATTTGCACGAATTGGATCCATCACACTGGAGCACTTGTTATACTTTACGAACCAAAGCTATCATTAACACTTGTCGTAGATCTACATTCTCGTTGATTTTCGACAACAATTGTTGTATAAGAAGTGAGTCTCTATTGAACCCATCTTCCAAAGTATCTTTTGCGGCTCTGTTTTCTTGACAAGCCATCATCGATTGTGGTATTTCATTGCCATCTTTTGTTTCCAGGGAATGAATTCATTTTTCTCTGTTGATGTATTATCTTTTCCTTGATAGACTTTGTCCCATACATCTTTTTTGCCATCTTTGTCCACCTTTTTTCAATGTAGATATCTGGTATCCTTGTGACATTTGACAAATTCAGCGCCTTTATGCAATGAAAGCACAACCAACCGATCGTAGTAAAGCTGATTGCGGTGCATACATGTTACACTTTCATCACTCCTAACAAAGAGTACACTCTCATATTTATCTGGGTACTTCTCATGAGCAACATGTATGAATCTGCAATCTTCATCACTTTCATCTCCAAATTTATATACAGCAGGAAAAGCTCGTTTTACCTCAATCTCAAAGAACTTGAATATACGTGGTGTGTATACGAGCCGCTTGTTTTATGATACCACCATACATGTCTGGTTGAGGGACCGAGATTGATGCTTGAAATTCCTTCTCCTGTTCGAGTATTCCTCCAACGTTTAAGCTTGTCTCATTGAATATGTCAAAGAACCGAGTGAGGGATGTGTTTTGTTTGCTTTGAAACAAAGGGCATGATTTGTGCTCTCGCTTCTTTGGGATGACAATATTCCAGCTGAGAAGAAATTTGTGCTTAAAGCCGTGCACCATTTCTCCCGTAGTCCATATAGACGCTTGAACCAGGAATTTTCAACGAGATTGTATTTCACAAGCATTGACTCCCAACATCTTTCAAATTCATCCTCACTGGTACATCCCATTAAACAATGATCAAATTCTTTTAAAATCTTCATTTGTCTTCAATTGTCCAAAGTGGGATCTGACATTTTGTTGGATGTGCCATAAACATAGCCTATGCCTCGTCCGCCCTTCAAATACGTATTATAATAAAGTTTACGGATATTAACATTATATGCTTCGGATATTAACATACAATAAATTTTCATTGACCAATTTTTTGTCATGTACGAAACTAACAATTGAATATCCAGAAACTACCAAAAGAATATCCGAAACTACAAATTCAATAACCGGAAGAACTATATAGCACAAATAAAATACTAGATAAGAAATATTATAAAAGAAGCTGGTTATGGAATTTTATAATCATACCTCTTCAATTGCATTTGACATTGCTTGGTCTTGGTGCGTAAATATTGTTTTTGGTTCTTTGCCTCCCATTGATTTTCTAAACGCTTAAGCAACCATACAAATGTTTCTTTTTTTCATTTGCTATGAAAGCACAACCAAACATGACGAGTGTTCCAATGATTATTAATGCCAACTATTGGGGCACAAATAAGATTGTATCTATTTGTAGTATAAGTTGTGTCAAATATAACCGGATCTCCATAGAGCTTGTAATCTTCCTTCATCATGCTATCTCTCCAAAATATAGCCCCAAGTCTTCCTTCATCATCAAATTTGATTTTAAAATAGAACCCTCGATCTTCCGGTGAAATTTCAAAAAGCCTATCAACAACATTACGAGCATCACCATTTTCAATTTTTTCCATTCTAAGTTTCGAACAAAATTGACATGATCTTTCTTTGTGTGACCAACATGTTCCTCTCCACCATTGCTTTTACCAAAAGACTATATCCATCGGTTGGTCTTATACCGGCTTCTTCCATTATTTCAATTATATCACCACGATCTTACGAGATACACCTTTCACTACGCTCAAATGGTTCCAATCTGTCCTTGTCATTGGATGATTGTGCTCTGTAACATGGCGGTCAACAATATACATATCTTCCTCTTTTATCAATTTCGCCCTCAAAAGAGCCTTACATTGAGTCCTCTTTATGTAATTTCTCCTTCTCTTTTGTTGTTTTTTGGTAACATCGAGTTGTTCAACCGGTGAAGGAATTTGAACTTCATTAACATCAATCGGTGATGGAACACCGATGTTAACCTCTTGGAGTTGATTCGTAACTCCTTCACACGAGCAACGGAATAGCTTGTCTAATATCCTTGAAGTCTTTTTTGAAACATGATTTGTTGACAACTTAATACTAAATCCTAGTGCATTTGCATGAAGTTTATACGGTTTGTACAATTCCTCCCATGTCTTTGCTTTTGTTCCCAGCAAATTTTTGCTTATATCAATATTAGGGTCCTCGATTCTGATTCTTGCACACACAAAATATATTAAAAAGAATAATGTCATATGAAATCGGTAATTCTAAATCAATATGTCAATAAAGTTAAGAGAGAAAACCTATTTGTAGCCCGGGTTCGGGATCTGTAGGTTGTTGAATTTGAGATTCTAAATCAATCGGAGAATATGATTACGCAAGAAAAGGCGATAGTTAGTTAGTTTACGGATATTCATTTTGAAGGTTTACGGATATTCCTTGGCCTAGTACATTGCCGGTTTAAAGTTTACGGATATTCAACTTGGTACTTTACGGATATAAATTTTATTGTTTACGGATATGGTCAATTGTGTGTTTGGATATCCAATGTGGTAGTTACGGATATTCAATTTGAAAGTTTACGGATACTCATTTTGAATGTTTGGATATAGCATTGGCCTTGGCCAAAGACATGGCCATATCCCTTTGCCTAGTACATTGTCAATTTAAAGTTTACGGATATTGAATTAGGTACATTACGGATATACATTTTATTGTTTCGGACATGGTCAATAGTGTGTTTATGATATTCAATTTGGAAGTTTTGGATATACATTACATTTTGAATGTTTACGGATATTCATTTTTGTAGTTTGGATATAGCATTGGCCTTGGCCAAGGACATAGCCATGTCCCTTTGCCTAGTACATTGTCAATTTAAAGTTTACGGATATTGAATTAGGTACATTACGGATATACATTTTATTGTTTACGGACATGGTCAATAGTGTGTTTTTGGATATTCAATTTGGTAGTTACGGATATTCAATTTGGTAATTTACGGATATTCATTTTGTACGTTTACGGATATCATTTTGTATGTTTACGGACATAGAATTGACCAAAGCCATAAGCAATTTACGGATATGTATCTAACACATTTCGGGATATAAATTCGAGATACTCGGATATCATTTATATAAATAATTTACTAAATTGAAAAAAATTTAAATTACATTTTTTCCCTTCCCATAACCCCATAAGGCTTGACACGAAACTCCATCACATCCTCCATCACCTTTATCAAAGGGCTTCTTCTTGACCTTGTCCTTCTTGCAAGAAGGAATTTCCATGAGTCCAAACAACTCCAAATACTCCTTAAGGTATTTTGCCAAAGCCTTGTGCTCGGCTTTGGCAACATTGGAAGAAAGAGGAAGTGGGTGCACAAGAATCAAAGGCATGCTGAAGCATTGCAGTTTGGGTTCCTTTCACGTATCATACGCCCTGCACAAGGCTGTAGAGGGCATACATACAACTTAACTGGAGATGTCCAGTCAGTCTGAGGGATACGAAGATGACCAAAGTGGAGTTTCTTTGTCATTTCACGAAAGGCACTCCTAAACTCTTTCTCATCAGAGTCATACTCATCATTTGAGGACATATTGCTTGAAATTATGAGAGAACTGAACTGATTTTAATGAAAGAAGAGATGTAATTTTGAAATTTCCAGTTCATGTGTTGTATAGTGCAAGTGTCTAGCCCCTTCCTATTTATAGTGCATATACCTTGGAAACAATTCAAAGAGTAATAAATGTGTTCAGTTGGTAAGTGCATTGAATTCATTGAATTCAAAGAGTAATAAATGTAAGTGCATTGAATTCATTGAGCAACTTTTTTGACTGGATTCAAGTACTCAACCTATATAAATATAAATACAATTTGAATATCCAGAACTACCAAATTGAATATCCAAAAACACCCATTGACTATCAAAAAACCTTCAAAATGAGTATCCAGAAACCTTCAAAATGAATATACAGAACTACCAAATTGAATATCCAGAACTACCAAATTGAATATCCAAAAACACCATTGACAAGCTGAATATCCAGAACTCTCCAAATTGAATATCCATAAACACACAATTGAAACAAACTAAAACTTTCATTATGAATGTTTCTGGATATTCATTTTGAAGGTTTCTGGATATGTACCTAACACATTTCTGGATATACATTTTTGGTAATCTGGATATCATTTATATAAATTTCTGGATATGTACATAACACATTTCTGGATATACATTTTAGGTACTTCTGGATATCACATGGCCATATCCGATTGCCTAGTACATTGTCAATTTAAAATTAAAAAATAAGTTATATTGAGATCAAACCTGTAGCCTGTAGAATATCGATTTGTGTAGCCTGGAGAATATCGATTTGTGATATTTCTGAATATCTGTCATGTAATTGAGCTTCCATTTATGCTATTGATGGATAGATCCCCAAAATTTCGTAGAACAATCTCTGGAAATGTACAATAACAATCGACCTTAGTAAAATAAACGTTGATTAAAATTAAAAACAGTAGTTGTTGATTTGGTTCATATTACTGATTTAATCAATATCGATTTACGTATTGTTTCTTGATATTCAATTTCATTGAAGCGTCCGAAGCGAGAGATGGAGAAACGCGTTTTTCGTTGTAGTGTGTCTGTGTGTGTAGGTTTTTGGACAATAGAACCGGTTTAATTCAAACGGTTCCCGGTTTTTGAATATATTAAAAAACCCGTTTCTCCATACAAAGATGGAGAAACGCGTTTTTCACCAGACCAACTCATATGATACAAACAAATTAAAGCACGTTCATAATAATGGTAAACTTGATATATGTGCAATACTAATTAGTTAGTTTCACTAAGTAGTTTCAAATAGTACAATACTCACGCGTTAAATAAATGGTCAAAAAACTTTTACAAATTGCATAAACCAAATAAAAAAAGTTACAATAATTATTAGGGATGGCCAAATCGGATCGGAATCGGACCGGAACCGGCCCGGAAAAGCTCGAAACCGCCATGAATCGGGGAGAAAACCGGAACCGGGGTAACCGGAACCGGTTTGGAGGCGGGCCGGTTAAGGTTCACCAAATTGGTGAACCGGACCCGGAAAAAGCCCGGAACCGGGCGAAAATTTGTTGTTTTTCAATAGAACCGGCCCGGAACCGGACCGGAAAAGCCCGGAACCGGACCAAAACCGTGAGAAAACCGGAACCGGATAACCGGAACCGTGAGAAAAGCGGGCCGGTTAAGGTTCACCTCCTCGCCGAACCGGAACCGGCGGTTCAAGGCCCGGAACCGGAACCGGACCGGATCTGGTCATCCCTAATAATTATAGATAGTATTGTAATTTTTTTAAACAAACGTTATTCATCAAATATATAGAGAGTTATTATTTAAACCCCAAAAAACTATTAGTAAACCCCAAATGAAAAAATTACAAAAATGCCATTGAGGTTAATTACTTTTTTACCCCTTTGTTCATCTTCTCCCATTCACTCCATTCACCACTCTCCCCCCCCCAACCCCCATTTCCAGCCCCTTACTTTCTCTCTAAAAAAAAAAAAATCTCATTCTCAAAATTTTAACATTTTTTTTTAAATAAAAAAAATGAAAATTACCATAGTCGGCCATCACCTGCCGACTTTGGGCTTAAAAGTCGGCCATACCCGGACGACTTTAGGCTTAAAAGTCGGCCACTACCGGCCGATTCTGGGAAAAAAGTCAACCACACCCGACCGACTTTTTGTAATTTTTTCCACCATACCCGGATGACTTTTTAATAAAAAGTCATCCACCACTGGCCGACCCCTTGTTTTTTTCATAAAATTCACCTAATTTTTTTGAAATTATACTACAAAAATCATTTGCATGAGCTAAATAAGTCATATAATTTTTTTTGAAATTATACTCCAAAAATTATTTGCTCATTTTAATCTTGTCTTGAATATATATATATTTTTTTAAAAAATTATGTATATAAATTTTAGAGTATAATTTCAATAAAAATTATAATTTCTTTTAGGTATATGACTTATTTAGCTCATATAATATAATTTCAAAAAAATTAGGTGAATTTTATGAAAAACAAGGGATCGGCCAATGGTGGATGACTTTTTTCCCAGAATCGGCCGGTGGTGGCCGACTTTTTTCCCAGAATCGGCCGGGTGTGGCCGACTTTTAAGCCCAAAGTCGGCAGGTGGTGGCCGACTTTTTCCGTCGGAGTCGGCGGGTAGCGGCCGACCCCTATTTTTTCATAGATGACATGCTTGGGTGATTTTTTGAGGGAATAAACTAACCCACCCCCTCTCCCTCCGGCCGGCGACCTCACCCAAACCAGTTTAAAGGGAATCTTCTTCTTCTTCTTCTTCTTCTTCTTCTTCTTCTTCTTCTTCTTCTTCTTCTTCTTCTTCTTCTTCTTCTTCTTCTTCTTCTTCTTCTTCTTCTCTCTCTCTCTCTCTCTCTCTCTCTCTCTCTCTCTCTCTCTCTCTCTCTCTCTCTCTCTCTCTCTCTCTCTCTCTCTCTCTCTCTCTCTCTCTCTCTCTCTCTAGGCTGTAAATGAAATGGGTGTGGGTGAGTGGGTGAATGGAAGGGTATAAAGAAAAAATAAAGGGGTGTGTGTAATTTATTTGGGGTGATATTAGTAATGGGGTATATTCATAATTTTTTGGGGTTTAAATAGTAACTCTCAATATATATTGCAGCCCAACCTAAACCCATTATAAAGACCACATATATTTCAGCCAAATTGTTCGCATTATAAACATCAAGCCTTTAATAGTATATTTGTAAAAAAAATAAAAACATAAAATACTACTTTATCTCAATATGACCATCTAAATAGAAACTTATAACCCTAAAACATATATACTACAAAATGTAATATTATATACCATTTTGAAAAAATATTTCATATTAAATGAATTAATTATTCCCTCCTTCCCTAAATGAATGTCGATTTATTTTTCAAATTTGCTTTTGATGAATCAAGAGAAAATGTGAGAATTTTTTTGACACTCGTTTAAAGATGGAAGGAGTATTTTTTAGAAAAAAAATATTCAAACTAATTGGCCATTAAATAATAAAAATAACAAACATATAAAATAAAAATTAAAGTCCGACAAATAATTTTGGCCCAAATGGCCCGTTGTAAGGTCAAAGTCCACTTATAAAACTAATCAGATAGATAATGAATTAAAAACTCAGTTGCCATATAAATAGTTCTTATAAACCTAACCCTAATGATAAATATTTTTCGTTGCTCCCTCTTTCCTTTTAACTCACTGCGCTTTCTCGCTCTCTCTCTCTCGCTCTCTCCCTCTACGAAAACCATAATCCGACACCATTAAATGGCCAAAATCATTCAATTTCGAGCCCGTTGATGCTACTTTCCTCTCTCCGCATTTCGTCATTCAATTTACATTTTGATGATTACTCGCAATGGAATCGATGGATCAGCTTAGCATCCAAAATCAATGGCTTCGGACCGTCCATTAAATTTCGAATCTCGTTTTTGGTAATTTTTACCTTATCTTATAATTTGTTCCATTTTTATGCCAAAAAAATCGCATTTACATGATATATTGAACAATAATAGTCTCATATTTGAAGATTTTGTTTTTGTCTATGTGTATCCATGTATAATATGTCAAATAGCATCAGAGATCCGTTATTTTTTTTGACATATATATATATATATATATATATATATATATATATATATATATATATATATATATATATATATATATATACTAACGATTTAATAACTATCTTTGTAGCTCGAGAATGTTTCGGTTTATGCTCCTACCTATTATCTGGATATACCAAGAAAGATGTACGGTCTAATGAGTCTACTATGAAATATTTACTCATGGGTGGGGCAAGCTCTTCTATTACGGTTCATGATTATATATATATAT
The DNA here is from genome assembly GCA_022495995.1 of Adenophora triphylla var. japonica. NCBI lineage: Eukaryota > Viridiplantae > Streptophyta > Magnoliopsida > Asterales > Campanulaceae > Adenophora > Adenophora triphylla. Next base: position 479,927 of record JAFEMH010001252.1, on the reverse strand, counting down.
ATATATATATATATATATATATATATATATATATATATAATATATATATATATATATATATGTATATATATATGTATATATATATATATATATATGTATATATGTATATATGTATGTATATATGTATATATGTATGTATATATGTATATATGTATGTATATATGTATATATGTATGTATATATGTATATATGTATGTATATATGTATATATGTATGTATATATGTATATATATATATATATATGTATATATGTATGTATATTCCAATATTTGTTTAATATAATATATATTTATTATACCTTGTTATTGTATGGATATTTGAATATATATATATATATATATATATATATATATATATATATATATATATATATATATATATATATATATATATATATATATATATATATATATATATATATATATATATATATATATATATATATATATATATATATATATATATATATATATATATATATATATGTATACATATACATATATATATATACATATATATATGTATATATATATATACATATATATATGTATATATATATATATGTATACATATGTATGTATATATATGTATATATATGTATATATATATATATATGTATGTATATATATGTATATATATATATATGTATGTATATATATATATATATTTATTTATTTATTTATTATACCTTGTTATTATATGGATATTTTGATATTTTTTTTGCATTTATATTATGAATCATGTCAAATAACAAGCGATGAGCCGGACTCTTGGGACCGGGCCCACGCTCGGTCTGGTCCAAGGAACCTGTGACGTGGCATTTCCTAGACCGCTGGAGTCAAGACCGCGGACAGATAAACCCTTGAGGTCAAGACCGCGCTCTTCTCCGCATCCTCCTTCTTAGAGACCGGAGGGATCCTGACCGTGGAATTGGTGCCCGCAGGAGGTATGACCGCTAGAGCTGTGCCCGCAGGAGATATGACCGCTCCATCCGTGCCCGCGTCAAAAACCTTTGACCGCGCCCAAGATGTTGACCGCGGGCTCATACCTGCCTCCTGGTTGCCTCACCTGCGTCCCGATTAATGTCAAGCCTTACTGAGCAAGTTAGCTTACTGGCTCTGACATGCAAGTTGCCGGCTCCCCCATCACGCATTTAATGCGGCTCAGACAGGCGCCTACTATTTCATTTAATGCGCCAAGCCATATACACTACTCATGTCCCTTTCAGCCATGTCCCTTTACAGTCAATGTTCCCTCCCTGACAGGGCCAATTAGTTGCGGACACGTGTAGGAGGTCAAATACCAAAGTGCCCTCTGGGGCTGATCTCATTGCTTACATCAACAAGCACCTCTCCATTGCCTATAAATAGAAGACCTTTGTCCCCTTGGGCAAAGTAAGTTCCAAATATATTGAGTAAGCTATATTATTCTAAACACTTACACACACTCAAGGTATTCCAAGCCTTAATTACTCAGTATTCTTACTCTCACACCCGAGGGCCTGAGTTGGATTAACATCCAACTTTGACCTTAATGGTGTTTGTTTGTGTTGGGTTCTAGGTACAATAAACCACCAAATATATCAAGCCAGATATCCTTGAACCGCTTTTGACCCTGAAAAGCTTGGCGTCATCAGTGGTTCCTTTGTCGGGAATCACGACTTTCATTTGTTTTCCCGTTTAAAAATCTTTGTTTTCAGGCACACTTTGTGTCCTAAACAGCTTACTGTCAAAAGACACTTCTTTTCAGTCATTTTCTTCTTTTTAGAGCATGTCTAAAACCTTGCAAAATGCTGGTCATTTGACCATTGAGGAGGATAACCAGGCCTCACCTTCCAATGTCAATAAGGGTAAGGCTACAACCTTCGTTTTTAACAGAATGGGGGCACGTTCTCAGCCATAACACAGCCTCTCCCCTGGTCAGAGGGCTATGCACAAGCTAACTGACGAGATTCGTGCGGAGAAAGCCTAAGCCCTACTAGACAACAGCCCCAAAACTCCCCAAGATAATATAAAAAACACCGCTTTAACCACTCCACTCTCCCCGGAGCAAATCCTGAGGAGGCAAGAGATTCTGGCCTCCAAATCCAAGCTGATCGCTGAGGGCATGGCCGTCGCTGATGCTCAGATGGAGATGTTCGAAATAGAGGCCAACGGAGGGCTCCAGTTCCCCCAAGGGTCACAAAGGTTCTCCCAACGAGCTCCCCCTAAATCGCTTGCTAGTCAAGCTAGGGGGCAAACCGGGTTGAACCAACCCTTGATCGCGGACAGCCGGCCAGACGCAGTGTGGTGCATGCAGAGGTGTGGCCGCACCATGGATGCCTTCACTGATAAGATCGCTCGGGCACCTATACAGAGGGGCAAGCCCCCCAGATGGACACCTATGATGGCTCCAAAAATGTCAAGAGCCATATGGGACGATTTGAGGGATAAATGGCTTTATTCTCCTCGGACGAGTCCGTGATGTGCAAAGCATTGGCTGCAACTTTCACGGGCAAAGCCCTATCTTGGATGTTAGCCCTCAAGCCACGGTCCATCCAATCCTTCAGCCAGTTTAGAAGCATCTTTCTCAATGCCTTTGCTGGGGCAGGTGTGCCCGCTAGACCAAAGACAGACCTTGTCCGCATCAAGCAGGCCCCAGGCGAGCCTACAAAAGATTACATATCTCGGTTCAGAAAGGTGAGCGAGGAGATTGTGGATTTAGAGGAAGGAGAAATCAGACTCTGTTTTGAGGGCGGCCTCAGCTCCTCTATCATCAAAATGAATTTTGCCTCCAGCCGACCAAAAACCGTGGAGGAGATGTATGAAAGGGCCTCGGCCATTGCATCCGCCGAAGAGCCCAGCGTGCCCGCTCCCCGAGCTTCAGCAAAAGAAAGGATAAGCCAAGTCCAAGAGACTACCCCAGAGCCTGCCCGTACCAACAACCAGGGCAAGAACAGAGGCCGTGGGTCGGATAAACTCCGGAAAACGGTGGATGAAACAGTTTATACCGAGCTCACCGAGCCAAGAGTGGTAATCATGAGAGCCTCAGACTTTCCTCCTCCTCCCCCAATGCTTCGAAAACCAAATGAGAGGAGCAGGGCTAAGTTCTGTGAATATCATAACGACCACGGGCACGGGCGAGGCGCTTCCGGTTAGGCGAATTATTCAACAAAAAATCAATGACGCGGAGCTGACAAAGTGGGTTAAGGGAAACAACAATAATAATAATCAGCAGCGGGCACGAGGCACGCGTGGCCCGAAGAGGAATGAGAGATACCACTATGATGATGATTTGGGGGATTATGACATTAATTTCATCGGCGAGGAGCCTCCCTCCAACAAGCAGCTCTCCCTCCAGATTCGAACATTGGAGAAGGTTTTCCTAAATTCCCCCAATGACTCCTGAGGAAGAGCAAGAAATAGGGTTCAAGAAGAGTGAACTTGCCTCCTCCCTATTTCACTCTACTCAGCCCCTAACTATCCATATGAAAATCAATCGGGCCAACATACACCGAGTTTTGGTTGACACAGGGGCGGCCAGGGACATACTCTACTATCATACCTTGATAGGCATGAGAATGACCGAGGCTAATCTCGTTCCTTATGCGGGCATGCTTGAGGGGTTCACAAACCACGTCGTGGGGGTAAAGGGGACGATTGTGTTTGAAGTAACTATTGGGGAAAAGCCCATGCAAAAGACGGCCAAAATAACATTCATGGTGGTCGATCTTCCTTCCCAATATAATGCCATTCTCGGCGTAACTGCTCAGGCCGAATTGGGAATAGTTGCTTCCGTCCCCCACCAAAGGGTGAAATTTAACACCCCGGGCGGGGTTGCTACCATCAAGAACCAGCCCGGGAGATTCCTCCGAGCACTTGAGGAGAAGAGAAAAGCTAATAAAGGCCAGACATCCTGCCCGCAGATAGAGGGTGAGGACAAATTGAAGAAGGGAAAAGCACTTGTGCCGCCACCCATTCCAATTGGCATGCTTTCTTTCCATACCACTAAGGTGGAGCTCAAGACGAGCAGAAAATCAAAACAGTTGGCCCCAGTTGAGGGAGGCTACATTGATCGAGGAATTGAAGGAAAAATTGACCGTGAGATCATATATTCCATGGCAATGCTGACCGGAGCTCAGGTCAACCCCCCAACTATTATCATTGACTCCTTGCACAATCGTGAGATCAGCGACCTTCAACCTAACGACGAGCTCGAGGAGGTGGTAATCAACTCCCACTTTCCCGAGCAAACTGTTAAGGTTGGGCTGGAAATTCACTGCGAGGAGAGAAGGATCCTCATCGAGTTCCTTAGAGCAAATTGCGATGTGTTCGCTTGGAGGGTGGAGGATATGCAAGGAATCAGCGAGGACGTGATCCTCCATAAAATCAATGATGACCCATCCTTCAAGAACATTCATCAAAAGTCAAGATATTTCTCCCCGAAGAAAGAAATCGCGATCAAAGAAGAGGTGGAAAAATTGCTCAAAGCGGGGATAATAAAGGAAATTACCTACCCAAAATGGCTGGCAAATATGGTAATGGTCAAAAAATCCAACGACAAGTGGAGAATGTGTGTTGATTTCACGGATCTCAACAAGGCATGCCCCAAAGACTGCTTCCCTCTTCCTTGCATAGACAGATTGGTGGATTCAATAGCCGGTCACAGAGTATTGAGCTTCATTGATGCATACTCCGGCTACCATCAGATCCAGATGGCTCCTGAAGATGTCCGCTCCGTAGCTTTCATCGCTGCGGGAAAGACTTATTGTTACACAATGATGCCCTTTGAGCTAAAAAATGCTGGAGCCACCTATCAAAGAATGGTCAATCTGGTCTTCAAAAACCATCTAGGCAGAAACCTTGAGGCCTATATTGATGACATGGTTATAAAGACCAAGGAAAACTCCCACGAGCTCGACGTGGAGGAAACCTTCAAAAACTTGCGCCGCAACAACATGAAACTAAATCCCCTAAATGTGCCTTTGGGGTGAAGGCGGGCAAGTTCCTTGGATTCATGGTCAACCAGCGAGGAATAGAGGCTAAACCCGAAAAAATCCAAGCGCTGTTGGACATGAAACCTCCTACTTGCGGTAAAGATGTACATAAACTCAATGGTCGCATCACCGCACTTGGCCGCTTCATCTCGCGGTCAGCAGAGAGATGCCTCCCCTTCTTCAAAACTCTAAAAGGGGGGACGAAGCCTGATGAATTTGCATGGAACAATGAGTGCCATCAAGCTTTTGAAGAAGTCAAGACATACCTCGGGCAGCCACCTCTTCTCAGCAGCCCGGTGCCCGGGGAAGAACTTTTACGTTTTTAGCGATTCTTGATACGCGTAGCCGCTTTGTTCTTGTAAGGGAGGAGAATAACTCCCAAAAGCCAGTTTATTATGTATCTAAGGCATTGTCCGCCGTAGAAGGGCGTTATCTTAATATAGAGAAGTTAGCTTACGCCTTGCTTGTATCTGCTCGAAAATTAAGAGCTTACTTTTCTGCACACCCTATTACTGTACTCACTGAGGCCCCGCTTAGAAAGGTTTTACACAAACCAGAGTCCTCGGGGTGAATGCTAGCTTGGTCTATCGAGCTCACTGAGTTCCGGATCACCTACTCCCCTAGAAAGACAATCAAAGCGCAGGCCTTAGTTGATTTTGTGGTAGAATCATCATTTAAATTGGCGGACAGCGACCTTGGAAAGAGAAAGCAGGCAGAATCAGAGGAAGCCCCAAGTAGCTCGAGCACTGAAATTATACGATCGAAAGGAACGTCCAGAGGAAGTGTGGACTCTATTCGTGGACGGCTCTGCGAGCAAGTTGATTAGTGGAGCGGGCATACTTCTGATCGCACCCTGCGGGGAGAAATTCAGTGGGCATTGAGATTCAAGTTCGAGGCATCAAACAATCAGGCTGAGTATGAGGTGATTATAGCGGGCATGGAATTGGCAAGAGACTTGGGAGTTCAGAATATTGAGATCAACAATGACTCTCAGCTCATAGTAAATCAAATTAGGGGGGAGTATGATACTATCAACCCAGTGCTAACTAAGTACTGCGGTCTGGCAAAAACCCTCATCAAAAATTTCACCTACTATGAGCTGAACCAAGTCATGAGAGAGGATAACGTGGAAGCTGACCTCCTCTCCAGAATAACCGATCAAGAAATCGTAGACTTAGAGACGGATTGCCAGATAGAATTCACGGAGAGACCTGCTATAGATCAGATTCAGGTAAACAATATTGAGGATCAAGTAAGGGATTGGTTAGATGAAATCAAGGATTATATCGAAAAGCAGACCCTCCCCAAGGATCCAGCAAGGGCTAGGACCATTAGAACGGTGTCCGCGAAATACCTCGTCCTCGATGGGGTACTTTTTCGGAGATCATTCACCAAGCCTTTGCTAAGATGTGTCAAAATGGTCACCAACTTACTCTATGAGGTCCATGAAGGAGTTTGTGGCGGACATCCAGGTGCTCGCACTCTCTCAGACAAGATCAAATTTCAAGGGTTCTTTTGGCCTACAATGAGAAGAGATGCGCAGGAGTATGTGAGAAAATGTGATAAGTGCCAGAGATTTGCGGACATCCCTAGACTACCATCAACAGAGCAAACTTTGATTGTACTATCGTGGCCGTTTGATACGTGGGGGATTGATCTCATTGGACCATTCCCAACTGCTCGAGGAAGCATTAAGTACGCCGTTGTGGCCGTGGATTATTTTACCAAGTGGACAGAGGCCAAGGGCTTAGCCACTATCTCCGAGGAGAATACCATCAATTTTGGACGTGCTTGGAGAAACTCCTTTCTGGCCGCCCTAAAGAAAACTTGGAGGGACGAAGAGGACGATGGTTGGACGAGCTTCAGACCGCATTATTGGTTGTCCGCACCACTATAAGAAATTCTACAGGAGAAACTCCTTTCTGGCTCACGTATGGGTCAGAGGCAATGGCTCCAGTTGAGGTTGCCCTACCCTTGTACAGAGTCACATACTTCGATGAGTCTCAAAACGAGGCAAACAGAAGGTGTGACCTGAACGATCTCAAAGGAAAGAGAATGCAGGAAAATGAAAGAATGGTGAACTACAAACAGAAAGCGAAGAAGCACCACGATAAAAGAGTAAATAGAAGGAGTTTTCAGTTGGAGATTGGGTACTTAGAAATGTGGAGGTCCAAGGGACCCAACTTGGTTTCAACAAGCTGTCCCCGAAATGGGAGGGTCCATATGAGGTCACCAAAATAATCAAGGAGGGCACCTACATATTGCGATCAAAGGAAGGAAAAGATCTCAAGCACGCTTGGAATAGCGATCACCTCAGAAAGTACTTCTTTTGATATCTTTGTAAATTTTTGAGGGAGTATGGACCCCTATATATATATAAAGAGAGAAGTTGCTATCAAATTCAAATTTTTGTGCAAACTTGTTATGAACTCCATCCCCACCAGCCTAAAGAGCTAGGGTGGATGCCCGCAAGCAGATGCCAGTGGGTTCAAGAGCCAACATATGAGCTCCTACCTATTGATGCGCAAAGATCCTTTAATATCCGCAAGCCTATATGGGTACAAAGGCCATTACGCCCGTACTCGATCGCGGGAAGGATACTCCGTCCTGCCCGCGTGACATCACCAAGAAAAAGTGGATATAGATGAACGTGGGTACAAAGGCCATGATGCCCATACCTACGGATTCTAGTGGGGACAAAGACCTAAAGTCCGGACCCACTAATTGCGCGAAGGCCCTCGTTAGGGCCGTTACTCGCATGGATGTATGTAACAAAGGCCTACATATAAGCCCGCTTACATGATCGCCACAAGACCCTCACAAATAACTCCAAGGAGTTTTGAATATAGGGTCAAAAAGCGTGAACCTCCAATAAGGGGATATAGATGCCGGTGGGTTAAAGGGCCTCTATGCTAAATATGCTCCTACCTACTGTTGCGTAGACTATAGCCTCACGGCCACACTCTACCTACCCTATGAAAGTAGCTTGCCTTGGCTGCTTTTGACTTACACCACAGCTCGCAAGGCTGGGAATAAGTGTAAATGGATGGGAGTGATCAAAAGAGTTTAACAAAGCCAAATAGACAAACCGGGATTAAGGCCTCAAGGTTTGCCACAAGGCTAAACAAACGCGGTCACAGAGAAATAGGGCTGACTCTCACAAAAAGCCCAAGGGGTTTTGAATAAAGAGTTAGGAAAACTCAAAAAATGCGGGCAAAGGGCCTACTAAACTTTTGAACGCAGAAGGAGAGTATAAAATTTAATTGTTAGTCAAAAATGCTGGTAAAAGTAAGAGCAAGAATGCAAGTATCAAGGTACTCAAAAATTGCCAACACTCAAAATAGCCTACAAGACAAGCAATTAAGATAAGTAGTTAAGAAAAATGCTTCAATTGATGATGAAAAAATAATTAAAAGGTCCTACCATCTATTACATAAAGAGAAAAAAGAAAATCCTAAACTAAAGGAGCTTGCTCCTTGGGATCTTGTGAGGCTGGAGTTGGAGAGGGAAGGCTGTTCATGAGAAGATCAGTGATTGGATCAAAGACGGCCTCAGTGGAGATAGGAATTGGAGCTGACCACTGGGGAATAGGATCACCAATGGCCGGTCCGTTGGGAAGGACGCGAGCAATGGCCTCCTCGTAAGATATTGGGTCATCCCCAAATCTTAGAGTATCAATTTCCCCAATGAGGGCGGTGGCCGTGATCTCAGCAGTGGCGGGCAGAGAGGCCGCTCCGGCCAGCTCAAGGCCTTTTATATCATAATCAGTGAAGGGGACTAGTGCATGCCCGGGCAGGCACTCCGCATCAGTAGCAACAAGTGAGCCAATAATGGCCAACTGCTGAGCGGAGAACTTGCCCGTAGCAGCAAAATTCCTGAGCTGGGTCCGGCAGCCGGCTTCGTACTGGGCCAAATTCTCACCAATGAGGAAGTTATTGAATTCCTCTGAGTTTTTATACTCCTCCACCGCCTCCTTCCGAGCAGCGAGCAGTATGGCATCCCTCTCCAACTAAAACTGCCTGACTGGGAGCAGCAGCTCGAAGAGTTCATCAACTTTGATCTCCAAGGTGGAGATAGTGGCCTTAGATGCCTCCAGCTTTTTGCACAACTCGGCATTCCTTGGCTCCCACTCTGCTCTCTTACCCCGGAGCTCATCCCTCTCTCCCTTAGCTTTTTTCAAGCTACTCTCCACCTCCGTCAGCCGTTCCTGAAAACCCTTCAAATCAGCCTCCTTAGTGGAGAGGGTTTTCTCCTTGTCTTCAAGGAGGGAGTTCAGGGTCTGGACCTTCTCCTCCAGCTCACCCTGCTCGCGGAGTTTTTCTGCCAAGATCTTGGTTTTTTCATCCACCTCCGCGGTCAGGCCATCATACCGCAGCCTCAACACTTTGTTGCCCACCTGCGAGGAGAGAGAGCGAGAGTTAGACAAAGATCGCAAGAGAGAAAGTGTGAAAGCAAAGAGAAATAAGTCCAAACCTCAGTAAGGGCAAGGCCTATGTCCCCCACCAAGGCAGAGGCATTCTCTTGGGCAGCTACCCCTTTGTAAAAGTCAGGGGAGTAGAGCCGGTTGATAAGGCTAATCCCCACAGAGGAGTTGTTAGCATTCCGGGCATAAAGGTCCACCCCGGTAACTGCGGGCACATCAAATAGCCTTTTTCTGACGGCCAGTGTCTACTCGCGAGTAACCAGGGGGGCCACCGAATAGGAGACTGAGCAGATTGAGCCCCCTACGGGGGGAGAAGTGGATGAAACCGCAGCGGGGGTAGTGGTAGCCCGGAGGGGTGCATCCCCAATTTTCTGAAGCTTGGACCCTCTCTGTCCATGCCCCAACTCTCCGTCCCTTTCGGTCCTCTTCTTGGGCTCTTTGTTATGTCCGGAAGAAATTGTGCGGCCAGGACAGGATGCGCGGATAGCGCTGGCGGGAGGAGGACCCCTGGGGGGTGGAGGCAGCTCCCCGGTTGTGGGGATAACCTTTGGACCGGTCAGGGGTTCACCGGTCTTCCTATTCGCAACGGGCATAGTGGCACCCTTGCCCGCTACCCCAGCCATCTCAGCTTGCCTCCTCGCGGCAGCTTCTTTCTGGGCCTTCATATTCTTGGCCTTCAGCTGAGCAGCACTTAATGGGGCCATCAGAAATTGTATTCTTCGGGGTCTACTCTGAAAGGAAAGAAAGATGGTTAGAAGACAGTTCAAAAATGAAAAGGCAATAGAAAAAGTGCAGTTCATAAGGAGTCAGAGACCAATTAGTTACGGAGGCACGCATTCAGAGCCCAGCATGCAGGTCTTACAATCAGCCTCAAACTGATAAAACTCGTGTACCCTCCAATCAGGGTGATGGATAAAATTCCACTGTGTAATAAAAACCTTGCAAGTGTACAAGTCACCGAAGTAGCAATGTACAATAGTAAGGGTCGAACCACAGAGACTCGTGTGCTTTAACAAGTAAATTTAATTAATGCTCAAAGTAACAAAGTGGGGTTTTTGATTTGGTTTATTAACTAAAATATTAAAACAAGAAATTAAACTATTTAATTGAAGAAAACAAGAAAGCAATAAACTAGGATTTAATCAGATCAAAGAAATTCACGAATTGGATTTCATAATTGCATCCCCTCTATGCTAATGATTTTGATAAGAAAAATAACAATCTCATTCAAAGACTCTTTCACTTGGTTAAGGGTTGGGACGTTTGGTGTGCGGATTGCAACCCCAATATTTCTATCTTGTTATCAATTCCGGTAGGTCAAAATAACATTCAAGAAACTCACTAAGTCCACAAAAAATATATGAATCTAAGTTGTATTGTATTCCGGTAGGTCAACAATCCAACCTAATTGATGAATTAGGGTGCTTTAAATAAACTGTCCACGGTAGTGCAACAGTCTAAAACAAATAAAAGAATGATAATTAATTCATCAAACAAGAATGAGAGAGTTTGGAAGAATTCAAACTTGAATTAGCATAGAGGTTCCACAATTACTACATCCAATCCATGAAAAGGGAATTTAGCTACTCATATTCATGATAACGATCACAAAGTATGAATAATAACAATACATCAAACCTGGAAAAATAGCAAAAACCTTAAAAATCCGAAATCCTTCAATCCTTCAAAAACCTAGGCAAGAAAAATAATATGAAAAGTACCAATAATAATAATAATGGGAATATATATAGTCCCTAATGCAGTCCTTAATAAACTAGGAAAAGGAATTAAGAAGATCCATCACAATCTGCTCCAAAATCCGTGATGACGTCACAATACGCGTCCTGGCACGAGTCGTGCTAATTAGCACGAGTCGTGCCCTTCAATCCAAGTCGTGCCCACGAGTCGTGACAGAGCCCTCCAATCGTTCTGAGTAGCTTTGCTGGAAATTGCCTTGGTCTCCACTCGTGCTCACGAGTCGTGCTCCCATGGTTCACTCGTTCTGATTGGCTTGCTTGATTTGTGCTTGACTCCATTCGTTCCTCAGTCGTGCTTTGACCTTCTTCAGTCGTGCTCCACTCGTGCCATATGCAGAATTGCCCAATTTTGACTCAGCTTTGACCTGGCCTTCGTCCCTTGACCGTGTTTGACCCCGAGCTCGAACCTTGACCAATTTGTTGCCCTTTTTCCACTGACAATTAACTTGCACGCTCCATGAGATTTTACAACCAAATACAAAGAAAATGACAAAACTACCCTTAACATGTATTGTTTTCCCACACAACCTCACATAACATAATTTCTCTCAAATACATCAAAAACTAATCTAAATACATCAAAATCCAATGAAAAGCATTCGGAAACATAGGCAAAAGATATGTATCAAATCCACTCATCAAATTCCCCCACACTTAGACCATTACTCGTCCCTGAGTAATATCCTAACTCCAATCTAAAATTGGTCTAAAGCAGATGTGTGGAAGAAAATGATACCTAGCCTCCTCTAGCCACCAATACTAATCAATCAAAATGTGATACCGGAGTGTACAAAACTCCGTCTCCATACGACTCCCCAAAAGAAAATCAATGACCCTAGCTTGACATCAAACTCCATAATAAAATGAACGTCCAAACTAGGGCCCTCACAATGATTGTGGGGGGAAACTAAAATGTCCTAAATTTTCCCCCACACTTGCTCACACTACACAATGTACACCCTCAGTCAAAAGTTAATGTTAAGAAAAGGGAGTGCTCAACAAAAACTCACCTCGTGCTATTCTCCAACCCCCCTTATTACTCCAAGGTGCACGAGGATTTCTATCCTAACGCCTCTAACACGAACCTCCATCACCAAAGATGATCCTACCCGAACTCCTAACTCCCCCTTATGCCTCCACGCCGGTGAATAAAAGATTTTATCACTCAAAATCTCACCTTTTGCCTAAATGCCCTTTCGGGTTTTCACTTAGCCACTCTAATTTTTTCTTTCTATTTTTTTTTTTTCTGTTTTTTTTTTTTTTTTTTTTTTTATATATATATACAATATAAGGCACCGCCCTTCCCCCACACTTAAACTACACAGTGTCCTCAATGTGTGCACAAACTAAAACAGGACAGTTTAAATGTAAAAAGGGAAGGGGATAAGGAAATGTACCCTCAATATCTCGGGCCGAAGCCCCCATCTGGAAACTGGGCCTCACGGGCCAACTGCCGCTGTCTCCGCCTATCAGATCTCTTCATCATCTCCTGAAAATGCTCATCTGGGACTGGCTCGTACTGTCTCGGCTCAGACTGCTGCATCCAAAGCTGCTGCTGAAATACCATTCTATTCGTCGTATCCAGTCTGTCCTCCAACGCCTCCAATCTGTCATCCTGCGCATCCCAACGCCTATCCACATAATCAAAACGAGTGCGCCACATCAAGTTCTGCGCCTCCCGAGCCTCACACTCCTCTCTATATCTCCTCTCTCGCTCCTCTACATCTCTCTGGTATTGAGCATCCAAATATGCTCTCATATCACCCCAATTGCCAAAGGCCCCCGCCATACTTGACTGATCCTGCCCATGGCCTGCAAAGCCTCCACTAGTCCCGGCACACGCTCTCTCATCTGATGGTCCTCACTACCCTGCTGCTCATCACCCTGCTGCTCCTGCTGCTCCTCCTCTTCGTCACTCACTATCTCACCCATATCTCTCTTCAAGTCGCGCAATGTCATGTCCGCAACAAATGGCATCCTCCAATCTCGCGCATACGGGCCATAAGGAAAGACCACCCCCTGCGCACACCGGAAACTCCTAGCACCACCATAATTAAACGTCAAGGCATCATTCTGGCCCGAGATCCTCTCAAAGGTGTCATATCGGTATAGAAAGAACCGATCATAGAATAGAGGACCCTCCGCATTGCCTACCGATCTAGGGTGATTTCGGACAAAATTTTCCACCAATAAAGTCACCATGCCACCCACCGGAATGTTTCCATTTCCATTGACTCCCAAAGCTTCACATCGCCTGAAAAATAAGTCAACCCAATCCGAAATCACAGTATTGGAAGAAAAAGCACACTCCATAGTCGTGAACTGCAAGGCGTTCATCTGAGCCGGCTCCCCGTTTGCATAAAACGTCATCGATAACCCTCTATAGAGCAATTTCCACGCCGGATGGGAAAGAGTCTTCATCACCACATAGGGCTTTTGCATATACTTGCCCGTCAACTCAAAGAAGAACGTCTCCAAAGTCCTATCCCTCTCAGACCACTCTCCTCTGGGCTCACTCACACCCAAATACTCTCTAGTTGCAACGTACGACAAAGTCCTCGTGATATCATTTATATTAAAACGCACACTCCATACTCCATTTTCCTCCCTCCTTTCCAAGGTTGCCAAAAATTCAAGTGTCACCCTCTTGTATACCCCCGCACTCTTGCCTAGAAATCTACCCAATCCAATGTTATTCAACAAACCCGCAACCAAATCATAAAGACCCAACTTCTGCAATGTGTCCACACATAAAAATCTAGTTACTTGAACCACCCTACCATTTGCCAAGTTTCTCCATTTATTTTTTTGAGAATCTGTCAACTTAGTCAAACCCATAAAGTCATCGGGAATTCGGGAAGGTTCCTCAATAACAATGTTTCTTTTCTTTCTAGGCTGCGCTTCAACTGCTTTACCCTTATCTTTTGTTCTCCCCATTATCAAAACAAGAATAGTCCACACAAAATATTTTACAGTAAAGTAGTATTCCCAACAATTTCACTTCTTCCTCCAATATCACAATCACCAACCACACACTTTAAAATTCGAAAGACTGATTAAAAAATTGTACCTTTGAATCAATGGAATTCGCCGGAGAAACTGTCGGAAAGTCGGCCGGAATCTGAGAAGATGGTCGGAAAAGAGGGAGAACACCAATGTAAGACCACCCACCAAGGCTTTTGCTTCAAGCTATCCAACACTCCAAGATATCAACAGCCCACCAAATTCTTTAAAGTCACCAACTTGCTTCACTAAATCACCAACAATGGGGTAGTTTTTGGTGCAAAATTTTCGGATTATAGGGCTAAGATGGGGTGGAGAAGAAGATTTTGTGGGTTAGGGGTCGAGGAATTGAGGGAATAATGGTAGGTTTTAGAGAGAGAAAGAAGGAATTTTTGAATTAGGGTAGAGAGAGAGGGAGGGGCGACGGCTGGGATTTAGGAGTTAGGGCACGACTGAAGGGAATTTTGGGAACTGATGGTTTTGAATCTGTAATTAGCACGAGTCGTGCTGTTTGGCACAAGTCGTGCCCCTTAATACCATTCGTGCTAACGACTCGTGACAGACCCCCCATGTCGTTCTGATTAAGAATGGCACTTCTCCCACTCGTGCTCCCATTCGTGCTCAGGAGCACGAGTCGTGCTCTGCCTGGGCCAATTTTCAAATTTTTCAAATTTTTTTTTTTTTTTTAGGCCCAGGACTTTTGCTCTTTCCACGCCGCGCTTTCCTGCACATCATTAAACAGAGAAAAATACCCTTCAGTAGCACCAGTTTAATACAAAATACAAATACAAATCCGGGTTGTCTCCCGGTAAGCCGCCCTTTTTTAATGTCTTTGGCTAGACAATTTGCATGTCGAAATTGACACACATTTTGACCGCACTTTCGTTGCCTACGTCCCCATTAATGTGGGCGGACTACCCACAAGAATAGGCTCAGGTCACCGTAGTTCGACACGTTTACGAAATAAAAGACAAATAAAAGCGGAGATTTTTTTTTTTATAAATACCACCCCCACACTTAAATCATGCTATGTCCTCATGGAATAGACCAAGAAAGACACAATCCAATTCAAATGCAACGATGAAGAGACTGAAACGAAAATACGAAAAACAGTAAATGTTACCTCCATTGGGTTGCCTCCCAACTAGCGCTTTGGTTATAGTCGTTAAGCTCGACGTTATGCCTTCCAAGGAATTAAGTGGCCACCTCCGGGTCCACCAACTCAATCACATCAATCATCTCCAAGATTGAAACCCCTTCGTAGTATGGCTTCAAACGATGTCCATTCACCTTGAAGGTTCTCCCACTTTTCAAATCCTTGATTTCAACCACCCCAAATGAAGAAACAGTAACCACTTCATAGGGCCCATACCACTTGGAACATAACTTTCCCGAAAACAATTTCAACCTTGAATTGAAAAGAAGGACTTTCATACCCGGCCTTAGAAATTTAGGCCTCAAGTGTTTGTCATGATAGCATTTGGTCCTTTCTTTGTACAATTTAGCACTCTCATAGGACTCTTGTCGGAGCTCCTCAAGTTCATCAAGTGCGAGCAACCGCTTCTCCCCCGCTGCATTCAAGTCCATGTTCAATTCTTTGACCGCCCAATAAGACTTGTGTTCTAACTCCACCGGGAGATGACATTCTTTCCCATACACAATCCTATACGGGCTCATTCCAATTGGTGTTTTATACGCAGTTCTGTATGCCCACAATGCATCCCCCAACTTTAGTGCCCAATCGTTTTTGTTGGGACGCACTTTTTTCTCAAGAACACCCTTTATCTGCCGATTGCTCACCTCCACCTGTCCCGAAGTTTGGGGATGATATGTTGTAGCAAGTTTATGCACCACCCCATACTTTTTCAACACTAAATTGAACCTCTTATTGGTGAAGTGAGTACCTTGATCACTGATTATTGCCCGTGGCATGCCATACCTGCTGAAAATATTCTCACAAACAAACTTGCAAACGACATTAGCATCATTAGTTCGGGTGGCAATGGCTTCCACCCACTTTGAAACATAATCAACAGCCACAAGAATGTACAAATAGCCATGGGACGGGGGAAACGGACCCATAAAATCAATGCCCCAAACATCAAAAATATCAACAATAAGATTATGTTGTAACTGTAAGTACCCAAATCTGGCTCATGCCTTCCGGTTAATTTTCCCGACAATTTCGGTAATTTTTTTTTCGGTAATTCCTCAGACTTTCCTACAGTTCCGGAATAATTTCAGAAATGTTCCAAGCCTTTTAAGGGCTGAAGGGAATGCTTGGTAATTAAGAAACACGTTTTTCTTAATTCCAAAACCCTTCTAGAAGACTGCCACCTTGCATGTTTCTGGAAGGGACTGGAAGTGGCTACTTATGTCGTGCGACATAATAGGCCATGAAAAACTTCTAGAAGCTTGCCACCTTGCATGTTTCTAGAAAAATCTGGAAGTGGCTACTTATGTCGTGCGACATAATAGGCCATGAAAAGTTCTAGAAGGTTGCCACCTTGCATGTTTCTAGAAGGAAAGCAGTTATGGCTTGTTATGTCGTGCGACATAACAAGCCCATGCAGGCAGCCTATAAATAGAGGCCTTCACCTCTCATTTTGGACACACCTTTTCCACCCCTCAGTCCCCCTCTATAGGAAATACGCCCAGAAGCCTCCTCTCTCCTCACATACCTCCCAAACCATAATAATCCTCCCAAATCAATCCCACACACAATTTTCAACGACACAATTTTCAACAACACCACACATAATACGTGAAGAATACTCTCAAGAGCTGTTGAAGATCCAAGAAGGTGAAGAAGAAGGCCAAGAAGCTCCCTCCCTCCTCCTTGAAGATCCAAGATCAACCTCTCCTCCTAGCTCCATCCAAAGAAGAAAGAAGCCATTGGTAACCTTGCACACCCTAACCTCGCATCCTAATTGCTTTATAAATTGCTCATTGCATTGCCTTTATATTGCTTGGGACTTGGTAGATTAAAGATCACATCTTTATATTCCCCCTTCCCCTTTTGCATGCATTAGACATCATTTGTCATAAAAATATAGTCTTTTCCCATAAAGGTGCATCCTTTGCACCTAAAACCCCCATTTTCCAATAAAAATGTCATTTTTATGCATCCTTTGCATATAAAAATCAAATCTTTTCAATCAAAATGCATCCTTTGCATTCAAAATCCCTTTTCCAAGCATCATTTGCTTTAAAGATCATGTCTTTACCATAAACTAGCATCATATGCTTTTCAAAATGCAATCCTTATGCATCATTTGCATAATGAATGTCAATTTCTTCATAAAAATGCATCATTTGCATAAAAATCATATCTTTATGCATCATTTGCAATAAAGATCATTTCTTTGAATCAAGTGCGTCATTTGCAACCCAAAAATGTCATCTTTTCATTAAAAATGTCATTTTTACATACATTCCCCCATTCCCCATTAATAACCTAAGAACGGACCGGTGTAAAAGATCATATCTTTACATCGTTCCTTCCATAAAGTTTTCATAATCTCTTTAGAAAAGGGACACCTTCGAACCCTATATCTCCGATCATCACTTAAGATGAGTATGAAGCATCTATACAAGCTCGACCATCTTAAAGTGTAGGATTGATGGGCTAAGGACCCTCCTTTTCTAAAGAACCTCATCCTTTTCTAAAGAACCTCATCTTTGACTACAAAGAGAGTCATTCTCTCGATCACGCAAGTCCCAAGGTCCAAAAAAATACGATGATCACAAGTCCAAGATGAGGGCGGGATTATAATCCCGAATACATAAAATCCAAGAAATCCCGAGCGACAACCAACAAATGGTTTGTACGTCCGGAAGACGACTTGGGACATTCCCTCCTTATTTTCAAACACATGCACACAAGAAAGCACGCAAGCAAGCACGATTAATGAAATCTTGGGAGACTTGCTCCGGCAAGGCACCTTGGGTGAACGACGATCCGTTCTTCCCAAGGGGTAACTTAACCTCCGAACCCATAAAACCTTTTTCAAAGTTTTGAGGTAATCAAAATGGCGTGGCGAATGTCTTCAAACTCGCGTGAATCCAACAAACACAAAAATTTGGGCACACATTCACGGTTTGGCCATGACATTTGGGAATGCATCCCAAAGGAGAAAAGCTTTATTTTCTAAACAAAAAATCGATACTCGGTATATAGGTGGAAACCACTTAACCTTCTTGTACACTCCCGATGTGGGAGTTGGGATAACCGGCGGTTTAACAATCCCACGTACCAAGCATCCCTTTTCGAAAAAAAAGATTTTCTGAAAAAATAGAAAGAAAGCTTTTCCCTTTGAGCGGGTTAGACTCCCGTCGCCGATTTCATTAATCATGCTTGCTTTCTTTACCTTGCATTGCATCATTTGCATCTTGGAATCTGTGCATACTTTGAAACGGGAAACAACCCGAAAAATAGCAAAGGAGTTGAACCTAGAAAATTGATCCATGCAGTCGTACGGCTCAATCCTCATTGGATTCTGACCGGGCGACCTCAGTGGCAATTCCACCAGGAAAAATCATGGTTAATCCGGGCGGTCCTAGCAACTTGGGGCTACTCGGCTCCATGACCGACTAGGGCTCCTTAAAAATTTACGTGCTTACGTGTTGCATTCTCCCCGTCCCGAAAATCATTCCTTTAAAACACATTTCATGAAAATCTCTGTTTTAACTCAAAAGGAACATTTTTAGGAGACCGCACACTACGCGCACCCGATATATCCTGTACACTTTTGCACGCACGTCCTTCAAACCCGAGGGTGGTTCCAGTGCAGTCACGGACAGCCTTACGATGCTCCCGGCGCGCACGGAATCATCCCAACCTCCCCATGGCAGCCGGTGTCGACCAATGCACACCCGTGTCACACGTTTCAAAACCGTGACTTTTGGTTGGTTTTTGGTCTAGTTCGTGTCATATAGGATACCCTCGTAAAGGTCAAGCCTTAGTTCATAACGGAAGAAGAACTCGCCAAAATGCCGACAAGGAAAAATTGGTAGGATCTCGACTCCGACATTGACTATTGACCTTGACCTGCACGGAATGCGTAAGAGTCGAGACCGAGTCTTTGCCAACAAATTAAAAGATCTTTCGCTCAAGCGAAGCTCTGCCAAAATTCCGACAAGGAAAAATTGGCAAGATCTTGACCCGGCATTGACTTCGATTCTGACTCACGCCCGGCGTATGCAACGAAGTTCAATGTGACACTGTGTCATTCGGCTTTTGCTGCCCGACCCATGCCTATTATTTTCTCGGACATTACCGAAAGTCAAAACGTCATTCGCTCAAGCGAAACTCTGCCAAAATGCAATCAAGGCAGAAAGACGAGACTTTCCCGGTATTGCCTTGACCATAATTCGCATCGCTCGTGCGTTGAAAGTTCCTATGACCCACTAGACTCATTAGGAGCGTTCTTTACTCTCGGTCGGTGGGATCCGCGTGCCCTATAGGACCCTCGCCCGGGGCTGTCCACCCAGGGAGGTCGAAATACAGGTGGAATACGAGGGGCTTATAGACGTAGTGACGGAACCCACTAATCCAGGATCTAGAGTAGTTGCGAAAAAGAAGGGCAAACCCCCCTTTTCCAACCAAATAGGAATTAATAAAAGACATGATTTTAAGTAAACTTGAACAATTAATGTAATCATAATTGCATTTTCTATCTCTGATACCCCTAATCGAGACCTCCTCGGTCCGATTTCCGATTTTTCCTATCTCGACCTTTCATGGTCAAATCCTTAATCGAGACCTCCTCGGTCCGATTTCCGATTTTCCTATCTCGACCTTTCATGGTCAAATCCTTAATTGAGACCTCCTCGATCCGATTTTCAATTTTCCTATCTCGACCTTTCATGGTCAAATCCTTAATCGAGACCTCCTCGGTCCGATTTTCGATTTTCCTATCTCGACCTTTCATGGTCAAACCCCTAATCGAGACCTCCTCGGTCCGATTTCCGATTTTCCTATCTCGACCTTTCATGGTCAAATCCTTAATCGAGACCTCCTCGGTCCGATTTCAAATTTTTCATCTCGACCTTTCATGGTCAGATTCCTAATCGAGACCTCCTCGGTCCGATTTCCGATCTTCTGTCCTGACCTTTCATGGTCATATCCCTAGTCAAGACCTCCTCGGTCCAATCCCCAATTTTCCAATCTTGACCTTTCAAGGTCTCATCTTTTCCGATCAATTAGGATTAGGAGAAAATGTGTTTTGAGTAAAGTTTAAGCGATAAGTGCATGTTACTTGAGCCTTTAGCCTAAACACTTACCTCCGAGTCTAAATCTTACCTACCTTCGAGCCTAAACCTTACCTATCCCCGAGTCTAAACTTTGCCTATCCTTTTCCCGCAGCGAGAAAGAAGTGGGCGAGAATACCGGGTCAGCGGCTTTTCAGTGCAAAAAAACCTTAGGTTCAGATAGTTCGGCAGAATCGTTAGTTTTGTCAGCTCAGAGAGTCAGAATGGCAGATTTGACAGAAAACAGTGAGGGTGCAGGAAATCAGATGGTTAGGAAGGAAGAGTTAATCCTGGCTTTGGAAAATGCCCATAAGGTTCATGAGGAACAGCGAGCCATGCTTATTGACGCACTCCGTCGTCATGGAGTTCAGGTCACCATTGAGTCGAACGGTTCTCTAGTAGTGGTCGAAGATGAGACTTCAGAAACAGTGATTTCAGTCCCTTCATCCTATAACCAAGACCCCCCAGCCTATAACCAATACCTTCCTCCATCCACATATGATCCCTTGTCAAGGACCACTTCTCCTCGGTCCTTTCCAACATCCCAGCTCATCCGGGCTCCATCGCCCTCAGCTCCTCAGAACGGATTGGGCTTCACCCCGCCTGTCTCTCGGCCCAAAGCAATACCGCGCTTATGCTCCGGTTTCGCATAATCAATTCGAGCTATGTGGCTATGTTCTGAAGCCACTATATCCACCTGAATGCAATCATGAGTTGCCAAAGGATGATTCAAGTTTTCAGCTGTCACCTACCGGACTTAATAAATCCAGCCATCAGTTTCACCAGTTTGCTACTGTGGTTCCCTCTACTGATAAGAGTCCTGTTGCGATTTCCAGTAACTCGAGAGTCCCCGTTGACCCCCATGTGGCAATATTGATGGAACAAGTGAAACAAATGCAAGAGAAGTTTGACTTCATGATGAGTATCAATACTCCCTTGACCCAAGATGTCGAACTAGGCAAGGAAATAACTCCACCAAGCATAACCCGATGCCACCAACGTCAAACAGCAACCGTACCCGGGTCAGCACCAGTTCCGCACAAAGGAAAGATTGTCGTAACCTCCTTCAGCCAAATCCAACAATGGAACCAATCGGACAATGGGATTCCAAGTCTTGAGAACAACAATGTCTCCCGAAAACTCCGCTCCCTTCACTTTGACAATGCGGAGAAGCCTTTAAGCAAGATTCTGGAAGAGCTGATGAAAGAAAAGCTGATAAAGCCACTGGAGAATTGGAAGCCCAAGAACCCCAACGTTCGGGTGGATGAGTCTAAGCATTGTCTTTTCCATCAATACCCTGGGCACGACACTGATGATTGCACCTATTTGAGACATGAGATCCAGAAGTTGATAGAAGACGGGAAGCTCGAAAGCCTCCATGGGCCAAAAACAGAAAGTTATGGTAAGAGGTCAATTCAGGAAGTGCAAGGTCAGAAACGTCAGCCTGATGATTTTGGGATGCCCATGAGCAAAGTTTTCGATGATTTGGTGAAATGAGGCCTTCTCACACCTCTCGAGAATTATAAGCCAAGAAACCCCAGTAGAGTTGACAGGACCAAGTTCTGCGAGTACCACAAGCATTTTGTCATGTGACAGACAAGTGTGTGGATCTGAAGAAAGAAATTCAGTGGTTGATCTATGAAGGAAAGCTCAAGTTACCTGGCAGTCCAACCCGCGAAGAGTAGCTAGACTAGGGTCTACCTATCCTTAAGTAAGACTAAAAAAAAATAGTCTCTCAGTCAACCTTCGTAGGTTCTAGTACTTTTCTCTTTCAATCAAGTCCTCTACGGACATTGTAATCAATCTTTAATTTTCTATTAAAGAGTCTTCTTCTTTTCTTGCTAGACTTAAGACATTATTTGCACACCTACATTACATTTAATGAAATGGTTTTATTTTATATGATCATTTGCATTGCTCAACGAATAATCTCTTGAAATAATTAACGCTCTGATTAATCGGTGTGAGAAAGTCAACTAATGCCTTCCCCATACACTTTCCTTACATCATAAAAGGCCTCCATCAAGCCATACACTTTCCTTACCTCATAAAAGCCTTCATCAAACTATATGCTTCCCAAACCATGCCCCCACCTTCATCTTGACCAAGTCAACGACGGCGGCAACATCAAGGGACAACAAGAAGCCACTCAGCTTCGAAAGATTGACCTCGTGTCGACAACAATCTAGGAGCCTGCCTTCGACCTCAAAGATGTCAAGAAAAATTCAAGCAGGGGCTCGCCTTGGCCCTCAAGTGCCTCAGAAAATAAAGAAAAAAAAATGCAGTGCAAAAAGAGTAATACCCAGTTAGGCTGAAAATCCCAAAAAAGGGTAGTCTAGGCAAAAGACAGGGTTGCACATAAAAAAAAATATAATAAAAATAATGTAGTGCAAAAAGAGTAATGCCCAGCTAGGCCGAAAATCCCAAAAAGGGGGCAATCTAGGCAAAAAACAGGGTTGCACATATAAAAAAAATAAAAGAAAAATGAGGCCAAGGACCCAGCACCGCCCATCAAAAGGTTGACGGACAGGCAAAATCAAAGCTCAGAGAATGAAAGTTGTCGATAACAATGGAGCGGTCGAAGCAAAGCCAGAAGCATTTCATAAGCCTGTAGGCACGTACGAATCCTTTCTTCCCCAATGAAAGAGGAAGCAATCAGAAGCAGCCGTCCAAGAATGACTTGGTCAAGGAATCATCCCGAGGCCCACGCCTCATCATCCAGTCTTCTCATCCAAACCTTTTCACTAAAGGAACCGCAAATCCCAAAGCCTGAAGCAGTCCGGCCGAAGCCGAACTACGGCGACCTGAGCTCCTCACAATGAGAGGAACGTAGGCAACCAGCAATGGTCTGGTCATAAACATATCCAAATTCCTGAAAAAACGGTCTCATCAAATGACCTCTCCCATAGACACGGTCAGATTCCAAAAAACCCGATCTCATTAATGACCTCCCTATATACAAACCTTTCTTTCACACCAGCCAACCTTGATCCGCGACACTGGTTGACTTTCTCCTCATGATTAATAAGAATGTTTTTCTTCATATCGAGATTAACGGTTGAATAACCCGAACATCAATAAAGGGTTTTAAGCAATCTTGTGATCGTTGTAAATAAAACAAGTTTTCAGATGTCTTGACAAGTCTTCTCTTTCTACATCTTAGGAAAAATAGTGTTAAACACTGATTTTCTGTCAGCAGGGGCTTCCATACACTTTTACAAACCCTTCTACGCTTATACTCTCTCAAAAGAGTCAAACCCAAAGCGAGTTCTGTGCCTACGTCAAATAAGGCCACCAAAATAACACAAAATCGGGATATATTCCCACCTTTCGAAAAAAATATGCCCCTGCATGTATTTCTGAGAATCTTTTCTTTCACATATTCTTAAGGTTGACTGATTGACTAAAGAAAATAAAAAAAAAGAGAGAGAGAGAAGGATAGGTTTTCCCTCTTCTGCCACAATTCGCATTAGGGCTGCCTCGAAACTTTGTCAAAGCATTCCTTTAAACTGGGGCTTCTTTAGCCATTTTTGGGGTTCGCATCGAGTTCTTCACTAGGTCCCTAGATGGATTCAGTCTTGGTCAGATTAACCCCAGGATCACGTTCGCAGTACCAATCAGATTGGGATTTTTGCTAGGTCACTGCACTAGGGCTTCACCAAGTCGCTTGTTCAAAACCTAAGACTTCGCCTCGCTCGCTCATCCAACCAGGGCTTTGCCAAATGAAAGGATCTTTCCTTGCTTTAGTAAGACATGGGGCTTTGCAGAAAGTTCTTCCTCAGACCGGGGCTCCGATAAGTCGCATCCATCCCTAGAAGAGAGGTTTGGTCACTTCGACATATGCTTTAGTCTTTGGTTGTAAAGCCTATCGTCGCATCGCCTTCAAATGCCGTAATGTGAGAAAGAACATTCATCAAGACTCAAGGTTTTAAGCCCAAGAGAGAATCTTAGTCCACGTTGACAACATCTCAACAATAATAGCTCGGTCCGCACCCAAGGGATACAACCCCACCTGCTTGAAACCCGTCTTAAACACATTCCATATATACATCCAGACCCAGTCTCTACCATTGTTTCCAAGAAAAAATCACCCCTAGGCTCAAGTAACGTGCCAATTGCTAATAATACATTTTCTCCCAAAAGCGCCTTCGTTACTTCCGTTATAACAAGATAACACCAGGCGACAGTTTCCTAATAGTCAAAAATCCAACTTTGGCTACCTCTATCACAGATTGAGAAGTATGCTCAAGTTTTCCAGTTATAGCTGCCTCTATCTACTGGATAGTGACGTAAGCTTTAGCTTCCTAAGGAGACAACCTCCATTAATTGTCAAAACCTCAAGGATCCTAGACATCGTTCCTAACTGTCTAGATAAAGCTTGAACTACGATCAAGGCTTGATTCCTCCGGGATACGTAGGTAGCCTTTCATAAAAGGTTCAGCCATCCGACCACTTTGGTCATCTTATCTTTCTCCATTCTCCAATAGTGCATAAGCTTTTCATAAAAGTCCAATTTTTTGACCACATTGGTCACCCCTTTTGATTTGGCACATTCCTAGTAGGATCGGTTGTTTGACCTCCTAGGTCACCCCATTTCCATCCTTATAGGGAGGGACCAATATCTCTTTGCCATTGTCCCAAGGAGGCCAGGTAGGTGACCTCTTTTGGTCACCCAATTCCAACCTGTGCCTGCAATTCCATTCCAGCCCAAAGGCAATGAAAAGCACAGTCAAAGCTTACTAAGTCGCGCGACATAACAAGACATGTCGCGCGACATAACAAGCCACATCGTACATCGTACATCGCCAGATGTCGCTTTCCCCAGGGCAATCCCCGACATGTCAATAGCTGCAAATGCCATCCATCCACTTCTCAAATGCATAAGGGAGGGTTCATTTACCCCATGTACACCCATTGCTTTCATATTCAAGCCAAAAATCCATTCAAGTCATTCAATTCAAGCCAAAAATCCATTCAAATCATTCAATTCAAGCCAAATATCATCGTCATTTCATAAGTGCGTGCAAAATGCATAACAATGGGCCAAATCCAAAAGATGTGCATAACAAAAAAAACATGATGTTTTCCCAAAAAGGGTACGATAACCAAAAAGTCATAAAAATCTAAGGGGAAAGGGGGCTACTCTGAGTCATCTCCATCATCCTCTCCATTATCATCCTCTCCATCATCTTCATCCTCGCCGTCATCCTCAACCTCCTCGGGCTCGTCGTCGGGATCGTCAGAAGGTGCCTCATAAGCTATGGTCTCCGTGCGATAATAATCATCAAGCTCAGTGATAACAGTGGAGTCAAGCTCATAGTCTGTGGCCGTCTCAGCTCCACCATCCTCATCCTCATCATCATCATCAATCTCAATGGGTCTGTGAAGAGGCACATTTGGCCTCTTCGTCCGAGGCGTCGGTCCACTAATGCCCCCGCTGGTGCCTGCGTCATCAGAGCGGCTCTTCTTCCTTCTCGGCTGGCCAGGTGGAGAGATATCGATCGAACCCTACGACCGGCACTGATTCTTCCAAAAGCTCATACCTTTCTGGAGCTTGCTAATCATGCCCACAGCGCCGGTATAAGCCCTGGTCAAGTGCCTGTAAGCCTGAGCCGACACCTGTTACAAGCAGACATAATAAGTGTCAGAATGCAGTTCTTGATAACAGAAAGAGATGCAATCAATCCAAAATACGTAAGGAACAGTACTTACAGATCTCGAACCTCGCGGGAGCACCAGATGAGGATGAGTATGTGACATATCAATATGAGCTCGCCTCATGCGACCGACACCCTGGTAATCAATGAAGGTCGGGGGCAAAGGAGGTCTAGCTACATAGCCAGTCGAGGGTCCCGCGCCCTAAGCACCATAGCCAACCCTGGTCTGTGGGGACTGAAGATGTCTAGCCACGTACAAAGTGTAATCCCCATCCCGTGTGAAGAGATGTGCCGCCATGCCTACGATCAAAGCATCCACATTCGCCAACTGGCGAGGCAGCCACATCCTAGCTGGAGGATCATCAGGGATCCGAGCATGCCTATTGGGCCCATGCTGTCTGTACACTCTCTCTCCTAAGTACAAGGCGTCTCCAGACAAGCCCACTAACAGCTTGCGACACTCTGTCAAGTGCGCAGCATGATCTAAATCCAAATCGCCATAACGGCCAGTCCAGGGGAACATACTCAGCCTCTGTGGAATCCCTCTCAAGCACCTCAGCGTATCATGATACGAGGCCGTAATCCTGCACCTCGAACCCTCCGGTGTCCTAGTCTGTCTCCTGGCACTCTTCGTCCACCGCCTGAGAGCAGGAAAGGTGGTGGCAGGAAACTCATCCTGTATCTGCCACTCGTAACAACCAAAATACTCGAAGGCCCAAGCCTGAAAAGAAGAAGAAGAAGTCAAAACAAGGAAAAAGCGATAGAGTGAAGTGTGCCAAAGTAAAGAGGTCAGGGCGAGAGAGAATACCTCAAAAGCCAGATGACAGCAGGTAAAATACTTCGCTTTCCCTCTACTGACGTCATCTAGGGCCAAATACATCTCAGCTAAACCGGCCTCACCCCAGGATAGATTCCCCACGGTGTCCCAGGCTCTCAAAAGCTCCAACAGTGAAATCAAGGCAGTAGAGGCGTTGTTAATGAACATCATGTCAGAAAAGCCTACCCATACAAAAGCCCTCGCTAATCTCTCGGCTCTCAGCCGGCTCTCAAAAGGGTCATCAACGATAATGTAGTCCCTGTACTTCTTCCCAACCAAGCCATGTAGCTCGCCCAACTCATATCCATTCCCCTTCTTGATCCGGGGAACGAAACCAAGTAAGCCCATAAAATCAGCATCAGCAATAGGCTGGGGCTCAACTCCCTGTGCAGGCTCCTCTATGTAGAGCGGCTCATCCGTAAAGGGCAGTCCTGTGATGACCGCAAAGTCCAGCGGAGTTGAAATAGCCCGGATCCGAGAGGCAGCGCGTTTGCACCCCGGTATCTGGCATTTCCCCGCTTCGCAGTGGTTTTCGATGTTGGAGGTGTCTCGCCGTTGTTTTCGCATTTGTAGAGTCGCCACGCTGTTTTTATTAAGCCCAAAACATTGAAAAAGGGCATCAGTTTAAAGATAATTTTAAACTATTTTTTGTGTGATGAGATTTTGAGTTCGGAGGTCAGATGACTCCTCGGGAAGAGAATATTAGAATATTAGAGCTCACCCGAGTTGCCTCGTAAAATGAGTCTTTCGGATACCCCTAATATCCTTTAAATGTTGTGTGTGTGTGTGTGCTTTTAAAAATGCATGCTGTATCGGATGTCTACATTGAATGCTATGTACGGAAATGTATTGAAATAGTAATGGAAGGAAGCCTTACCAATGTTGGTTCATGTCTGTCTTCCGCTGGGGAATAGTGTTTGAGGTCGGAGTAGCGTTCCGGTACGGATCGGGATTGCTTCGGGAGGGGCCGGTTGTCTGCGGACAGAGTTTCGGCGTGAGCTGATGTTGCAGGCTGCGTTCGGGCAGAGGTTCGGCGTGCGTGGGGATCGTCGGGATCACTCGGGCAGAGGTTTGGCGTGCGTTGGGGTGGCCGGAGTCACTCGGGCAGAGTTTCGGCGTGGTTTGGGATCGCCGGTTTGACTCGGAAAGAGCCGGAACACCGTGGAAAGACCAGGCAAGGCCTCGGAGTACCACGAGGGGCCTCAGAGTACCTCGAGAGTGCCTCGGGCGGCGCGGAGCGTCGCGGAGCGCTCGGGAGGCTTCTGAGCACCACGAGGGGCTCGGAAGGCCTCGGAAGGATTCGAAAGGGGCCGAGAATGCCTGAAGGACTTAGAGGGAAGCCATAAGGCTTAGGGAGGAAGAGAGAAGTGGGAGGTGTGTGAAAATGAGGAGGGGGAGCCCTCTATTTATAGTGCCAGATTTGGTGCAAAGAGGTCCGTACGGACCTCCCTAGTAATCCAGACTTTTGGTTTTCCTCGATTTGAGGGAATCTGTGATGATGGAGGAATATTTGCAATTATGATGTTCCCTGTGCAATAAGGTCCGTACGGACCAAGTTGACATGCAAAGAGGTCCGTACGGACCAACTCTGCAGGGGGGTAATCATTTTCCCCGAGATTTGAGGGAATATTGTGGACTTTAAGAGGATTCAGTAATTATTAAAGCAAAGAGGTCCGTACGGACCATTATTGCTTTTCCAATTTCCTGAAAATTCCCAAAAGGTCCTTTTGTCCCTTTTTATCCCGCAAAGGCTCCTCCCTTGGTTGGGCCGGGGTTTTGAGAGGGTTTTGAGTGCCGGAGGTCGTCGAGACTGCGTTGATGAGTCTGCGGTGTTTCCCGTGTGCTTGAGAGGGTGTGATCCAGATTGGGGTACTTACAGAAGCCCCTCGACGACGTCACTTATGAAAGAAGTGGGGTCGCCGATAAGATAAGGGTCCTAATCTGGATCGCGTGCTGGGAGATAAAGTGACCGGGGAGGTCAGTGTGAGGACGTGGTGGTGTCCTATTGTGTGACCGCATAGGTCGCAGGGCCGGGACCCCGTGATAGGATTCCTACGTATCCCTGGCGGGAATCAAGCCTGGTCGTAGTTCGGGTGTGGGGTGAGTGTTTTGTGAATGTGGGCGTGGTGGTGCCCTGAAGTGTCGCGTGACCGCCGAGGTCAGTGGTAAGGACGTGGTGGTGTCCTGGGTGACCGCATGGGTCGATGGCTGGACCCTGTGATAGGATTCCTACGTATCCCTGGTAGGAATCAAGCCTGGTCGTAGTTCAGAGGCCGTGAAATCTGTGAGTGCGGGCGTGGTGGTGCCCTGAAGTGTTGTGTGACCGCCGAGGTCAATTGTGAGGACGTGGTGGTGTCCTAAGATGTGGTGACCGCCGAGTTCAATTGTGAGGACGTGGTGGTGTCCTGGGATGTGGTGACCGCCGAGGTTAATTGTGAGGACGTGGGTGGTGTCCTGGGATGGAAATTTTACGAATTTCCTAATCGGGTGGTTTAAGGCCTTCCGGGCCGGAGATAGTGATTTGGGAGGTTTATACGGTCTTCCGAACCGAGTGGTTTAAAGCTTTCCGGGCTGTGAGGACTTGAATCGTCTTATGAATGTGGTTGCGCCACGCGTGAGGACTTTGAATCGTCTTCTGGCGGCGGTTTCGGTGCCACGCAGGAGGACTTTGAATCGTCTTCTGGCGGCGGTTGGTGCCACGCGGGAGGACTTTGAATCGTCTTCTGGCGGCGGTTGGTGCCACGCGGGAGGACTTTGAATCGTCTTCTGGCGGCGGTTGGTGCCACGCGGGAGGACTTTGAATCGTCTTCGCGGCGGCTTGGTGCCACGCGAGGACTTTGAATCGTCTTCGGCGGCGGTTTGTGCCACGCTGGAGGACTTTGAATCGTCTTCTGGCGGCGGTTGGTGCCACGCGGGAGGACTTTGAATCGTCTTCTGGCGGCGGTTGGTGCCACGCGGGAGGACTTTGAATCGTCTTCTGGCGGCGGTTGGTGCCACGCGGGAGGACTTTGAATCGTCTTCTGGCGGCGGTTTGTGCCACGCGGGAGGACTTTGAATCGTCTTCTGGCGGCGGTTGGTGCCACGCTGGAGGACTTTGAATCGTCTTCTGGCGGCGGTTGGTGCCACGCGGGAGGACTTTGAATCGTCTTCTGGCGGCGGTGGTGGAGGCATGGCTGCCTTGAGCTTCGAGAGGTTTAGATGTCTCGTGTTTTGTAAGTTGGGGAGAAGGTTGGACTTACAATGGCTGCCGGTGTTCATCCGTTGGGGATTTATCGTGGCCTTGTAGGGGCTTGCAAGGATTCCCTTTTTTGACTTGCTGGGGAAGGAGCTCGGGCTTACTTTGATGGCCGGTGCTTGTGTTGTCGATGAGTGGGCAAGGATGCTGGCTGGTGATTGCTTCACCATTTGGCGTTTTGGAGGCGTTTCGTGCCTTGGGATTTGTACTCGGAGGTGTTGGCTCCTTCTTGCGCTTGTTTTGCCGTTGAGTGGGCAAGGATGCTGGCTGGTGATTGCTTCACCATTTGGCGTTTTGGAGGCGTTTCGTGCCTTGGGATTTGTACTCGGAGGTGTTGGCTCCTTCTTGCGCTTGTTTTGCCGTTGAGTGGGCAAGGATGATGGCCGGTGCTGGGGATATGCAGTCTTGTACGACTTCCCTTTGGCTTGTTGGGGGAGGAGCTCGGGCTTACTTTGATGGCCGGTGCTTGTGTTGCCGTTGAAGTGGGCTAGGTTCGGGCTTACACTGACTGCCGGTGCTTGAATTGCTGGGGATGCGTGACCTTGTAGGGGCCTTTTCTGCTGAGAAGGTGACTTCGGACCTGTTTTAAGGGCCGGTGGTTGAGTTGCCGTTGAGCGTTTTGGAGGTGTCTCGTGCCTTGATATTCGTGCTGGGAGGTGTTGGCTTCTTCTTGAATTGCCGTTGAGTGGGCGAGGACCGGTCTTACACTGACGGCCGGTGGTTGAACTGCCGTTGAAGTGGGCGAAGCTCGGGCTTACACTGACTGCCGGGGATTGAATTGCCGTTGAAGTGGGCGAGGACCGGTCTTACATTGATGGCCGGTGGTTGAATTGAAGGGTTAGGGACCATTCTGCACTTGGATTTGCTGGAAAAGGCCTTAGGACAGCCAGGGGCAAAGATTATAAGGGCAGGAAAGTAATTTGGCCCTCCCTTGCAAGAAGGTCCGTACGGACCAACCTGGATGCAAAGAGGTCCGTACGGACCACTTTGGTTTTTTACAGTTCCCAGGTTTTGACCAGGTTTAAATGCCGAGGCTCCCCCACTTCTTCTTCCTCGCCCGTGAACCAAAGCAGAGAGAGAGAGAAAAAAAACCTCCATTTTTACCAAAATCCTCCATTTTTACCAAAATCCTCCATTTTTTCGCTTGAATCGCTTGCAATGGCGGAAGGATCTCGAAGGAGTCGTCGTCAACGCAGTCAAGAAGTGGTCGAGCAACGGATGGAGCTCCAAAGAAATTGGATTTCGTTTGTTCCATCTTCGAAGAACCCGGATGTCTTGTATCCGAATCCGGAGGTGCACAATCGTCGTTCTAGGAATGTCGGGGAGGTAAGAAATCCGTTCCGTTTTGATTCCCTGCTCGAATTTTTGAATGCTAGAACTAGGTTTTAGTTTTGCATTTTTGAATTTTTGTTATTTTTTTATGCCTTTTTGTGAAATTCTTGATGAATTGTTGAAAATGGACATGTAAAAATTGTGGGTATGTGTATTTTGTGCAGAAATGTGTAGATTAGCTTTTATTTGTGAAAATAAAGTGCCTCTCTAGTGAAATGCATGCTTTGGTGTTTTGTACCGTATGCTATTTATATATATACATTATGAGAAAAGTTTGTCGTGTAGTGACAAATTTTGTGAAAAAATGTGACATGTGCCGTGTTTTGTGACGGATTTTGTCTGAAAGTGTGTGCCGTGTAGGGACGGATTTCTTGAAAAATGTGTTATGCATATGTGTCGTGCCGTGTGTGCCATATTTTTGGGTGACGGACTTTGTGGGGATAATATGTGCAATATGTGCCGTGTTTTTGTGACGGGTTATATGTGCCTTTGCCGTGTTGGGACGGACTTTTTTTTGAAAATGTGTCGTGTAGGGCTTAATCCCCTTTTTTTTTTTGAGAAAATGTGTACAGTGTGTGCCGTGTTTTTGTGACGGACTGCATGGGAAAAATTATATGTATAATGTATGTGAAAATTATGTGCGACATGTGCCGTGTTTTGTGACGGGATATATGTGAAAAATATGTGCAATGTGTGCCGTTTGTGACGGGTTATTTTCATGGCTTTCCGTGTTGGGACGGACTTTTGTGCCTTTCGTTTTGTATTAAGTACTGTGATTGACGTACCTTTGCTGTGTTTACCTGCAGGATGCGGGCCTTATGGCCGAGAAGGCCAAGAGGATGAAGACTCGGGGATCGCCGAGGCCGTTGTTGAGTTGTGGGCAATGGATGCCCGATATTTCTCGTGGATGGTAGGCCGAGTCCCAGGAGGTCGGGTCTACGCTTCGGCCTCCGGGGGTGTTCGTAGAGAACCTGGCCGGAGTTTCTGACACGAGGAAGAACAAGAGCGTCTTCCTTGGCCTTTCCGAGTATTGGTGGGATACCACCCACACCTTCCATCTGAGTTGGGGAGAGGTGACGGTGACGCCGACCGACTTTGCTGCGATTATTGGGCTTTCCTTCAAAGGAGGGCCAGTGCGGTGGAGGGATATGATAGCTGATGATGTATTGACTGAGCTGCTGGGCTTTGAGCCTCGTCCTCGCAGGGGTCTGGGGATGCTGTATAGCGACGTGGAGCTGAGGATCACGGCCAGTATTGGGGCCTATGTCCGGGTACCGGCCAGTGACGCGCGAGCAAACTCGGCGAGCTCCTTTTTGTGATATGCATTGTCCGAGACTTTGTTCTCGAACCACGCGACTGCGGCTCCCTTTGCTCTGTTGGAGAGCTTGATTGATCTGGATAGAGTTTGTGACATTGCTTGGGGCGAGGCAGGCTTGGCCGAGCTCTACTTTTCTTTAGTAATCGTTTAGCGGGTGTAGGCCGGCGCTCATTGGCCTGTTTTGACTTCGCTTTGGAGGTATGAGTTTATTGTCGTTTTTGATTTAGCAACTTGTCGCTTCTCCTTTTGCACTCGATCCCTTTCTCGCTTTTGTCAGGTGTGGTTCTACGAGATCTTCTATGCTTCCCGTGGGATAGAGATCCTGGGTTGTAGCCGCGCAGCTCGCTATTCCGTTGGCCGGGGCTCGCAGACGGCGAGGAAGAGGAGGACCCAAGGGGGAAGCTCACCATCGCTACTGGGATGTGCAGCAGAGCATGCGGAGAGGGTAGCCCGAGGGTTGTTTTGTTCCCGGGCTCGGTATGAGGGTGATGAGTTCGAGGGGCTCCCGAGGTGACAAGCAGCGGGAAGATGCCGCGGGCCCGACTGCGACGTCATGTATCCGGGGAGCGGGTCTCGCGCAAGATGGCCTGTGTGCTTCCCGTGGCTCGAGGGACCCT
This sequence comes from Adenophora triphylla var. japonica, assembly GCA_022495995.1. Taxonomy (NCBI): domain Eukaryota; kingdom Viridiplantae; phylum Streptophyta; class Magnoliopsida; order Asterales; family Campanulaceae; genus Adenophora; species Adenophora triphylla. The sequence continues at coordinate 446,541 of JAFEMH010001252.1, read as the reverse complement.
CCCTTTGGGATGCTTGATTCCCGTGGACATGGATGTGCTTGATTTTGAGAGGTGCCTTGGCGGTGTGGGCGCCGAGGAGTTCATTTTGTATGGAGAGGAGTACGGGCCTTCGTGAGGAGGAAGCCGAGGACGCCGCAGTGCACCGGCGAGGAGAGAGAGGCCGGGCCCGCGGGCTCCCCTGCAGGTTCCGATGCGTCTGGGCCGGATTTCACGTATGTCCATGGGGACGGGTCGAGGAGGATGGTGTCTACCCGCTCGAGCAGCTCCCGCCGCATACCGAGCGGATCCCGATAGATCGGTGAGCGTGCCGACTCTTTTCCATCTTGGCATCTTTTCTGTATTTTTCTTTTGTTGTTGAGTATAACCGTATTGCCGACGTTTCCTTGGCGCTTGCTTGGTGCAGTCCCGGGAGAGCCTATGATATAGCCGACTCGCCGTTACGTGGCTATGATGTCGCTTGCGAAGAAGATGGCGTCAAGGCTGTCGGCCTTCGCGACGCGTGCTCGCGTCCGCCCTATGCCTTCGAGGCATTTTGTAGACGTTCCTCCACCGAGAGCCGAGCCGTGCGAGCCGCAGCAGAGGGACCTTCGAGGGGCGGCATAGCATGGATGCCGGACGTCTTCAGAGCTCCGAGGCAAAGCAGCCTCTTTATCGCTTTTCCCTTCGCAGACGCACAGGTGAGGGATCCTCGGAGCCTTCTTTCTTCGATCCTTTCGTCGGATTTGATCCTTCGATTATTTTAGGTGGCAGCCTCCTGGGGCTCGCACTGATGACGAGGACGTGGCGGGCGAGTTCACCGGATGCCCGACTTCTCTCTGGAGGACCTCGGCGAGGATGATGATGATGTCAAGAGTCGGATTAGTGGTCCATTTGCTTTCCCTCTTTCCATGTCTTCTCTTTTTTTTTGTTTAGCAACAGCACATTTGATGTACCCGTAATAAAACACTGTGTATTTGCATGGCAAACGCATTTTATTTTAGGATGTAATGTCATTTTTGTGATTCCTGGAATTGTCCTAGAAATTGTTGCTAGTATTTTTTTTTTTTGTGCATGCCACGTGAGCCGAGAGTGCGTTGTGGGTAGTGTTTGGGTTTGTCACGAGAATGGCTTTTGGCCAAGAGCCGTTTGGGCACGTTTGGAGCAAGGTTCTGCATTGAGGACAAAGTGGTTGTTGTACCGCTTTTGTCAGGAAAATGGGTCATGGTTGCAAGGAGGTCCGTACGGACATGCACCTACATTTGCAAAGAGGTCCGTACGGACCAACCTTGCTTTTGGAAGGAGATAAATGCTTTCCAAAGCTGTCTCGGGTTCTTCCTCCATTTCCCCATTTGCGTACCCATTTTCGAGCTTTCTTCCCCATTTTCTCTAGGGACCTCCATTTTTGCCATGGATTCTTCGTATGTTCCTGTGGATGGCCATTGGTGCTTTCAAGTAGAGCAGGCAAGCACACTTCCTTTGAGTGGCTTGAAATGTGGATGAGGCTACGCTGCATGAGGCATCGTAGACGGGCTTTCGAGGTAAGGTTTCGTTCTTTGCCTCTAGCTTGGTCTTTTAAGGAGTTGGTTCCCCGATTGGGATTTGTTATGGGTCACGCTGCCTCCGGGACGTTAGGAGGCACGCGCATCAAGCTTCTCCTACAATGAAAATGGTGCCCACTTTTGAGGATTTTCTGTGCTTTATGGGATTGAGGACCTGGGAGGTGGAGGCCATCTCGCTTCCTTTGGTTGGTGGTGTCATGCCGCGTGAGCGTGAAGCTTGGGTAGGCTTTCTTCGTACTTCGTTGGAAATAGCTACAGGTACGATCCCCGATCTCTAGTCATATCGACATTTCCGAGCCGCCTGAGCGGTTCATGGTTGATGACGAGAGTGACGTCTCTTGGGATGTATTTGCCTTGTGCGTGATGGCGACGCTTTTCGGTCGGTTAGTTCCTTGGCATTTGTGAATGGCGCTGCTAGATGTGGTAGGCACCGCAGAGCCTGGGAGAGATATTTGGCCCCGCTTGGTGCGCTGGGGGAGACTCTTCATGGTATCGACCGTCCGGCGACCGGGGATCGTTTCATGAGAGGGGGAAGCCCCGCTTTGCTCACCTTGTGGCCGCGAGAGAGACTTCTGTGCCATGCCCGATTCCGACGCGTCTCTTAGCTCCATGGGTCATTTGCCCGCCGACCTTCAGTGCTTCGGGATACTGGATCGCTCCGCTCCGGGAGATTTGGATGGGCACAGCCTCTGGTACGCATCGATCCTCACTGTGGGTTCCGTGATCGGAGGATTGAGACTCAGGAGGATCTGGCAGAAGGGTCCTACGCTGTCGAGAGTTCCAGGTGCCTTGCCTTGGTCCTCCTTCTATATGCCCGGCCGCTTGTTTCCTAAAGAAGCCTTGGGGATGAAGCTGTGAGCCTCCGTCACCGGGATGACTCTTGCTACCGTGCGGAGATAGTTCCTTCTTTGTATGGCAGCATGACTGATCCTTCAGGTGTTTTTTTGTATTTTCTCGAGGGTATGGAAGCATTCCGCGCCTCCCGCGTGGTGCTCCCAGACGTCAGAGGAGCCGCCAAGGCCGACGACTCCGGCATCCGGCCCGGTACGAGCAATATGAGTTGGGCAAAATTCCAAGTGGTCTCGGAGAGCAAAGTGGTTCGTGCAGCCGATTCTCGCTGGGACCCTGCTGCCGTAGCAGCTTATTGCCTTAGGGAGTGCCGAAGCTCCTGGTCCGAATCCTTTCGATGTGACGCGGGAGACGCTTTTGCTTGACTACGAGACTATGAGTTGACCGATCGACAGGGAGAGGTCCTCTTTTTGCTGCACTCCGCAGGAGGAGATCCGAGCCGAAGCTAATCGCGACGAAGCCCCGAGAGCTACTCGGGATTATTTGACTCCCACTAGGAGGACCCCGTGATCTTGGACCGAGAGACGCAGAGTCGCTTTACGTGGAGCGAAAGAAGACTCCGCCGGGACGAGGGAAGAAAGGAAAGAATGGCGTAGGGACAAGCGTGTATGGCGCGGAATGACCTCCTAGGTATCCATTCATTGCATTTCCGCAAACACATTATTAGTTAAATGTATTAAGTCGTCTTTTTAAATATGTCATGAACTTGAGAGTAGAATCACAGTTTTCGAACTCATCAAGAAATGTTGTAACCGTTAGTGATTTGTGATTTACTTTTTAAAGCTTTGTCACGAGACGCAAGATCTCTTGTTTGCCTTTTTTTGCTTCTCGTTGTGCACTTTGTCGAAGGTCCCATCTTTGACTTTCTCGTTGCATTTACCCGCGTGATCGAAGCAAGCCTGTAGGCCCCGACTACAATCCCTTTCACTGAGGCTTTCAGATTTGGCCGAGAGGTTGAATGCTCCCCTTGACAAGTCGTTCCGACGCCTATTTTTCGTAGCTTTCTTGCCTTTTGTTGGCTAGCCGGGCTCTTGACCTCAATTTCCTGCAGCCTTCCGCTTGAGCTTCTTTTATTTTTTATTGTTTCTTTTTTTTTCGCGAGCCCTCGCTCGAGCTCTCTTTTTTTGTGAGCCCAATCTTTTTGTTTTTTTTTTTGTGAGCCTCTTGCTCGAGCTCTTTTTTTTTTTTTTTGAAGCGCGTGAGGGCGAAGACAAGCCCCGGCTTGGACGAGATGACATGAGTCACTGCTGGATGTGCCGAGCTTGACCCCTCTGAATGTCTCTTGATGTTGCCGCCGCCGCTTGGACTTGGTCAAAGTGACTCGTCGGGGCGTGTTCTGGAAAAGTGCGTAGCTCACGGAGGCCCTGATTGACATTCAAACTTTTGACTTTTTGTGTATTTTTAGACCGGACTAATTAAGGTTGCCTACGTCTCCGGATCCACAGAGGGCCTGTGTCTCGCGTAGTTCGAGACACTACATGGAGTGCCAAGAGATGCACAGCTTGTTCTTCTTCGTGCGAAGTATCTCGCGAAGTTTGCTTCCGTTGACTCGGATTCATGAAGGGATTGCAGTCTAGGCCCGTTAGCTTCATGGCACTCCGGAGAAGATCTTTGAACCACGAAAGGGCCGATCCATGTGGGTTCCCATTTTCCCAGCTGGGTTGGTTCGAGTGGGAGGCTTTCTCTTTCGAGTACAAGGTCGCCTTCCCCGATGTCTCTGGATTTGACTTTTCTTGTCGAAAGCTCTAGCCATCCCGCTCGATAGGCTCGGACGTGTTCCATGGCCTTTAGTCGTCGCTCGTCTAGCGTGCAGCCACCCGTCGTGTCAAGCTCGGAGCCATTCAACTTCGTTGATGTCATTTTCCACAAAGAAGACTCTGGAGTGAGGGAATTTCCCAGCTTCGACGGGAAGGACTCGCTTTCCATCCCGTACTGTCAGGTGGCAAATGGGGTTTCTCCCGTGGCTGGTTTCCGGGACGGATGTGCGGTAGCCCCAAAGTGCACAGGAGTGCTCTTCGGGCCAATCTCGGGCTCCTCGGGTGGTCATTTTTCGGATGATCCATTCGAGGGTTTTGTTTGTCAGTTTCCATCCCGCGCCGTTTGTCTGTGGCCGGTGAGGGGAGAAGATTTTGGTGGCGTGTGATCTTGAATTCAGCCACCAGCCCGTCGAATTCCTCCTTCGAAGTGTGAACCATTGTCTCGATATGACCTCATTTGGGATGCCGTATCTGGCAGATGATGTTTTCCTTGAGGAAATGCGCGACCTTCGGGAGTGCGAGTACTCAGTAGGACTTGGCTTCGACCCATTTGGTGAAGTAGTCGATGGCTACTAAGATGAACTCGTGACCGTTGTCGCTGGCGGAGCGATTTTCCCGATGACGCTAATTCCCCAAGTGGCAAATGGCCAAGGTGTAGTCATGCAAGAGGAGATCGTGAGTGAGGTAGATGATTGAGGCTTCGAGAACCGCTGGGCACTTTGTTTCGCAGCCTTTCTGACAAAGCTGGATGCACCGCTCCATGGAGATCCAAAAGAGGTAGCCCATCCCGAGAATGATTTGCATCGTGGCTCGGGCGTTCATGTGGGGACCGCAAGCCACATGGTGGACTTCTGCTCATGAACTTGTTTCGGCTTCTTCGGGGCCGATGCAGTCAGTAGGAGTGGCCCAGCGGGTAGTCGTTTCTTGTATAAAGCATGTCCCCGAGGATGACGAAGTGAGAGGCAAAGGCGTTTTAGTGGCCATGATGCTCTTGGTTTTGACCCTTCTGCGGGTGTGGGTCTTCCTCTTGTTCTATGAAGGCAAAGCCTGGTTTCCCGGCTCTGAGGTATTGGAAGATCTGGGCTATACCCATGGCTCATTGACGGGCTTAGGTTCCGGTTCGATCTCACAACAAAGAGGGCGTGAATTTCCTTTCACCCGACTTTGGGAAGGGTTTGATTGCTTTTCCTTCGTGTGGATTTCCACAAGGGAAGCCAAGGTGGCTAAGGCATCCGCAAACCTCGTTTCTTGCCTCTTGGCAAGTAGTGGAAGGTGACCTCTTCGAATTGTGTGATGAGGTCCTCCATGCAGGTGCATGGTATTTTTGCAAGCCCGGGTCTATGGTTTTCCACTTGTTGGAGACTTGGTTGATGCATCAAGGGCCGAGTCCCCATAAACTTCGAAGTTTCTGGACATTCCTCTCGAGTGCGGCTTGTAGTCCGGGCCAGCCGCGGGCTTCATATATCGGCGGCATTGTTGGTTACCTCGAAATTGAGCTTTATAAAGCAATTGGGGTGTGCTCGTCCTGGGATCTACCAAGAGCATACCGATGCCGTTTCCCTTTTTGTTGGCCGCTCCGGTCAAAGAACAAATTTGCCATCGGTTTTCGCCTTCGATTGCGAAGATTCCCTCGTCTCTGAAATTGTGGTTCGGGGCCCGAGCCTCATCGGCTGGGAAATCACCCAGCTTGTTCATCCATGGCCCGTCCTTTCGGATTGACTTTTGGCTTACGTACTTCGATGTCAAATTCCGCTAGGAAGAAAGACCATTCAGCGAGCCTCATTGACAGATAGAGATGGTTTGTCGAAGAGGTACTTGACTCGGGTCCATTTTGGAAACCAAGTGTACCGTGTGCGACCGCATGTAGTGCCGTAGTTTCCCGACAACCCATACCGTAGCCGCGCAGGTTTTTCGAGGGCCGAGTAACGAGTTCGCCGCTCTCAAACTTTCGGGATCGGACGAAGTAGATGGCGTTTGCCGACTCGTGACTCTTTTCTTTTCTTGACAGAGCATGGCTCCAACCGCGGTGTCGGCCACGCGTAGGTATAGCAACAAAGGGCTTTTCCTCGTGGGGGAGGACAAAGCAGAACCTGAGGACTCACAAGTGTATGCTTTTTATTTTTTCAAAGGCATCTTGGCATTCTCGAGTTCCATCTCGATGCTCGGCTGTTCTTCTTCATCGCCTTGAAGATTGGCTCGCACTTGATAGAGGTCAATTGGTTGACGAAGCGGGCCGATATATTGCAGTGCGCTGCCCATGAAGCTTTTCACCTCCTCGTCCGAGTTTGCGGTGGTCTCATTTCGATGATAGCTTCGATCTTTTTCGAGGATCAACCTCGATGCCTCTAAGGTGACTACGTATCCCAAAACCTTGCTCTTCCGCTAACCCCAAATGTGCATTTGGCGGTGGTTAAGCCTCATTGAGTGTTTTCGGGAGGCGATTGAAGAATTTTTCTCAGTGTCCGTGGGAGGTGTTGTCCACCCCGATCCCTTTGAGTGAATGATCATGTCATCGACCGTACACTTCGATCTCTTTCAGGATCATATCGTGGAACAGGGCGCTTGCCGCCCGTTGGTAAGTAGCCCCAAATGCCGTTCTTTAGTCCGAACGGCATTACCGTGGTCAGCAAGCAGGTTCCCAAGGGGGGTAGTGAAAGCCGCTCTTTTCTTGGTCTTCTTCAGCCATCTTGATTTGATTGTAGAATTTCTATAAACCGTCCCACTTCAAGGACTCGACTTCAAATCGGGTCAGTAGTGTCTACCAACACGTCGATGTTGGGTAGTGGAAAATCGTCCTTGGGACTCTGCTTTGTTGAGATCCTCGAAGTCCACTTCAACAACAGTACTCTTTCCATCGGGCTCTGGTGACCGTGACACAATATTGGAGAGCCATGCGTGGGTACTCGATCACCCCCGATGAAGCCGACGCGGAGCATTTTTTCGATCTCCTCTTTCGACTTTGTAAAGACCATTCCCGCTTGATTCGCGTAGCTTTTGCTTGATGGGCTTAGCCCTCGGGATTTAAGGGAATCCTGTGTTCCAGCCAATGTTAACAGGATCTAATCCGGGCATGTCTCGGTAAGACCAAGCGAACACGTCCATCGAACTCTTTTCTGGGAAAGCAAAGGCAATATCATGCGTCTCGCTCTCGCCGGTGAAGAAACTTCCGATTTGGCGTCTCTTTTGGCTCTTCAACAGCCTCCCAAATTCACTTTGGTTAAAACCTCCTCGGCAGCTTGGGCCCGGTTTTTCTCCTCGTTTGACAACATGCTTAAAGATGTGCTTAATGTATCGTTTCGTGCTTAATGTGTCCGTTTCTTTATCAAGTGAATCGTTATTAACTCCGCTTCGTGTGCTTAGTTAAGACTTTATCGCTTGTTAAAGATGCAATGAGAGGATACTTAAAGATCGAAGCATTCATTAAGAGCATACGGGAATACATTATTGGCAATGAGTTCGTAATCTTCCGGCGTGAGGCCACCGATGACTCCTGCGAGAGACTCAAATTCAAAGCTAATGGACTCGTGGACGAGTTTTGCCACACTAGACTCTAGGGACCTCGAGTGGGGTCGTAATTCCAAGTTGTTCCGATCATGTCCTTTTTGGCCGGGCAAAGGTCCCGAGAAGGTGGCCCAGCTTATTGAGTGGCAATGAGCTTGAGTAGGAGATGGGGCTTGAAGGGCTTTATGTCACCGTTCCCGATCATTGCTATCACAGAGTTATCGTAAAACAAAATCGCATTAGATCTCGGCATCTCGATTTCTTCTTTGAAGAGCAGTGTGTAGCAAGGCTCTGCCCCAAGCATCGTCTCAAGTGGAGAGTCTTTGCTTTTACCTTGGGCATTACTTAGCTCGAATGCGCACTCAGTCCCGCTTTGTTGAAGGCAGGAGTGTTGCACAGAGAGTTTTTCGAATTCCTTTCCGCCAAAGAGGAGTTTTTCCCGAACCAAAATTCGCTGTGAATAGTGTGGTTGGTCAGGATCCCTGGGCAGAGGGCGGTGTGTGTCGAGAAATGCTCTTCTGTGACGGGATTTGGCTTGAGGCCTTCCGAATCTTTGCCAGTGTTCTCATCGGAGCTTGTCCATGGCTTGCCTGGGCCGCCCTTTGCTTTGGCGCCGATCGCCCTCTGCTCCTTTTCCTCGGATCTTCTTCCAAGTTGCCGGCCTTTCCATGTGAAGTACTTTGGTCATGTCGAAGCCGTAAGGGATCGAAGATCTAGATTATGCGTAAGCCTCCTTTTGTTATCTCGTGGAGCGTTTGCGTGCACTCTCGCTTGTCCTCCGCAATGCTGTTCGGGAGCTAGGAATGTATCCTGTGCCGTGTAAGGTGGTATTCTGTTCTTTTGATATTGATGATCCGTTGAGTGCCCTGATGGCGTTTTCTCCAAACCGAGCCCCGGATGTAGTTCATGTGCTTCATCATTTTCATCTGGGGGAGTGGATCTTTGTCCCAAACTTCCAAAGGCAGGTCTATGTGACATACTTGGGCCTTTGGGCTTTCGATGGTGAACCCCTATAGGCATCATGCCATCATCGTCGGGTTTAATTTCTAAGACCGGACGCTCGTTGGTATTTCCATTCTTTCAGCCGACTATGTCGTCGCCGTAGATGACTTGGGTCATATCTGTTCCTTGGACGAACTTTACCGCAGACCGATGGAGAGTGGATGCCACCCCCATTGATCCTGATGTAGGCCAAGGGCGTCCCGCAATGGTGCTGAATGTGATTGGGATGTCGATGACTGAAGTCTCTGCTGTCTGGGACCATTTGCTTTCTCCAAACCCAAAGGTTCAAAAAGGTGGCTATTCCCAAGATCGGTGGATGTCGAGTCGTATGCCTCGATTGCCTCGAGTCGAGGGTTTTAGGATCGCCTGCTTGATCCCTAGCAAATCCATCATTTTGGCCGGAAGGACGTTCATGGATGATCCCCCATCTACCAACACCCGAGGGAGACGGGGCTCGTCAGCTGAATCGTTATGTAGAGAGGCTCATTGTGGTCGCCCCAAATTTTGGAAGATCGAGCTCGGAAGGTGATGATATTGCCGTAATTGACGTTGCCAATCATCCGAACCGCTTCATCGTGTGTCACCGCGATGGAACCATGGTCCGGGCCAGGCTTTCTTCCAACTTGAGCTTGTGCGGGTAAGATGAAGCGAGTAAGGACCAGAGTGAGATGTTAGCCCGAGTGCGCTTGAGCCGTGTCAAGACAGATCTTCAACCTCGGGGTCCAGTGGTTTCACTTTGGCGTAGGGTCCCTTTTCGCCTCGTGGCTCAGGTATGGCCGGCCTTTTGTCCGTCCGTGGAGGATTCACTCGGGATTTGACCGGAACGTGTCGAACATTCACCTCGACTTGTGGTTTTGCTTGTCTCTCCCGCTTCGGGAGTGGGAGGAGCCTCGATTGGCATGTAAGGCCGCACCGCGCATTTCAATTCGTTCACTCTGCCATGGCTTTTACCGAAGCATCAATAGTGGCTTTGAGATCTTCCCAAGACAGGGGTTGGATTATCTCGGGACCTTCGGCCTTCTGGCGGTGCGAAGCCTCGCCCCAAACGATCATGGAGCAAACATTGCCGTGGCCCCGTAACTAGGCCGGGAGATTTGTCTGGAGTAGATGACATAGTAGTCAAACCTTCCCGAGGGTTCTCCAAGGGTTCCGCATCCGTGGGATCACCCGCATTCATACCTCTTTTTCAGCTTTTGTTGAGAAGATAGCTTCTTCTTTCGTCGAGGACGGCCCTCGTTCATTGCATCCCGGAATTCCATTTCCGCACAAGCACCGCAATCGCACGTCCCACCGTATGTGTTCGTTGTTCGCGGTGGTACCTGGGACCTCAGGAGGCCGGATGGGCGTGCTTTCCTCTGGAAGGTCTTGTGGCCTTACGTCATAACCGCATGGCTCGTACGAGGGCAACAGTTGACTTCGGGAGACAATGAGAGACGTTAGAGGTCATAGAAGGAGCGCCATAGCTGGGAAGCCCTGTGTGGTCGGGTGGCTAAGGTTCCGAAGCGGTGCATGGCACCTTCGATCCAGGCTTGTTGCTCACCTTGACGTTTCTCAATAGCCATGAGGACCCGCCAAATTTCTTCCAATGTTGGGAAATTTCTTGGGGGTAAGGTCCCGTGCTCATCCTTGTTATCCACCGACTCTGGCCACGGGGATTTGACTGACCGTCCCGTGACGGAGTCGGGAAGAAGGTAGGACCTTGCCGTTTTGACACCGGGAGACGGGGTTCCTGGTACTCTCGACCACTCTCTCGTTAGCCGGAGGGGGTGATGGGCAAGGTTTAGACACGTAGAATGGCCTAACGGGATAAAAGGGGAAAGCTCACGTGGCATGCGGTTTCCGTTTCTTTTATTTTTTGATTTTTTTTTTGTTGTTTTAATTTACTTAAAACAAAGATTTTCTCGTAATCCTAGGTAGGTTGGAAAAGATTGCTCTTCTTTTTCGCAACTATGCTAGATCCCGGGTCGCGGAGACCATCTCGCGCGGCTATAAGCCCCTCGCTTTTGCACTCCGTATTTCGACATCCCGGTGGACACCTGTGCGAGGGTCCTATAGTGCAAGCGGTTTCCACCGGCCTAAAAGAAAATCGAACCTAAGGACCGAGCCCGTCATGTTCGTTTTGATGCGTTAGCCATGTGAATAGTGAACCGAGCCGCCACCGAGTCAAGATCAAGTCAAGAGTTTGGCATGACCTTCTCTGCTTGCTTGCGCAAGGGATCCGTGACGTTAGGCGTCGGCCGGGTCATATTGTCATGGCCGACGTATCAAAGGCGTGATGACATGGTGTCATGCGAGCATGGATGTATATCCGGGACTAACATCGTTCGGCGTAGCTTCGAAATCAAGATCAGTCAAGATTTTAGCATGACCTTTCATCGCTTGCGCAAGGGATCTTGAGTTCCGAGCCTTGGACTCGTAAAATGGCCGCATGGTATATGTATCCAGCCGTATGACACGGACTCGGGTAAAACCAACCGAGTCCGGACAGAGTGTGACTCAAGACTCAAACGTGTGGTTGACGCTCGGGCTAGGATGGGATGTTTGAATGATCCCGTGCGCGCCCAAGAGGCCTAGGAAGACCAAACGGATCGCAACCGAGACCACTCCGGTTAAGGGCTGTAGGGTGCGTTGTATCCGAGGCAAAGACACATAGTGTGCGGTGTAACCGAGGCAAGAAAGCAGCAGGAGTAGAGTGCGGTGTAACCGAGGCAAAGAAGGCGTAGTGTGCGGTCTCTAAAATTCTTTTTCTGAGTAAAATAGAAAATTTTGAAGAATTTTAAATGTATGCACAGATGTATATTGATGCATTTTTTTTTTGTATTTTTATTTTTTTTGTAAAATAAAAACGAAGCACGTGCACACACACACAACAGTTAAAGGAAGGGGTAAAATGAAAGTTTGACCCTCCTCATCGTTTAAAATCTTTTGTTTTGTTTAAAAGTTTTTAAACAAAATGTCCTCACGGACTGAGTCGCTAACCGAAATTACCCGGATCCGGCTCGCGCGCGGATGGTGCCCCCGTGCATCTCGCACTCGTTTCGCCGCTCGGGAATGTTCGCCCGGATCCGAGAGGCAAGACACCGCGCCCCGGCATCCGGGCTTATTCCGTCTTAGCGTTTTGCGAGGTTGGAGGTGTCTCGCCGTGTTTTGCTTTGTAGAGTCGCCACGCCGTTTTTATTAAGCCCAAAACATTGAAAAGGGCACCGCTTAAAGATAAATTTTAAACCGTTTTTTGTGTGACGAGATTTTGAGTTCGGAGGTCGATGACTCCTGAAGAGAATATTAGAATATTAGAGCTCACTCCGAGTAGCCTCGTAGAAACGAGCCCTTCGGATACCCCTAATATCCTTTAAAAAGTTGTGTGTGTGTGTGTGCTTTTAAAAATGCATGCCGTATCGGATGTCTACATTGTATTGAAATGTATTGAAATAGAATAGGAAGGAAGCCTTACCAATGTTGGTTCGTGTCCTGTCTTCCGCAGGGAATAGTGTTTGAGGTCGGAGTAGCGTTCCGGATTGCTTCGGGATGCCGGCTGTCCGCGACAGAGTTTCGGCGTGAGTTGAGGTTGTAGCCGCTGCGTGATCGGGCAGGTTCGGCGTGCGTGGGATCGTCGGGATCACTCGCAGGTTCGGCGTGCGTTGTGGTGGCAGGAGTCACTCAAGTAGTTTCTAAGGCGTGGTTTGGGATCGTCTGGGTTTGACTCGGAAAGCAGCCGGACACCGGGAAAGACCGTGCAAGGGCCTCTGAGTACCACTGCAGGGGCCCCGTGAGTACCTCGAGAGCTGCCTGGGCAGCAAGGGAGCTGTTCCTCGGAGCGCCTGGAGAGGCTTCTGAGCAACCTCGAGGGCTCAAGGCCTCTGAAGGATCCGCCAAGGGGCCGGGAATGCCTCGAAAGGGCTTAGAAGGGGAGCCTAAGGCTTAGTGGAGGAAGAGAGAAGAGGGAGGTGTGTCAGAAATGCAGGGAGGGGGAGCCCTCTATTTATAGTCTCGTATTTGTGAGCAAAGAGGTCCGTGACCTTTACCTCCTTGGTTATCCAGAATTTTGGTTTTCCTCGATTTGGAGGGAATATCGCAATGATGGTGAATATTCCTCGAAATGATGATGTTCCCCCTTGCAAAGAGAGGTCCGTGACGATGACCATCTTTGCACTTGCAAAGAGGTCCGCACGGACTCAAGTCTCGCATGGAAACCATCATTTCTTCCGGATTTGAGGGAATATTGTGGACTTTAAGGGGATTTAGTAATTATGGAAACAAAGAGGTCCGTACGACCTATATTGCTTTTCCAAGCTTTCCTCGAAAATTCCCGAAAGGCCCTTTTGTCTATTCCTTTTATCCTGCAAAGCGCTCCTCCCCTAGTTTGGTTGGGGGTCAGCTCGAGAGGGTTTTGAGAGTGGTTTTCGAGTGAGAGAGGTCTTCGAGATCCGCGCTGGATGAGTCTCAAGGTGTTTCCCTGGGTGGTGTTTGAAAGGGAGTGGGATCCAGATTGGGGTACTTACAGATACGTGGCCCACAAGTCAAGTCATAATAGGGAGGAAACACTGAGTCACCAATCAACATCCTCAATGTTTTCTTTTTGTTTTCGTGAGGACTGTGAGACTTACCCACCACCTTACCCACTTCACGAGAGGCAAAGAGAGGCATGGGCCTTCGGGATGCACCGAGGCCCGAGCTCCAATAGGCAGCTCTCGTGTAGCCTTCTACGGCTGCTTGAGGTCGTGGCTATGACTTTCCCTTGATCCTTTTGTCTCCGGCGAGTTCTTAGAGTGCACGGCCGCCGGCCCCTAATCCCTATACGAGCAAGGTGCCACTACCATGTGAGGGTGTCGTGTCTGCTTCTGCACTTACGGTCTATAGGTTTGTGGGGTACTCTAACCCAACCCCGTATGCATGTGTTTAGGGAGTTTCTTTAAGGTGCGGTGCAAAATGAGAAGACTCCTCGATAAGCATCGGCCGGCCAAAGCTAAGGCCCCAAAGTTGTTTACTAAACTTGCCCCACAAGGTCTCCTTTCGGGTGGAATAGCCACATTACGATCCTTGGTGGAGAGTAGGAAGGGACGGGAATTCTCTTCGTCGAGTGCGTATACAGAAACTTATGCACTCTTGCCGGGAGGATGATGACTCGGGTTCGTTCCCAGTAAGAGCATGGAGCTCTTTAGCATTTCTCCTAGGCTGGACACCGGTGGGCTCCTGAGGAGCACCATAAGTTGGGCCACCCTTCGGGTCTGGATAACGACTTATTCCATTCAGGCCGTAATGATGTCAGGAGCATGGATAGACGGGAGGTAGCCCCTTTAAGTACAATCATCCATAGCCTTGAGGTACCCTAGATTGGGTGATACATGAGAGGGAGAGGTTTGAATTCCAATGCCATTTCTCGCAATAAGAAACGTCCACCGCATTGAGCCTCATCCCACTATCGCGTTGTAAGTACTTTACATTTCTCTATAATTTCCTGTATTCGTCATTTTGCTCGTATACTCCTTCGCTAACTATTTTCCTTTGATCATGCAATCCTTAGATCCCCGAGCAAGAAGCCAATATAAATAGAATCGTCGACATTGAAGACAGGGAGGATGAACAAGAAGAAGGGGCCACGGATGGCCATGCTTGTAAGCCGGAGAAGGAGGCGGAGTGAAGAAATGCTTTGCCCCTTTCCCAAGGTAGATGCGGGCGACGATCCCTACGGGATGGCACCGGTACGTACCACTGGGCAAAGTGAGCCCATTGGAGCGGTGTGCCCATTGATCAAATGACATTTTAGGGATCAAGGACAGTTAGGGTCAGAAGGATGGCCGACATGTCGATCGAAAGTATAGAGTAGAGTCTAGTAAGCAAGCCCAGCATGCATGAGTCAATCAAGTAGACTCCTAGAATATTGTTCATTCATCTAAGAGATGCTAATTTGATGAGCTAGAAGATGAGCTAGAATAGTCAAACCGACCTCCCTCTCACCCGAAAAAGGATTTTAGATTAAGGAAGATGTCGACCTTATGTCGACCCAGGGCCAAGCAAGCCGGAACCTCCCGAGTAGTGGGCTCCACTTTGAAGCCATCACCCTCCTCCTCAAGTTCCTCCACCAAGGAAGCACCGAAGAAGTGCAAAGCTTGCAGTTGTTATGAGGAGAGGTTGCATAAGTGATGACTACCTCCTCTAACGGGTATCAATAGCTCGTTGAGCCGCCACTACCCCCGGAAGTTGGGATTATGGAAAATAATTGTGAGGAGGGCCACACACAGGACCCGTGTTAGCCCAGTTTGTTGAGGAGGGGCTCACTCCGAAAGAGTATAGTGATAGGTCGGGACTCCAACTCTCTTGCTTCCGATATAACACTTATATCTTTATACTTTTTCTTTTCTCGCGTTTGGGTCGCTATCGCAAGTTTGATGATAGCCGTTATAATGACAACCTTCTTTTTGTTGGATAGTCTCCTGTCTTGCTTAACTGAAAGCATCCAAAAAGTTCTGAGGTAATGAGCCGCAATTGAGAAGAAGCAGATAGAAGCAAAAGATAAGCAGTTAGTGTTATCGATGCTCTAGGCCTATAGTTGATATGTGTTGACATTATTTATTATTATATGAGAAGTTTATTATCTGATTATTATACGTTTTTCATATTTGTCTGTAATAATCTCCGTCCCTAATTATTAAGAGAATAATTAGTATAAATGTTAATGGATAATCATATGATGATTATATGCATAGAGATGCACATTAAATTTATGGGTACTTGTTAGAGAACAAGTGACTGGACTTGACCCGTATGAGATTTATGTCATGGTCAAATGTCATAATTAAATCTCATATGGTTACTTCATTTAGTCCCTAGACCTGAGATTATCATGACCTTACATATGATGAAAGTCATGTTTGATTTTAGTCAAATGATATCTTAACACGATATTTATAAAGGCTAATTTTGGCATGATAGGAATCATGATGGGAAGGATGATAAGTCAAGATGGAATTTGTCCCTCGAAAGAGAGATGTTTTGCTTGGGCCCCTCGATGAGTGATAATGATGAAAGTGTATGGTCATACCCCAATACGATTGGATTTTCATTATACTTGGAATCGAGAAAGCATTGAACAAAGACAAGTTGACGAGGACCATGACTTGTGTTTAATACAACATCGTGAGACAAAGTGAGAAATGGAAGTGTACCGTTGGAAACGTGAACTCTTACGTTATATTATTTGGGTAGACATAATGGCTTGCTAGAGTCCGCTTATGTCTTATGAGAATCGATATGATCGAGCTCATTGCCAACATAATATAATCCTATTGGGTCATACACAACTAGAATGAATTGATTAAACCATAGGAAGAATGATTAAGAAATTCCTCATCAGCCTTGTCTGGCCGTGCGACACAACTAGGCCATGTGCCTCGTGTGGTCGTGCGACATAACAGGTCCTGAGGCGGTTTTACAGACTGGTTTCCTAATTTGATTAGGAAACATATACCATAGTAATGTAGTATATATATGAAGGTCTGTCAACCCTAAAAAGCTAGCCGAATTTCTGAAAAGAAAATCACAACATATATTCTCAATATTCTTCATAGGTTTAAGAGATCTAGCAATCTTCAAGAAGTCATTCTTGGTTCATTCAAAGGTGTGGATACCGAAAGAGGGTCTTCGCTCGTTCAACTATCAAGGCCTAGAGTTCAAGCAATCTGAAGAACGAAGTTTGTGATTCAAAATCACATTATTAAATCGTTCGATAGCTCAAGAACGAAAAGCGTTCAAGGTTGGTTATTTCTATCTCATATGAATTCAAATTTAATTGTATAGAACGGATCCTAGGCTCTTGGGTTTTGTGTTATTTGATGCTTAATTCCGCTGCGCATGGACCCATAAAACCCAACAGTGGTATCAAAGCCCCGTTCGTATCATTAAGTTTGAATTAACATGCTAGAAAAGTGATATAAATCGTTTATATGTTCTTTTGCATGTTTCATATGCGATGGATTGATTTTTTTTGAAACAATATGCCTAAATCGTGTTCTAATGATATTGAATTGAATCTGTTAAAAAGTCATTTACATGATTTAATTGTTCTGTGATTTAGAATTGATGAAATCTGCAAATCTGCAAATCTGGTATCAAGATGTCACGCGACACTTCTTGATTGTGTCATGCGACATAGGTTGCTTGTGTCACGCGACAAAGCATGCCTATGTCGCGCGACAAAACTAGCCCAATCTGGGCAGAATCAATTTTGTTAAACAATCTTGTTAATCTGTGAATGTGTTTACAATCTGATATGTTTATGTGTTAATCTGGATGCTATAAATTTCTGGAAATTAAGTTTATAGGGCTATGCTAGATTAATTCATTGTTTATGCATGCTTAGTTAATTAAAATATGATTTTATTAATTGTTGCGATGCATGAATTATGTGTTCTTACGTGTTAAGAATTTTAGATGTTTAGTTGAAGCATTGTATTATAATTTCCTGAATGTTTAGATTGAAAAATTAAGATTTTGGTTTATGATTGTTTATGAGAAACAAGTCATATTACGCAAAATTTAAAAGGAAACTGATTGTTTATTCAAAGTATTGATTATGTTGCAAATCAGAGCTGATTTCTGATTGTGCACGTCTAGGAAAGTTCTGTCGAAGGAGAGATTTGGTACTTAAGTAGTCTTTGTGGCTCACCTATCTTCCTGGGAACTTACCTGGTGCACGATTATGACTATCTTTGCTTATATGCTTATAATCTAATTTTAAGAACCTTCATTTAACTTTTAAGTTCTCTATGCCAATTCATGATTAAAACACATGAGACCATTCAGATAGTTTTGGGTGGGCTTGCCATAGCAAGGTACTTTGATTCTATTCGTCTGCGAGCAAGATGAGGAAATGGTGGTTCCTATACGTTTAAAGTGAATGAACTTAATTGGGTTATCAAAATGGTTTTGGACCCAAGGCATAAGATGAGATTAAAACATGCTTAGACATATGATGTCTTGAATAAATCTCATAAAAGATCTAAGAGTCATATATGTGATATGATTGATGTTTCTACCTAATTAATTTAGTTTTGAGCGGTTTGTCATAGCAAACTTGAAATTAAATTAAAGTTGGATTTTAGCCCATTAAATATATATTATGCTTATTTGCATTGGAAGGAGTATAATTTAGTGGGAGCATTTTATGTAAATATATTATACTTCTCATATGATATGTTTACTTATATGTGTTCATATTTTATGTATATCTTTTTGTAGAATAAATGGCATCAAACAATAATCATCTTTCACTGCGATCTCTCCATGAGAAGGAAAAGTTGGAAGAGAATGGTACAAACTATATGGATTGGATCCGTAGCGTGAGAATTGTTCTCAGGCAAGAGGAAAATTGTACATTCTCGAGGAACCTATTCCACCTGAACCTGCTGCCAATGCTACTAGGGCATTGAAGGATCAATATCTGAAGCACAAGCGTGATTCTACAGATGTTGGATGCCTCATGCTCTCTGCCATGTGCAAGAACCTTCAGAAGGATCTTGAGCACTTGGGGACAGTTGATCTGAACAATCGACTGATGGAAATGTTCCAAGTTCAAGCTAGGCAAGAAAGGTATAACACAGTTAAGGTCCTGACCTCATGCAAGATGAGTGCAGGACAAGCTGTTGGTCCCCATGATCTTAAGTTGAAGGGCCACATTGAGCATCTTGAAAGGCTCGGTTTTCCAATTAGCCAAGAGTTGGCTACTGACATAATATTGAATTCAATGCCCAAAAGTTTTAGTAATTTCATAATGCACTATAACATGGGAGGCATGAATAAAAACCTTTCCGAGTTAGTTCAAATGTTGAACACTGCGGAAATCAATATTGTCGAGAAGAAAACCGATCAAGTGTTGATGGTTAATAAGGGGAAGGGTTTCAAGGGTAAGGGAAAGGCAAAGGTTGCTAATCCTAAGGCAAGTGTTGCTAAACCCAAAGAGGCTGCCAAGCCTAAAGAGGCTAAGCCCAAGTCCCAAGAGGACGCAGTCTGCTTCCATTGCAATGAGATTGGACATTGGAGGAGAAACTGCACAAAATACAAGGAAGCACCGAAGAAGAGCAAAGGTTTTGCTTCGACTTCAGGTATCTTTGTTATAGATATATTCCTATCTACTTCTAGTTCTTGGGTATTGGTTACCGGATGTGGAACTCACATTTGTTTAAATGTGCAGGGTCTAAAGAACAGAAGGATGCTTGAAGAGGGTGAAGTGGACCTACGTGTGGGGAATGGAGCAAGAGTTGTTGCATTAGCCGTAGGAACTTATGAAGTTACTTTACCTAGTGGACTAATACTTGTTTTGAACAATTGTTATTACGTTCCAGCTTTAAGTTGGAATATTATTTCGATTTCATGTTTGGATAATGAAGGTTTTAATTTTCTTATATGTGATAAGAAGTTTTCCATTTACAAGAGTGATATGAATTATTGCACTGCTGTTTCATTCAATGGCCTTTATATCCTTGATGTTGAAAATCGTGATAATGATGTCTATAACATTAACAAGAAATCTAAACCCAGTGATGTAAACCACACTTACTTATGGCATTGTCGTCTTGGCCATATAAATGAGAAACGCATTTCTAAACTCCACAAAAATGGATTTTTAGACTCACATGATTATGAATCTTATGAGACATGCAAATCTTGTTTACTTGGAAAGATGACCAAGGACCCATTTACCAAAACTGGTGAAAGGGCGGGCAACTTATTAGGCCTCATACATATCGATGTGTGTGGACTTATGAGTAGCGATGCTAGGGGAGGATTTCGGTACTTCATAACATTCACTGATGATTATAGTAGATTTGGATATGTTTATCTAATGAAACATAAAAGTGAATCGTTTGAGATATTTCGAATATTTCAAAATGAGGTGCAAAATCAACTTTGCAAAACTATTAAAGTACTTCGATCTGAACGAGGCGGTGAATATTTGAGCCAAGAATTTGACAGTCATCTTAAGAGTTGTGGAATCGTTTTAGAACTCTCTCCACCCGGAACACCACAATGGAATGGTGTGTCTGAAAGGAGGAATAGAACCTTGTTGGACATGGTTCGTTCTATGATGAGTCAAGTTGAGCTTCCTTTATCCTTTTGGGGACATGTACTAGAAACTGCTGCTTTTACTATAAACAGAGTTCCTACATAATCGGTTCAAAAGACCCCATATGAGATGTGGCATGGAAGAAAATCTAGTTTGTCTTTCATGAAGATTTGGGGTTGCGATGCATATGTCAAGAAGATAACTTCTGACAAGCTAGCACCTAAGTCTGATAAATGTGTTTTCGTGGGTTATCCTAAGGAAACCAAAGGATACTATTTTTACAACTGAAACGAGAACAAAATGTTTGTTGCTCGAAATAGTACTTTCTTAGAAAAGGAGTTTCTTCGCAAAGGAAGCAGTGGGAGTAAAATAGATCTCGAAGAAATTCGAGAGCCCGAATAAAACATTGAACCAATGGTAGAGACTGAGCCAAGTTCACAAGTAGTTGTGGAACCGGTTCAAGATGCACAAGTTCTTCGTCGAAGTGGTAGGTCACGATCCGAACCCGAGAGATATGGATTTCTCGTTACGGAAAGTGATGAAGTGGAGTTAATCGAAAACGATGAACCTACTTGCTATCATGAGGCAATGTCCGCTCCTGATTCAGAAAAATGGCGAGAGGCCATGAAGTCCGAATTACAATCCATGGCTGATAATCAAGTTTGGAACTTGATTGATCCACCCGAAGGTGTAAAAACCATAGGGTGCAAATGGTTCTTCAAGAAGAAGACCGACATGGATGGGAAGGTGCACACCTATAAGACTAGGTTCGTGGCTAAGGGATATAGGCAGATTCATGGCATCAACTATGATAAAACCTTTTCGCCTGTAGCTATGCTTAAGTCTATTAGAATTTTAATTGCCATAGCCGCATATTATGACTATGAGATATGGCAAATGGATGTCAAGACAGCTTTCCTTAATGGGAAGTTACTTGAGGATGTATACATGATACAACCTGAAGGTTTTGTCAATCCAGAAAATTCTAACAAGGTGTGTAAGTTGCAGAAATCCATTTACGGATTGAAGCAAGCTTCTAGGAGTTGGAATCTACGTTTTGATGAAGCAATCAAAGAGTTTGGATTTATCAAGAACGAAGATGAACCTTGTGTATACAAGAAAATTAGTGGGAGCGTAGCACTATTTTTAGTGTTGTATGTCGATGATATCTTACTCATTGAAAATGAAATTTCTGCACTACAGACTGTCAAGTCTTGATTGGGAAACTGCTTTTCAATGAAAGATATGGGCGAAGCTGCATATATCCTTGGTATCAAGATCTATAGAGATAGATCCAAGAGGATGATTGGTTTAAGTCAATGTACTTACATTGACATGGTTCTTAGAAGATTCCAAATGGAAAATTCTAAAAGAGAAAACTTGCCAATGTTGCATGGTATATCTCTTAGCAAGACTCAAAGTCCTAAGACTAATGATGAGCAAAAGAGAATGAATAGTATTCCATATGCTTTGGCAATTGGGTCTATCATGTATGCTATGTTATGTAATAGACCCGATGTCTCGTGTGTTCTAAGCATGACGAGTAGGTACCAATCCGATCCCGACGAACCACATTGGAGAGCAGTCAAGAATATCTTAAAGTACTTATGAAGAACTAAGGATGTATTCTTGGTCTTTGGAGGAATGGAAGAAGATCTTGTAGTGAAGGCTACACAGATGCTAGCTTCCAAACCGACAAGGATGATTTCAGATCGCAGTCTGGATTTTTGTTTACGCTGAATGGAGGCACTGTGAGTTGGAAAAGTTCCAAGCCAAGTACCATCGTTGATTCTACAACCGAAGCTGAGTACATAGCGGCATCTGATGCAGCTAAGGAAGTCGTTTGGATCAAAAAGTTCTTTAGTGATTTGGAAGTCGTTCCAAGCATCAAAGATCCTATTGAACTTTACTGTGACAATAATGGTGCCATTGCACAAGCAAAGGAACCAAGGTCACACCAGATATCCAAACACATACTTCGACGTTTCCACATTAACCGAGAGATATGTGAAAGGGAAGACGTAAAGATATGCAGAGTAGGCACTGATGACAACGTGGCGGACCCATTAACTAAGGCTCTCCCGCAAGCTAAGCATGATGGTCATGTTAGGTCCATGGATATTCGATACATGGGAGATTGGGCCTAGTGCAAGTGGGAGACTGTTAGTGTTATGCCCTAGGCCTATAGTTGATAGACTTATGTGTTGACATTATTTATTATTATATGAGAAGTTTATTATTTGATTATTATATATTTTGCATATTTGTCTGTAATAATCTCCGTCCCTAATTATTAAGAGAATAATTAGTATAAATGTTAATGGATAATCATATGATGATTATATGCATAGAGATGCACATTAAATTTATGGGTACTTGTTAGAGAACAAGTGACTGGACTTGACCCGTATGAAATTTATGCCAAGGTCAAATGTCATAATTAAATCTCATATGGTTATTTCATTTAGTCCCTTGACCTGAGATTATCATGACCTTACATATGATGAAAGTCATGTTTGATTTTAGTCAAACAATGTCTTAACACGATATTTATAAAGGCTAATTTTGGCATGATAGGAATCATGATTGGAAGGATGATAAGTCAAGATGGAATTTGTCCCTCGAAAGAGAGATGTTTTGCTAGGGCCCCTCGATAAGTGATAATGATGAAAGTGTATGGCCATACCCCAATACGATTGGATTATCATTATACTCGGAATCGAGAAAGCATTGAACAAAGACAAGTTGACGAGGACCATGACTTGTGTTCAATACAACATCGTGAGACAAAGGGAGAAATGGAAGTGTACCATTGGAAACGTGAACTCTTACGTTATATTATTTGGGTAGACATAATGGCTTGCTAGAGTCCGCTTATGTCTTATGAGAGTCGATATGATCGAGCTCATTGCCAACATAATATAATCCTATTGGGTCACACACAACTAGAATGAATTGATTAAACCATAGGAAGAATGATTGAGAAATTCCTCACCAGCCTTGTCTGGTCGTGCGACACAACTGGCCATGTGCCTCGTGTGGTCGTGCGACATAACAGGTCCTGAGGCAGTTTTACAGACTGGTTTTCTAATTTGATTAGGAAACATATACCATACTAATGTAGTATATATATAAAGGTCTGTCAACCCTAAAAAGCTAGCCAAATTTCTGAAAATAAAATAACAACATATATTCACAATATTCTTCATAGGTTTAAGAGATCTAGCAATCTTCAAGAAGTCATTCTTGGTTCATTCAAAGGTGTGGATACCGAAAGAGGGTCTTTGCTCATTCAACGATCAAGGCCTAGAGTTCAAGCAATCTGAAGAACGAAGTTTGTGATTCAAAATCACATTATTAAATCGTTCGATAGCTCAAGAACGGAAAGCATTCAAGGTTAGTTATTTCTATCTCATAGGAATTCAAATTTAATTGTATAGAATGGATCCTAGGCTCTTGGGTTTTGTGTTATTTGATGCTTAATTCCACTACGCATGGACCCATAAAACCCAACAGATAGCCTCCACTAAATAATCAAGAAAGGCAAGGGAGGCTGCTGAGCCGAGGGAGAAGTTAGTGGACTCTGACTCCCAGTGCCGAGCTTTCCAGGCTACACATTTTAATGCTGAGAAGGAGCGAGTTGATGCTCTAGCTGATTTGAAGGTGGCAAGGGAGCTACTCGCTCCTCTTCAAGCTCAGGTCGAATCTCTAGCTCCCATCAAGGCTACCTTGGAGGAGGATGTGGCACTGGCCCGCCAGGAGAAGGCTAAAGCTGAAGGCCAGGTTGAGCAGCTATCTGTTATGGTCCAAGACCGTACTAGAAGAATGGAACAAATGATCAATGACCACCAGGTAGCTCGACTCAGGTGGGAGGAGTAGGCTTTAGCCCGTGAGAAGGCTGCCGTCGAGCTGTTCAAGAACAGCAATAAGTGCTACAACATTATAGTGTCCCGAGCTATGGATTTCTATGATGCTGGATGCCAACATATGGCTCTGCGGGCTATAGTGGATCCCAGTATCGAGCTGTCAGTTGAGAAATTGGCTGAGTGGGCCCATGCTGAAAGGTATGATGAGGCAGCTCGAGCAGGTCACTCCCTCATTCCTTTCAATGCCAACGACTTGGCCGTCATTGCCCAACAAGATGCAGAGGACGGGCTAGAGCCCTGGGTCACCCCTCCAGTCGAGCAAAAGAAATTTTAACATTAAAATCTGAGAGCTTGAGGAGGCTGATGAAGCTGAGGAGGGGGATGAAGAGGTCACCTAGGACCATGTTTTTTAGGAGGCTGATCAGAGAGAGCAACAACAGCAGGAGAAACCAAATGATGATCAAGACGACTGATCTTTTGTTTTTAATTTAGTTTTGCAATGAATAAGTTCCAAACATTTTCACTTTTGTTTTTAGTTGTAAATGCATTAGCCCAGTTTAGGAGGCATTTTATTTCATAACATTTGTATTTTGACAAGTTCTAGCCCGCTTTTGGGGGACTTATTATTTAATACTTGTTGACTCTTGAATCATTTTGGTTTGATCCGCGTTTTTGTCTTTTTTGTCGAACTAAATTAAGGAATAGATCGACCAAAGTCTTAGTCGGACCAGTTTGCCATAACGAAGCAGACTAAGGTTTTAGTCGAACTTGTTTGAGAACGAGACTGACATAGGTCTTCAGGCGAACCTGTTTATGAACGAGGTTGACTTAAGACTTTAGTCGATCCTGTTTAAGAAACGAGACAGACATAAGTCTTCAGTCGCACCTATTTAAGAACGAGGTTGACATAGGACTTTAGTCGAGACTGATATAAGTCTTTAGTCGAACCTGCTTAAGAACTAGGTTGACTTAGGGCTTCAGTTGAGTCTTTTTAAGGAACGAGACTGACATAAGTCTTCAGTCGAACCCGTTTAAGAATGAGGTTGACTTAGGAATTTAGTCGAGTCTGTTTAATATTTCGAGATCTACTTAGAGTCGTACTTGAATTAAATCATACTGCAAGCATAACATAGTCTGTGAATAGAACTTTTCGGGGGTTACCTGATTTTATTGATGAAGTAGATTGTTACATAGAGAGCTCAATCAGAAATAATATCTAATTAAGTGGCTAGCATTCCAAGGATGATTCGGTTCGCCACCACCTGGATGACCGATCATGTAGGTCCCTTCCTTAACAATTATGGTGACTATGTAGGGTCCTTCCTAGTTTGGAAATAACTTATTATGTTCAACTTTCCTTCCAGTCACCTCGATCTTCCATAGGACGTAGTCCCCAACATTGAACGGCCTCTTATTGACCTTCTTGTCATGATATCCCTTATTTTTTTGCTTGTAATTCACCATTCTAAGCTGAGCAGTCATCCATTTCTCCTCTAATAGGTCTAATTCGAGCAATCTGTTGGAGTCATTCTGGTTTTGATCAAATAAATCCACCCTTGATGTAGGAATTCATAGCTCGGTAAGTGCCATGACCTCTGACCAAAATGTAAAAGTAAATGGAGTTTCCCCTGCTGGCCCCCAAGTAGTTATGCAGACTGCTCAAAGATCAAGGGTTAGTTCATCCAACCATCTACCAACTTGACCAATTAGGCCCTTACTTAGTGCTGTTAATAACAACTTGTTAGCCGCCTCCGCTTGTCCGTTGACTTGTGGATAATAAACGGATGATTTCCAATGTTTTACTCCAAATCTCTTCATTTATGTTTCAAAAGCAGTTGAGAATTGTGGCCCGTTATCTGAAACAATTTAATGTGGTACCCCAAAGCGGCACCAAATGTAATCGTGGATGAAGTTGATGGCATTTTCTTTCGTTATCTTTGCCAAAGGCTTTGCCTCAATACATTTAGTGAAGTAATCAATAGCAACAATCACGTACTTGCAGTTTCCTTAGGCGGGTGGGAAGGGTCCGATCAAATCTACCCCTACATGTCGAACGGCCAAGCCGTGATCACATGTGTTTGCTCAGTTGTTGTGATCCTTGAAAGGTCAGCATACCTTTGACACTTATCACATTTCTGCATAAACTCATGAGCATCCTCCCTTAAATGAGGCCAGTAGTACCCAAAGGTGAGTATCTTGTCTGCCAAAGTTCTGGCCCCCGGGTGTCCACCACATATTCCACTATGTACTTTGAGCAAGAGTTGAGGAACCTACATAGTTAGAACACATCTCAGCAACGGTTTCACAAATAACCTTATGAACAATGCGTCCCCATGTATAGTAAACCTAGAGGACTTCTTATTTATTGTTCTAGCTATTTCCTCATCAACTTGTAGCTCCCCTGTCTCAATGTAGGCCTTCATCTCCTCAATCCAACACTTAGAGTTGTAGACCGAGCATATAACCTGCACTCTTTCGTATGCTGGATGCGCTAAGTATGAGATTGGTTCTCCATTTTGCTCGTCTGAAGTGGCCAACTTGGAGAGTAGGTTGGCCAACTCATTCTCGTCGCGGTCTACCCTCTGTATTTCCCAAAACTCCAAGTCTTGGACCAACTTTTTCACCAACTAGCAATATTTGATCAGAATAGGATTGATCACTTCATAATCTCCCTTGACTTGATGTACGATCAATTGGGAGTCACAGTAGGCTATGGTCTCAGTCGCCCCAAAGCATCTAGCGTACTCAACTACTGTGATCAAGGCCTCATACTCAGCCTGGTTGTTGGAGGCCTCGAATTTGAACATTACAACTTCTTCAAAGACCCTACCAGTTTCTTGTTCGATCAACACAATCCCAAATCTGCTAACATTCTTGGTAGCAGACCCATTAAAGTAAACCTTCCAGCAGTCGTTGGGCAAACTCACAACTTGTTGGCTCGATTGTTCCTTCCCCTTTGAACTCTTTTTTGGGGTAGTCTCTGCATTGTCTTCTTTAGTGAACGTAAGCTTGACCAAGAAATCGAACAGAGGTTGATCTTGTAAAGCCTTTTGAGGCATGTACTCGAAGTCAAACTCAGTAAATTCTATAGACCAGTTGAGCAGTCGACTAGAGCTTTCTGGCTTGTTCAATATTTTCCTCAATGCAGTGTTAGTCAGCACGACAATAGGGTGAGTGGAGAAGTAAGCTCAGAGCTTTCTAGCTGTTACCACTAAGGCGTAGGCTATCTTTTCAGCATTGAAGTACCTCCCTTCTACGTCGAACAAGGCCTTGCTCATGTAATAAACTGGCTTCTGAAGGCCATTTTCCTCCCTTCTAGAACTGCAGCCACTACTCGATCTCTAGCTGGTAGGTAGACATACAAGTTTTCTCCTTGAACCGGGCTACTCAACAATGGTGGAGATGTGAGGTATTCCTTGAGCTGTTGGAACGACGAGGAATATTCGGTTGTCCACTCAAAGTTTTTTGTTCCCCTCAAAGTTTTGAAGAAGGGGAGAGATCTCTCAACTGACTTGGCTATGAAGCGACCCAAAGCAACGTCCCTACCATTTAATCTTTGGACTTCTTTGATGCATATAGGTTCTTGCATTTCTACCAAGACCTTGATCTTCTCCGGGTTAGCTTCAATTCCCTTTTGTGATATCATGAAACCCAGAAACATACCTGCAACCACCCCAAATACACACTTTCTTGGGTTCAGATTCATGTTGTTTGCTCGTAGATTGGCAAACGTTTCTCTTCGGTCGACCACATGATGACCAGTCATAGTTTTGATGACCATGTCATCAATGTAGGCCTCCATGTTTCGGCCAATCTGACTAGCAAAGACTTTATTGACCATTCTCTGATAATAACTCCAGCATTCTTCAGCCCTAATGTCATCTTGGTGTAGCAATATACCCCTCCAGCTGCTTGAAAGGTTGTCTTTTCAATGTCATCTTTGTGCATTCTGATTTGATGGTATCGCGAATAAGCGTCGAGGAAACTGAGGGTGGCATGTCCAGCAATTAAGTCGACCAACTTGTCTATCCGTGGAAGTGGGTAGCTATACTTTGGGCACGCTAAATTCAGATAAGTGAAGTCGACACACATCCTCCACTTTCCATTGGCCTTCTTAACCATCACTACGTTTGCCAGCCAAGTAGTGTAGGATGCCTCCTTGATTATACCTGCACTAAGAAGTTTGTTTACCTCCTGTTTGATGGCCATTTCTTTGTCTTGAGCAAAAATCCTTAGCTTTTGGCTTTTGAATTTCATGGTGGGGTTGACCTCCAGGCGATACACTGCGACCTCCGCTTTGACTCCCCTCATGTCCTCTACCTTCCAAGCAAAAACACCTGTATTTTCTTTTAATAGGTCGACTATCTCCACCTTTTCTTCTGGTGACAACTGTCTCCCTATTTTGATTTTCTGCTCGGGGTAAGATGGGTTGGCCTCTATATCCTCCAGCTCGTCTACTAGTTCTAGTTCTGGGCCGTCTCTAAACTGCAGAGTCTCAATGATGATCTCTCTAACCCTTTTTCTTTCCTCAGCCCCCAAGTGTGGAGCTTTTACCTCGATTATATCATCTAGCTCAGCAGCTATTTCCCCGTTGGAGGCCCCTGAGTTTTGGTTGACTTGAAGGCGTAGGTCGCCAATGATGATATGGCCAACCAAAATTGTATCTGTTGCGACCCAAGTATTTTCAGAGGGATGTGTTGGCTCAGTCATGACGTGGTCACGTGAGGAATAGGTTGCCTTTTCTATACACTCGATCGTAGATAGTCTGGAGGTAGTGGTGACAGACTTTGAGAACTTCCAACAGGCATCTGGAGTGTCTATCTCTAATTTCCTCTTCTTCTTAGTGCGAAGCTCGTGATCCAGATATTCTATAGCTGTGCTTTGAAATCACCCAACTCCTAGCATGGTGGGGTTGACCCTTGGATGAGGGATGGAGGGCACCATTCCTAGTGCGACATGTCCACGTATACCTAGTATAGCATGGTAATCACTTATAACACCAATGACTATAAATGTTACCTTAGCTGTGGTCCTCAAGGGATGCTGTCCAATGTCCACCTCAAGCTCTATCTGACCCCTTTGCTTCAACCCTGTGATTGGTGAAGCCCTCCAGTCGACCTGAGTAAGGTGACAACCTGACATCTGTCAAACCCATGTCTAGGAAAGTCTTGTAGTAGAGGATGTCTTTGCAGGCCCCCATGTCGATCAAGATCCTGCTAGATGTGCAGTCATCAATGAGCCCTGGAATCACCAATGTCTGTTCTCTCACAGCCATGTTGGCCGCTAGCTCGTAAGGATAGAAACCTATCACCTCGTCTGGAACACAGCTTCTAAGGGGGCACATATGGAGCTTTACTCAGCTGGAAAATCTTGTGTTTGAGCATTGTGTTACATTCCTCTTCAACAATTACACCCAACCTTCATAAACCTATCCAACCTTCCTTCGTTCACCCACTTTTGGATGATCCTTTTCAAACTCATATACTCTTTTGTGGTGTACCCGGTGTCCTTGTGGTACTCGAAGTACCTACCATTATCCATTCTAAACTTATTGTGTGTGTTCATTGGGGCAGGAGGGCCTAGGTCGACCGTGTTCATGATCTATGTCCGACTAACTTTAAGTTGGGTGAAGCTTTCGGGGACTCTTTCAGTCGCCCTAGTTCTATTTTTCCCTTTGTTAATGTCATTCTTCACATGTCCCCCTTTTGTCGACTCACTAACTTCAGAATGTTTGGAGCCTATATCCTTCTTTCTTTCCGTTCTTCAGCCATGGCCACATCATATGCCCTCTCAAACAACTCCTTCCTCGTGGTTGCCCTCCGAACCTAGAGCTCATAATCCAAATCGGGAGAGGACACTCCATTCCTAAAGCAGTTGATGACCTCCCTATCTGTAAGGTCTTCCTTGATTTGGTCGACCAACTCTTTGAACCTGGTGAAGTAACTCATGTTACTCTCTGTCTTGCCCTGAGTCATGTTGTTTATGTCGGTTACTGTCTTCTTATGGGCCCTCGCTGTAAAGAACCTATCTAGGAACTTCTTCCTCATGTAACTCCACGAGGTAATGTAGCCAGTAGATAGACCACAGAACCAAGTCAGTGCTGAACCTGTGAATGTTCTGGTTAATGCCTTACATAGCACGTCATCCTCGGAAGAGACCAAACGCATACTGGCCTTAAAGTGCTGCATATGATTCAAAGCATTGGTCGTGCCTGAGTACTTTTCTAACACGGGTAACTTGAACCCCGCTTGAGATCCTTTGTCGAACATGTCTTTGACTAATGGTCGAAGAGTGCAATCATTTCGTTTGACCTTCCTGTTAGTTGTCTTACAATCTGCCTCCATATCATCCAGTCTTATTTTCAAGTTGAGAAGCTCCCTAAAATCCAGGTTGTCCTTTGGTGGGAGACAGAATTAGACTTTTGCCTCTCCTCATGGTAGTGCTCCCTCCTAGAGTGAGTCCTCTGCGTCTCATCCCTTGGGGGAGTCCTTTCTCTCCTTTCTCGCTGGCGGAGCGACCTCTCTCCCCTTTGTAGCGACCTACGCTGAGCACTATCAGCTTCAAGGTGCCTTCTTTGAGCTGAGTATGCCTCTTGCTTTCTCTGCTGGTTGAGCCTATCCCTTAGGTCGATAGTCCTGTCTATGGAGATGTGGGTAGGAGGAGGCATTTCATTCCTTCTCTCTTTTCCTGATGGCCTAGGTGCCCCAATAGCACGCCTATGAGAGGTGAGAGAAGGGGCTACCCTTTGTGATCTCCTGTCGTCCTTCTTAGGAGACTCAGGTAGCTTAAGCAACTTATTTTGTACCTCGAGTAAAATCTGTAGCAATCTAGCCTGTTCAAGAACGATCTCATTCCTACCAAGGTGAGAAGCTGAGGGACTTGCAATGTCGCCTGTAGCTAGTCGACATGTGTGGATCCTTTTAGCTTGCTGGCTCACCACTTGATTAGGCAGGGGCCTCTTCTCTCTCCTCCTATCTTGTAGCCCCATTCCATCAGCCACGCAGTTAGAACGAGTGGCCTTCCTAGTGGGGTGCCACTTTCGAGGAGGAGGTAAGTTAGCAGTACGATTCCCCGTACCCACATCAATGTTTCCCCCAACATTTTCACGTAGTGGTTCGCTGGAGGTAGTAGCAGTATGTCCATCTGAGACCGTGTTTGTGACTATGCGAAGTTTCAAGCTCTAGTGTGATCGTTTCTCGGCAATGGAACCAAACTGATGATGTAGGAAATGATCCAGATTAGCCTTACTCCAGCAATAGGTTGATCTCCAGCAACAATGACCTGAAACCACGAACAAACGACTAGCCGGGGTGGTCTCCGACTAAGACCCTTCGGCGTGATGATGAGATGTCATGCTATATGAGTATAAACTGTATGGAAATGACATAATAAAAAAATAGCCAAGAAGATATT
This sequence comes from Adenophora triphylla var. japonica, assembly GCA_022495995.1. Taxonomy (NCBI): domain Eukaryota; kingdom Viridiplantae; phylum Streptophyta; class Magnoliopsida; order Asterales; family Campanulaceae; genus Adenophora; species Adenophora triphylla. Next base: position 415,556 of record JAFEMH010001252.1, on the reverse strand, counting down.
ACCTTTTTACGTTGGATGTAGTCTGATATGTATATAGTCGTGGTGTAGGATTGTAATGAATCCCTTAAATCATGGAGACAATCCAGGTGTAACGATCTCCGTGATTGTAGAAGACGGTTAAATATCGAGTCATAGATAGACGCACGTTTCTATAGGTCGAGGTCGCCTGAATATTCGAGTTCGACATGACTTCGTGCCTTGGTCAGGTAGAGATTGCCCAATTAGATGATCGTATGTCGGATAAAGCTAGGTCAGGACCAAAGATGGTCGGATAATGAGCTAGGTCTACTGATCCATAATGTTGGGCCGCTGGGGCCGTAGTAATTGGATCGGCCCATTTAGTTACTGTGTCTTTGTAATGCCTGGAGTGTTGGGCTTCATACGTTGGGCCTGACCCATCACTTTTATTCCGTTCACTACTAATTGCATGAAAAAATAATTAAACTAATAAAATAAGTAAAAGCAAGGAAGTAATCAGATTAAAAGCATTAATAGATTGAGTTTTATAACTATCTTCACTCTATGCTATTGTAGTAATAAAGGGATAAATCTCATTAAATGGTTCGTTCACTAGATTAAGGGTTGGCAGGTTTGGTGTGTGAATTGCAAGCCTAATATTTTCTTCTTATTTATACTTTTCGCTAGATTAATACGAAATTCAAGAAATTCATTAAACTCTTTGACCAAGTGAACCTAGATCATTTTGATTTCCGCTATTGTCTCAATTGAACTATTCACCACTATAATGATTAATGCATAAATCGTTCACACTATTGCAACAATTTATTCCAAAGTAATTTAAGCACCAAAAGTATCTTACCATTCAATTGAAACCTACAAATAGCGTTATGAACATTGAGATGAACAATAACAAGATTGATTGAAATAATTAAATCATATTAACATAGAGATTCAATAGTTATTACATCAAATCCATGAATCAATGATTTAGCTACTTAGAGACATAAAAGAGAAAATAAAAAATAAAATAAGAATATAAAATCTGGATCTTGATCCTTGAATCTTTGTTTACAATTCTCAAAAGTTGAATAAAACATAAGTTCTAAAAGCTATTGAAGTTGTAGTATTTATGGAAACTCACAAAAGCAAATTTCCATAGGTCAATTTCGAGCCACTACGCAATAAATATGGAATAAGTCCCACAACATCTGATTGCACCTATAATTGAGTGAGTCCCCTTGGCATTCAGCGCAACAATCAGTCTGAGTCCCACGATATCTGATCACACCTACAACGTAGTGAGTCCCCTCGGCATCCACTGCAACAATCAGTTTGAGTTTCATGACATCTGATTGCACGTACAAAGAAGTGAGTCCCCTCGGCATCCACTGCTTCAAACAGTCTGAGTCCCATGACATCTGGTCACATCCACAATAGAGTGAGTCCCCTCGGTATCCAGCGCAGCCATTATTTTGAGTCTCATGGCATCTGATCTCACTCGTAACGGAGTGAGTCCCCTCGACATCCATCACAGCAATCAGTCTGAGTCCCACGACATCTGATCGCACCCCCAAAGGAGTAAGTCCCCTCAGAATCCACCACAACAATCAATATGAGTCCCACAACATATGATCGCACCCAGAATGGAGTGTGTCCCCTTGTCATCCGAACCTCTATCTTCACCCGAAACGAATCCCACAACATCCCATCGTAACAAAAAAACTGCCTATACAGGAGACATTCTCTTACTTTTTTCTTCTTATTCACTGAGTCTTTCTTTTGATGTACAAGGCGGACGTATGTTCTATCTTCGGTGCATTTTGCTTCGCAATCCATGTCGTCAATGGGCTCTGTAGACACCTTGCCTTTGGATCTCTCACAACCAAATGCATACGGGATCTATCCTTTAACTTTTTCTATTGATTTTCGTTAACTTCCTTCTAATTACATTAAGTTCCTAACTAATTCTGTTAGTTTTAGGTCTAAAGTGAATAAAAAAGTTAATATTTTCGGGACTCGCACGAGTTTAACCTTGGTTGGCTAATTTCCCTCCAAATATCTCTCTCTTTTGGGATTTGGAACTCCTCCCCATTAATTACTAGCTGATCTCTCTGATGGCTTGCGATTTCTTCATGCTTTCCCTCCATTTTTCACCCCTTAAGCTTATAAAAGGAGGTCCTCTCCTCCTTGTAATGGGTATCTTCCAACTCCCTAAAAATTCTAAGCACTCTCCCTTTCTAAAACTCTCTCAAAACACACACACACACACACACTCCCTTCTTTGCAAAAAGCTTTGTAGGAAACAAGTCTTAAATTGTAAGTGAAATTGTCACGGCCATAATCACAAGTGATATCCAAGGTGATAACAACACCAACGATAGCACTTAAGATAGCAAACACACTTCGAAAATAAAAACAATTTTGTAAAAGAGATTGCAGCGGAATAATAACACCAAAATTGTTTTTCTCAAGTTATATAAATAATATAACTTGAGGATGCCTCTTAGGTAAGACTTTATCACTTTATAAAAAGAATTACACAAAGCCAAAATGTTCCCTAAGACTAATACAATATAAGCTCTATGGAACAAGAGATAAAGAACGGAATTCAATCCTAGCCAACACACAACTTGACACCAGTGTAATTATGTGCGAAATTACAAGGGAGGATGGATGAAAAGAACCAAACAAAGAACTCTATCTCTCTATGCTTCGAAGGTGTGAATAATTGGAAAATCTTGGCATATCTTCAAATGAATCCTTCCAAGCATATTTATAGTCTTCAATTACTTGAAGGCTACTCAAATGCCTTGGGACTGTCTTGGACGTTGAGGGAGAGTGGGGAAGTGGTTGGTGTGTTCCTCAATCCAAACGCCCACCTTCCTCAATTATAGCAACTGTGTACTTGTTTATCCAAGTCCATGCATCAACGCCTTGTATTCCCAAGCTTTCACAACCTTGTACTTTTTTGAAACAGCAACAATCATCTTGACTAAGTCTTCACACGTTTTTAATGTTTGTTGACAAAGTAACTCTTGGAAAGATTTATGCATAAAACGTCATTTATGCATAAACCATTCTTTTCTAAATTCCCCACATTTCTAGCTTATTCTCCTATCATTTTGCAACCTAAAATATGGACATAAAACATACACTATACAGATTATATTAGAACATTAGTACATAAATTAATAAACAAGAAATGTACAACTATATAAATTCCAGCACAGGAAATCATCTAAGATATCATCTGAAATCTGGGAAATCATTCAGGATATCACCTGCGTTTTACACTAACAATCTTCCCCTTAGTTGGATATTTCTTCTCAAAATGGGCTGCTTATCTGCAATTTTGTCAGTCCATAACAAGATAAACAGAGCATAGAAATAGATTATAACATCTCCATGAAAATTAACTCCCCGTTAATCAAGGAGCCAATCTAAACAATGATTTATCAAAAGAAACTAATTTATTTCAAACATAAAAAGTTTTTGAAATAAACTAAGTTAAAAACTAAAACCATAAACTATTGTACCAAAATATCATCCAAGCAAAAACTACCTAACATATTAATGTTTTAAAAACTGTGCATCTAAAGTATTTTTGCAACCAACAAAAACAAAATAAAAGTAAATTGTTTTAGGGAACCACATCACCAAATAAAAAGTAATTGTTTAGGACACCAAATCAAATCCACCAACAAAGTAGTGGAAACATCAACCTTCAGGTATTCAGCTTTCTTCTACTTCAAACTCCTCTTCTTCTTCTTCCTCCTGATCTCCATCCCTATCACCTCCACCATCACTTGGGTCAGCACTGGTGGTAGCACCTGCAGTAGCACCAGCTCCAGAAGCTGTAGTAGCAGCACATCCTCCCCCTGTTTGGGAAGAAATTTCATCAATAAAAGTATTAGTTGCCTGCTTAAGCTTGACCCATCCATCAACGAGTTCTCCAATTGCACTTGATTATTTGTGCAAGAAATTCAGCACTGTCGTCTTTAGGATTGATGGAGAAGGGTTGCCCAGAAGATTGATCATATTAAATAGAATACTTGTAGCATCAATTCCTGCAAAAGTATTAGGGGAAACACCTGGGGAAGCACTTGGGATATCACATGAGATAGTACCAGGAAGAACAGAAGCATAACCAACAGTTTCATCAGATTTTTTCCATGGAAGGTCTTTAGTATACCTGTTACCCTTTTTCAGTTGAGGATCAATGGTATAATACTCAGGTTTAGAAGTGAAAGTATCATAGGCTTCAATAGGAAAGGAATGAAAGATTAAAACTTTGAAGATCAAAGAAGGATAGGGGAACAAGGTAATGTTCATTTCTTTCTTTCTACCCCACGAAGCTAAGAGTTTGAACACTAATCTTCCAAACTTAATCCTATGATTTTTACCCAATCTGTACAAAACATTAGCATGCTCCAAGGTAACAATATGTTCATTTGTAGTAGGGAGCCAATTGAAGATGCAAAGTTTGTGAAGCACAGAGTACAGAGAAGCATGAAGCTTTTCCTTTAAAGGCCAAGACCGGATTTTGTTGTGGGTGAGGACCTTAACCATTTCATCCCGATTAATCCTAATGCTCTCATCATCTACATTTGGGAGTCCTAAATCCTTGTTAATGATGGCTGGAGTAAAAGAATAAACCTTACCCCGCACAAAGACTTTCCCAAATTTCTCAGACCCTTCATTATCCAACTGAGTATGTAGGTTAGCAAAAAATTTTCTTACCACACTCTCAACAAAGACTGAGGCATGATTATTTGCCTTAAAGAAATTCCTGTCCTTTAAAAACTGAACCATCCCTTCCTTTTTTAACTGGTCCTCATCAATATGCTTTTCTTTTAACAATTTTTTACTTAAATTGTTAAGCCAAAACTCCATGTTTTCCTTCTTATAAAATTCCAAAGTAAGAAAAGATTTTGGAAAAGCATTATCCTCTTCAGTATGAATAAACTCATCACCAGACAATTCATGATCACTAGAAACATATTTTGTAGGAACAGAGGAGGGGGTAGGTGTTAGCTCAGATGATATCCTCTTCTTGGTAGCATCCTTGGTAGCACTCACTGAAACTTTGGCCTTGCCCTTTCTCTTCTGAAAATCAGACAAAGTTTCCTCCTCTTCAACATCCACCCAGGCATCAAAAGAGTCCTCAAAATGTTCTTTCTCTTTGTTGACATTGAAATTCTCATCACTCACATGAGGAGATGACGTTTCCAACAAACTTTCTGAAACTTCAACCGGATCAGAGGTGGTATTTGATGTAGCTTTGGACCTGATTGATCTGATTCGATTGGAGGACCTCCTCTTAGCAATTTGAGGAGACAACTGTTGGTGAAATGCCCTAGGCTTTAGTTATGTTTAACTTAAAACCGTTATGTATCATCTTTATCGTTTAAGTTTATTATTTGATTATTATATATTTTGCATATTTATTGTAATAATCTCCGTCCCTAATTATTAAGAGAATAATTAGTATAATTGTCAATGGATAATCATATGATGATTATATGCATAGAGATGCACATTGAAACTATGGGTACTTGTTAGTGAACAAGTGACTGGACTTGACCCGTATGAGATTTATGTCATGGTCAAATGTCATAATTAAATCTCATATGGTCACTTCATTTAGTCCCTAGACCTGAGATTATCATGACCTTACATATGATGAAAGTTATGTTTGATTTTAGTCAAATGATATCTTAAAACGATATTTATAAAGGCTATCTTTGGCATGATCGGATTCATGAAGGGAAGGATGATAAGTCAAGATGAAATTTGTCCCTTGAAAGAGAGATGTTTTTCTTGGGCCCCTCGATGAGTGATAGTGATGAAAGTGTATGGCCATACCCCAATGCGATTGGATTATCATTATACTCAAGATCGAGAAAGCATTGAACAAATACAAGTTGACGTGGACCATGACTTGTGTTCAATATAACATCGTGAGACAAAGGGAGAAATGGAAGTGTACCATTGGAAACGTGAACTCTTACGTTATATTAATTGGGTAGACATAATGGCTTGCTAGAGTCCGCTTATGTTTTATGAGGGTCGATATGAACGGGCTCATTGCCAACATAATATAATCCTATTGGGTCACACATAACTAGAATGAATTGGTTAAACCAAAGGAAGATATGATTGAGAGTTCCTGCATATGGCATACTTGGTAGCGCGACAGAACTTGCCAAATGGCACATGTCGCCGGGCGACATAACTTGCCCATAGGCTTCTTGTGGTCGCGCGACAGGACGAGTCCAAGGCGGTTTGACAGACAGTTTCCTAATATGATTTGGAAATAAATACCTATACTAATGTAGTATAAATATTAAGTCTGTAAACCCTAATTGCCTAGCCAAATTTTTCAAAGAAAATTAACAAAAAAGGTTTCTCAATATTTCATCCATAGGTTTAAGAATCTAGCAATTCTCAAGAACTGTTCTTGGTTCATTCTAGAGTGTGGATACTACTAGAGGGTCTTCGCTAGTACGACGATCAAGGCCTAGAGTTCTATTGTCCAAGCAATCTGAAGATTCAAGTCTTGAAGATCGAAGTTTGTGATTCAAAATCACATTGATAATTGTTCGATAGCTCAAGAACGGAAAGCAATTAAGGTTGGTAAATTCTATCTCATAGAAATTCAATTTAATCGTATAAAACGGATCTTAGGGCTTGGGTTTTGTGTTATTAGATGCTTAATTCCGCTGTGCATGGACCCATAAAAACCAACAACAACTTGGCTGAGGGAGCTTTTCTTTTCCTTTTGTCTTTAGGTTCGGCTGGGATGAGAGTAACCTTGGGAATCCCTTGATCAAACGAAGACACAGGAGCAGCAGCTGGAACTACGACCATTATTGGACGAGAAGAGGCTGGTGTAATCATGGGTGAAGTCTCCATCGCTACACGAGAGGCTGCACTTGGGGCAATGCAAAGAGAGATGTCCATTTGGTTGGTGTTTGAGGGTTCGGTGTTGGTTTTGGATGGAGATGCCATGGTAATTTTGAAACGTGTTTTGACCTAGAAATTGAGAGAGCTGAAAGGGATTTAAGAATGGAGAGAGAGAGACGGTTAGGGAGATAAAAGGAGTTAGAGAGAAAATAGGGAGATTAAAGAGGAAGAAGTGGATAGGGAACAAAGGTTTTAATTTGATTTGACAAGTTAAAAACCAGTCCCATCTTAAACCCTATAAACCCTCCCAATATCCATACATTAAAAAAACTCCTAATTAACCTTAACCACTCATTTTAATAAACCCCAACAACCCAAAACAACTACACGACTGTTTAAATTTATTATTCTTTTTTAAGTTAAACGAAAATTAAAAATAATAAGTAAACAAAATTTTTGTAACTGTTTTGGTAGAAAAAACAATAATGTCCAAAGAGATCAGGATATGGAGGGATAAATGTGATACCTTTGATATGAGTAGGGTCGAATACGAGAAGGATTTGAAAGAAGCTACAAGGATAATAAGGGAAAAGGGATTGGAAATCAGGGACAAAAATGAAGAGATTTTAAAATGGCGGTCCAGGCTTGCAAGTGTTGATATCAGGCATGAAAGGGAGATTGAAGCACTTCGGGATGACTTGGTGCATGAAACTGCGAAAGCAGTTTTTGAAACTAGAATCCAAATGATTGAGGAATATCAGGCAGGAGAGCATGTGAACTGGAACCTGGATGATGAAAAGGCAGCTTTGCAGCGGATCCATGATGAAAAGATGAATGAGGGCTCCAAGGTTCTTGAACAGGTTGATGATGCTCATGACAGCGATATGGAATGACTTTCAGGAGGAAAACACAAAAAGTAGGATGCTTAAGAAGGAAGTGCAGAGGTTGGAGAAGTTATTCCCAAAGCAACACCTGCGGCGGATGCCACCTGAAAAAAGGTAAAATAACTCTGTTTCGGTTTTTTGATGGTATTACTGGGGTGGAATCCCTAAAGACAATTTCAATTTTGGTTTGGTTATGTAATAGGTCCATAAGGACCAAAGACAATTTCTCTTATGTGTTGGGTTGGTCCAACACTTTTGTATTTTAACTTTGGTAGTTTTGGATATTATTTTTAACTTTTCAAGGATGTTTTTAGATTAACTTTAGCTTAGTTTTAGTAATTTTCAAGCATGTCAAGGCTTGTTTTCTTTTGGATGGTTATTTGTTATGCTCGTAAGGTGACATGTTAGTATGTCAATGCGGTAGACGCTTAAGATGACACATACATGTCATAACCATAAGAATGAAACATGAGATCAATCATTTAACTGAGTGGGAATGGGTAAGCTATATGAGTTTACCCATATAGGCCCACCCCACACCTCAATTAAAGAGATAACGTGCGCTCCAGGCGAAGGTGTGGCAACCTAACATCTTAAGAAAGAGGTAATTAACTCTTTAAACCTTAGAAGGGATTATGTACCTTTACTTGAGAAGAGATGGCCAGTCTCTGACAGAGGAGAATTCATTGTTCTTCTGATTTTGCGTACTTTCGATATGTCCCCATTTTCGTATGTCAACACCTCATAAGACAAAGACATGTTAAAAATGGACGTCAACTATGTTGACGCCTCTCCACAAGTTGTGTTAGTGACCTCTTAATTTGTAATGAAGTAAGAAAATAGTAAATAGGAAAATGGAAGGTTACAAATAAATAAAGGATTGTCCATACCTGAGATGAGATTAGTTAAAGGGGTGCATTGTTTAGATGTAATACCTTTTAAGGTGAATGGCATTCCAACTTCGTGGTATCATTTGGCCATCCAAAGTTGACAGACGATATGCTCCTTTCCCGGCCTGTGCATCTATCAGGTAGGGTCCTTCCCACTTTGGGGCGAGCTTGCCTGCATTGAGTTCCTTTGTATTTTGGAATGACTTTCGTAGGACTAGATCTCCTACTTGGAACCTTCTAACCCTTACGTTTTTATTGTAAGATCTGGCTACCCTTTGTTGATATGCTGCCATCCGAACTTTGGCCATGTCCCTTAGTTCATCTACTGTATCCAAGTCATATGTCAAGATGTATGTATTATGTTCAGATGTCAACAAACTGTATCTGGCCGTAGGTACAAGTACTTCTGCTGGAATAACTGATTCGGTCCCAAATACAAGTGAATAGGGAGTTTGACCAGTAGCGTTCTTAGATGTCATCCTGTCAGCCCATAGAACCATTGGCAACTCTTCTGCCCATCGTCCTTTCTTCTGGTTCAGTCTCTTCTTTAAGTTGCTTATGATTATTCTGTTGCTAGATTCTACCTGTCCATTGGCTTGAGGGTGAACAGGTGAAGATGTCACCATCTTGACTCCCCAAGATGTCAAGAAATCTTGGGTTTTCTTACTAATGAATTAGGAGCCGTTATCACAAATTATCTCTGAAGGTATCCCAAATCGGCTGAATATATTTCTTTTGATGAAAGAGATTACTTCTCTGTCACGAACTTGTACATACGCCTCAGCTTCTACCCATTTAGAGAAATAATCTGTCATAGCTAATAGAAATACTCTTCCTCCTGGTGCCCTGGGTAATTTTCCTACGATGTCCATTTCCCAAATCATAAATGGCCATGGCGACAGGATATGATGCAATAGTTCTGCTGGCTGGTGCAGGATGTCCCCATGTCGTTGACAGGAGTCACATTTCTTTGCATAGTCCGCGGCGTCTCTTCTCATTGTGGGCCAAAAATAGCCCATCCTCAGAGCCTAGGTATGCAGACTTTTGCCCCCGGTATGATTTCCACACTCTCCTTCATGCAGTTCCTTGAGAACCTGATGGGCTCGGTCTGCTTCTAGACATCTTAAGTAGTGACCTGCAGCAGATTTTCTAAACAAAAGGTTATCAATAAGTAAATACTTAGATACTCTTACCCTGAAGGTTCTAGCATTTTTCTCCTCGAGTGGGATCATATCATCTAAGAGATACTTGATAATAGGAGCCGTCCAAGAAGTTCTTCTTTGGAGGAAGGTACGTCGACATCTAGAACGAGCAGGTTCAAGATGATCAATTCTTTGGGATGTCAACATGCACAATTGGGATGCTTGTACGTAAGGAAATGCTTTTGAAGAGTGGACCTAAGCTTGCCAGAGCATCTGCTTGAGAATTTTCCTCTCGTGGAATCTGTTCCAAAGTAAATGTTTTGAATTTGGCCGCCAGAATTTTTACAATTTCCAAATATGTCGTCATCTTTGCATTTTTTGCTATGTAGGATCCATTGTAATGATTGAAAATTAGCAAAGAATCTATAAACACCCGGATATGCTTGACATCTAGGTCCAGGGCCGTTGTTAGACCTGCAATTAATGCCTCGTATTCTGCTTCATTATTAGTGGCATTGAAACTGCAGCTGATGGATTGTGGTATTATGTCCCCTTGTGGCGATTTTAGTACAATACCAAGACCTGTACCTCTCATGTTAGAAGCACCATCTTTGTAGAGAGTCCATATCTTCAGGATGTCGTCATCTTGAAGTTGCTGAACCTCCAATTCCACCTCTTGTTGCATGGTTGGACTAAAGTCAGCCACAAAATCAGCCAAAGCTTGAGATTTTATTGCTGTTCTGGGCTCATATTTAATGTCGTATGTGTTTAATTGTACAGACCACTTCGCCATCCGACCTGACATCTCTGGTTTTCTCATAACATTCTTAATAGGATAGTTAGTGCGTACAATTATAGTATGTGTTTCAAAATAGTGCCTTAATTTAATAGAAGCAGTTATCAAAGCTAAAATTAACTTCTGTAAATGAGAATACCTGGTCTCTGCATCTAAAAGTGTCTTACTTATATAGTAGATGGGTTGCTGACTACCATCTCGTTCTGCCACCAAGACTGCACTAACAGCGCCCTCTCACACGCCGAGGTAGATGTAAAGATGTTCCTCCTCTTGAGGCTTGGCCAATAATGGAGGTGTCGACAGGTAAGTTTTGAGCTCCTGAAAGGCTTCTTCATGTTGATTCTCCCACTGGAACTTCTTGTTCTTCCTTAGGATGTCAAAGAAAGGTTTGCATAGATCCGAGGATTTTGAAATGAACCTGGTGAGTGCAGTAATCTTTCCTGTCAATCTTTGGACGTGCTTGACAGATTGAGGTGACGACAGGTTAATAATAGCACGTATACGTGCAGGGCAGCTTCAATGCCTCTTTTAGTAACCATGTAACCCAAAAACTTCCCTGCCTTCATTCCAAAGTTGCATTTAGCTGGATTAAGTTTCATATTGAAACAATCCAAGATGTCAAAGGCTTGAGATAAGTTGCTTATGTGATCTTCGACTTTCTTGGATTTTACTACCATCTCGTCAATATATACTTCCATTGTGTCCCCAATCTGATCTTTGAACATTTTGTTGACGAGCCATTGATATGTGGCACCTGCATTTTTTAGTCCAAAAGGCATAGCAATATAACAATAAATACCTGTTGGTGTTATGAAGGCGGTGTCTTCCTGGTCAGATGGTTCCATCTGGATTTGCTGGAATCCTGAAGATGCATCCATGAAGGTGAGGAGTTCATGTCCGGATGTGGCATCAACTAACGAATCTATGTGAGGCAGAGGGAAAGGATCTTTTGGACAGGCTTTATTTAGGTCGGTGAAATCAACACAGACTCGCCATTTCCCATTCTTCTTCTCAACTACAACCACGCTTGCTAACTGTTGTGGGTATTTTTCAGCATGGGGACATCTTCAGTTGCTCTTGCATGTCAAGATGTTATTCCACTGTAAGTATTGTTTTAATATTTACTTATTTGATTTTTCCTAATATCTTTATTATTATATTCCAGTGAATAAGAGAGAAGAATACGGGATATTTTCTAGCACGTTCAACACATCTTCAACGGCAAGGATGACTTGGTCTTACGGACGTTGAAGAGGATAAGCTTATATCCCGAGATTGTAGGAACAGCTTTTGACTCATTCATACTTACTTATATTTAAAGGGAGATGGAGACGGAAAATATACACACATTCCCATACGCACACACTCTACGCACAAGCTACTTGTAATCCTCTCCATTCTCTTCCAAAGTTGTATTCATAATCATCATCATAGTTAAACTTTTAAGGTTGGAGACCTAACTCCTGGGGTTTTTTCCAAAGAGGTTATCACCTCTAAGGTTTTCCTCGTTAACAAATCGTGGTGTCATTCGTTCTTTTCATGTCTTTGTTCCATTTATTCGAATTCCACAGTCCCCTCCTTAGTATTTAAATCCACACACTTGTCAAAGTTAAGATTCTGTACTATTGTTTTTTCTACCAAAACAATTTGGCGCCCACTGAGGGGCCTCGTGGTTTATCGGTTATTTGGATCATTTCCTAATCAAATTCATTATGTTTGCACCCCCTAATGTGTCCGCCGCCGGCAAAGCTCCCGCCGTCACTCCAACATCAGTAGGTAGAACCAGTTTGTTGCCACCACCTCCTCAAACCGGACCTCAGCAAACTCAACCTACAAAGACTCTGCAAAAGGGAGCAACCTCATCCAATGTAGATGATGACATCCGGACTATCCTAACCAAGTTGAATCAGAGGTTGGATCAGCAAGACATCAATTCGAAGGTGCTGGCCAATTCCATGATTAAGATGCAGAAAGATCAACAGTTCATCGCATCTCGGCTTGACAACATATCACCATTGCGTGCGAGGAACCTCAACTTCGACAACACCGAAGGATCTACGCTTCAGATTGAATTTATACCAATGGGTAGTCCACCTCAAACTCATCAGCCGACATCCTTAATGATGTCAACATCTTTGCCCGGGGATACCCCAATGACGCCACCTTCCGCAGGATTCACCCAGTTCATTCCATTCATTGACAATACCACTGTCACAACGACCACGGATAACTCTGGTTTGCTGAATAATCTTTTAAATAATAATAATTTCATTCGTATTCCTATGGCTGACCCTTTTACAGGAAACCCACTAGCCAAACAGATGCAGGATCTCAGAGAGCTGATAATGAACGTGCCCGACATAACTCCTCCAATCCAACCAGTGTCTCAGAACTGCTACAATCAATCTCGGTTTGTCCCAGCAATTGCAAATGTCGACATCCCGAAGCGTTTCAGTGTACCATCTATGAAGCTGTATGACGGTACCACAGACCCAGAAGAGCATGTTGCTCACTATCAAGAAAAGATGGACATAATCCATATTCCGCTTCAATTCCGGGAGGCTTGCTTATGCAGAGGATTTGGATCGACCTTGGTTGGACCAGCTCTCAAATGGCTGATTAGGCAGCCTCTAGGTTCAATTGGTTCATACGCCCAGCTTATCAACATGTTCTATAACCAATTCTCATGCAGTCGACAATTTGAGAAGTTGACAAGTGACCTCTACAATGTGACTCAGCAGCCTAATGAAACTCTGAAGGATTATGTCCACCGGTTCAATAAGGAAGTGCTAGAAATTCCCAATCTTGACATGTCGACAGCCACAGAAGCATTCAAAATGGGACTGAAGAAAGATTCACAGTATTATCAAGATTTGGTGATGACTCCTTGTAAGCGGTTGGAAGAAGTCAGGAGCAGGGCATTGAGATTCATAAGATTGGAGGAAGATGAGCTGCGAAGATCAAAGTCCTCGTCCAAGTCGTCGACATATGACCACCACTGACGGAAAAGCTGAATCATCCCATCGCAGGAACAACCGTTCCAATCCTTACCCAAGAATTGATACTAGCAAAATTAATTCAATAGACGGTGAGGATGAAGATAATGATAATGTGCCTAACATTTCTGATTATTGTTTTTCTGTTGACATTTCAGGTATACTCTGTGCAATGGGCAACCTAGGGGACAAAGCCAGATGGCCAAAGAAGACGGATAAGCCTACGGGATGGCGTGACAAATCAAAATGGTGTGCTTACCATGAAGACTTTGGGCATGTTACTGAAGATTGCATCGCTCTAAGAAAGGAGATCAGTTACCTGCTCTCGAAGGGACATCTTAAGGAGTTGCTGGGATCCAGAAAGAAGAAGGCTGAAAGTGCGGAAGCTCCTCATGAAGTCGAGAGACCCAGATTCTCCCAGGCATCAACAAAGGTGATCAATTTCATTAGTGGAGGCTCAGAAATATGTGGCACTTCCTATTCTGCCGCAAAATGACATGCTAAGGAGTCAAAAGAGGAGAGGCCAGAAAGACAACCCAAAATGTCGACACCCTGCCATGATCCAATCACCTTTGACGAGAGTGATCGAGATAACTTGCTGGAACCCCATCACGACGGTCTAGTTATTTCCTTGTAGATCGCCAACTGTACAATCCGGTGCATCCTGGTTGATGGGGGTAGCTCTGTCAATCTCATTATGTTGAGCACCCTCAAGGAAATGAACATCCCAGAATCAGAGATCATCAAGAAATCCGCAGTGTTGGTAGACTTCAGTGGTGAAGTCAAAGAAACGGTGGGGGAGATAAAGCTTCTAATATACTCAAAGGGCCTCAACACCATGGACGGTTCTACGTAATTGATTGTGCAACATCCTACAACGTCATCCTTGGAAGACCGTGGATTCATGGAATGAAGGCTGTACCCTCCACTTACCATCAGTGTGTGAAGTTTCCAATACCTTGGGGTGTCCTAAGATATACAGTGATCAACAGGTGGCCAAGGAATGTTATAAAACTTCAATGAAGGCGTCAACATCTCCAAAACAAGCATAGCAATTACAGAGGAAAGTACGTGAAGTCCTGGAAGCTAGGGAGAATGATGTGAAAGAAGTATTGCTAGACCCTTCCAACCCGGACATCAAGGTACTCATCGGCAATGACATCCCATCAGACATAGAAGAGAAGCTTGTGGACCTATTAAGAAGCAGAATAAAAAGTTTTGCTTGGAGACATGATGACATGACAGGTATCAGCAAAGATGTCATCACTCACAAACTTAACATAGATCCTAGTTTTAAACCAGTACACCAGAAACGTAGGAAGTTTGCAGAAACAAGAAACCAGATCATCAAGGAAGAAGTAGAGCGCTTACTCAAAGCCAACATGATACGAGAGGTAGATTATCCAAGATGGTTAGCAAACGTGGTTGTGGTTGAGAAGAAGAATGGGAAATGGCGGGTCTGTGTTGACTTCACCGACTTGAATAAAGCCTGTCCAAAAGATCCTTTCCCTTTGCCACACATAGATTCGTTAGTTGATGCCACCTCCGGACATGAGCTCCTCACATTCATGGACGCATCCTCGGGATTTCAACAAATCCAGATGGAACCATCTGACCAAGAGGACACCGCCTTCATAACACCCACAGGTATCTATTGTTATATTGCTATGCCTTTTGGACTAAAAAATGCAGGTGCAACATATCAAAGGCTGGTCAACAAAATGTTCAAAGATCAGATTGGGGACACAATGGAAGTATATATTGACGACATGGTAGTAAAATCCAAGAAAGCCGAAGATCACATAGGCAACCTATCTCAGGCCTTCGACATCTTGGATTGTTTCAATATGAAACTTAATCCAGCTAAATGCAACTTTGGAATGAAGGCAGGGAAGTTTTTGGGTTATATGGTTACTAAAAGAGGCATTGAAGCTGCCCCAGAACAGATACGTGCTATTATCAACCTGTCGTCACCTCAATCTGTCAAGGACGTCCAAAGATTGACGGGAAAGATTGCTGCACTCACCAGGTTCATTTCAAAATCCTCGGATCGATGCAAACCTTTCTATGATATCTTGAGGAAGAACAAGAAGTTCCAGTGGGAGGACCAACATGAAGAAGCCTTTCAGGAGCTCAAAACTTATCTGACGACACCTCCATTATTGGCCAAACCTAAGGAGGAGGAACATCTTTACATCTGCCTAGCAGTATCAGAAAGCGCTGTAAGCGTAGTCTTGGTGACGGAACGAGAAGGTAATCAGCAACCCATCTACTATATAAGTAAGACACTCTTAGACGCAGATACCAGGTATTCCCATTTACAGAAGTTAATTTTAGCTTTGATAACTGCTTCTATTAAATTAAGGCACTATTTGGAAACACATACTATAATTGTACTTACTAACTATCCTATTAAGAATGTTATGAGAAAACCAGAGATGTCAGGTCGAATGGCGAAATGGTCCGTACAATTAAGCACATATGACATTAAATATGAGCCCAGAACTGCAATAAAATCTCAAGCCCTGGCTGATTTTGTGGCTGATTTTAGTCCAACCATGCAACAAGAGGTGGAATTGGAAGTACAACAACTTCAAGATGATGACTTCCTGAAAATCTGGACTCTCTACACATATGGTACTTCTAACATGAGAGGTACAGGTCTTGGTGTTGTACTAAAATCGCCACAAGGGGACATAATACCACAATCCATCAGTTGCAGTTTCAAGGCCACTAATAATGAAACAGAATATGGGGCATTAATCGCAGGTTTAACAGCAGCCCAGGACCTAGATGTCAAGCATATCCGGGTGTTTATGGATTCTTTGCTAATTTTTAACCATTACAATGGATCCTACATAGCGAAAAATGCAAAGATGACGACATATTTGGAAATTGTAAAAATTCTTTCGGCAAAATTCAAATCATTTTCCTTGGAACAAATCCCACGAGAAGAAAATTCTCAAGCAGATGCTCTGGCAAACTTGGGTTCAGCCTTCAAAAGCATTTCACAGACAAGTATCCCGATTGTGCATATTGACATCCCAGCAATTGACCATCTTGAGCTGTTCGCTCTGGTTGTCGACGTACCTTCCTCTCCATCAGCAATCTCTTGGACAGCTCCTATTATCAAGTATCTCTTAGATGATACGATCCCAGCCGAGGAGAAAAATGCTAGAGCCTTCAGGGTAAGAGTATCTAAGTATTTACTTATTGATAACCTTCTGTTTAGAAAATCTGCTGCAGGTCACTAATTAAGATGTCTAGAGGCAGAACAAGCTCATCAGGTTCTAAAGGAGCTGCATGAAGGACAATGTGGAAATCATACTGGGGGTAGAAGTTTGTATACCAAGGCTCTTAGAATGGGCTATTTTTGGCCCACAATGAAAAGAGACGCTGCTGACTACGCAAAAGAAATGTGATTCCTGTCAACGACATGGGGACATCCTGCACCAACCAGCTGAACTACTACATCCTATCCTGTCGCCATGGCCGTTTATGGTTTGGGGAATGGACATCGTAGGAAAATTACCCAGGGCACCAGGTGGAAGAGTATTTCTACTGGCTATGACAGACTACTTTTCTAAATGGGTAGAAGCTGAGGCATACGTACAAGTTCATGACAGAGAAGTTATTTCTTTTATCAAAAGAAATATATTCAGTCGATTTGGGATACCTTCAGAGATAATTTGTGACAACAGCTCCCAATTTATTAGTAAGAAAACCCAAGATTTCTTGACATCTTGGGGAGTCAAGATGGTGACATCTTCACCTGTTCACCCTCAAGCCAATGGACAGGCAGAATCTAGCAACAAAATAATCATAAGCAACTTAAAAAAGAGACTGAACCAGAAGAAAGGACGATGGGCAGAAGAGTTACCAATGGTTCTATGGACCGACAGGACGACATCTAAGAACGCTACTGGTCAAACCCCCTATTCACTTGTATTTGGAACATAATCAGTTATTCCAGCAGAAGTACTTGTACCTACGGCCAGATACAGTTTGTTGACATCTGAACGTAATAAAGACATCTTGATACATGACTTAGATACCGTAGATGAACTGAGGGACATGGCCAAAGTTTACATGGCAGCATATCAACAAAGGGTAGCCAGATCATACAACAAAAACGTAAGAATTAGAAGGTTTCAAGTAGGAGACTTAGTCCTACGAAAGGCATTCCAAAATACAAAGGAGCTCAATGCAGGCAAGCTCGCCCCAAAATGGGAAGGACCCTACCTAATAGATGCACAGGTCGGGAAAGGAGCATATCGCCTGGCAACCTTGGATAGCCAAATGATACCACGGAGTTGGAACGCCATTCACCTTAAAAGGTATTACATCTGAACGAAACCCCCCTTAAACTCATCTCTTCCCAGGTATGGATAATATTTTATTTATTCGTAACCTTTTATTTTTCTATGTACTCTTTTATTACTTCATTGCAAATCAAGATGTCACTAACACACCTTGTGGAGAGGCGTCAACATTAGTTGACGTCCGTTTTTAGCATGTTTCTATCTTATGAGGTGTTGACATACATACATGGGGACATGTCGAAAGTACGCAAAGAACAACAAATTCTCCTCCGTCAGAGACTGGCCATCTCTTCTTAAGTAAAGGTACACAATCCCTTTTAAGGTTTAAAGAGTTAATTACCTCTTTCTTAAGATGTTAGGTTACCACACCTTCGCCTGGAGCGCACGTTATCTCTTTAATTGAGGTGTGGGGTGGGCCTATATGGGTAAACTCATATAGCTTACCCATTCCCACTCAGTTAGATGATTGATCTTACGTATTATTCTTATAGTTATGACATATACATGTCATCTTAAGTACCTACCATTTTGACATACTATCATGTCACCTTATGAGCATAACAAATGATCATCCAAGGAAAAATTTCATCCAAAAGGAAACAAGCCTTGACATGCTTGAAAACTACTAAACCATAACTAAACTAAAGTTACCATAAAAACATCCAAACTACCAAAGTTAAAGTGCAAAAGTGTTGGACCAACCCAACACGTAAAAGAAATTGTCTTTGGTCCTTATGGACCTATTACACAACCAAACAAAAATTAAAAATTGTCTTTAGGGATTCCACCCCAGTAATACCATCAAAAAACCAGAACAGACTTATTTTACCTTTTCAGATGGCGTCTGCCTCAGGTGTTGCTTTGAAGTAACTTCTCCAACCTCTGCTCTTCCTTCTTAAGCATCCTACTTTTTGTGTTTTCCTCCTGAAAGTCATTCCATGTCGCTGTCATGAGCATCATCAACCTGTTCAAGATCCTTGGAGCCCTCATTCATCTTTTCATCATGGATCCGCTGCAAAGCTGCCTTTTCATCATCCAGGTTCCAGTTCACATGCTCTCCTGCCTGATATTCCTCAATCATTTGGATTCTAGTTTCAAAAACTGCTTTCGCAGTTTCATGCACCAAGTCATCCCGAAGTGCTTCCATCTCCCTTTCATGCCTGATATCAACACTTGCAAGCCTGGACCGCCATTTTAAAATCTCTTCATTTTTATCCCTGATTTCCAATCCCTTTTCCCTCATTATCCTTGCAGCTTCTTTCAAATCCTTCTCGTATTCGACCCTACTCATATCAAAGGTATCACATTTATCCCTCCATATCCTGATCTCTTTGGACATTAACTTAGCCATCGAGACAATCTGTCATCAACGAACAAAAAATACATTTTACCAAAATAAAAATCAATGTACCAAAGATCCAAATTAACTCTTACCTGATTCTCCAACACTTCTTCATTCCAAATTTGATTCTCCACGCCGGAGATCTGGTCCACCCTTTTTCTTTTCGAGGTAAGCTTATTATCCATCTCAGGTATGGTCTCTTCTGCTTTCATCTTACCTTTGTATTTGGCCACAATATCATTCGTCGTAAAGCCGGATCGAGTCACTGCATATGAGGATATATGTTAGCATGGATTTAATAGAGTCGCCAATGCAATGACATGTTGATTCTGACTCACTTTTTTGGAGAACGTCGTGACTATGTATTTGAGAAAGAAGGATAAAAACTGCGCCCTTTAAGGCTACTCTCACCATAATATAGTAGGAGATGTCTGATTTGGATAAGAATTTGAAGAAGATTCGATGATAATGATGGTTATCAATAATTACGGTTACTAGTTCCTATTGAGACTCTTTTCCTTTCTAGCCGCCACGTATCCTTAACTGTCCCATCATGCAAGCTGGCAGTTGAGCATTTATTGGGAGAAAAACATTTGCCTCTTCAGTTGCCAAAATAGCCAAATGTTTTTGGGGACAAATTGTTGTGGGTATTTTTCAGCATGGGGACATCTTCAGTTGCTCTTGCATGTCAAGATGTTATTCCACTGTAAGTATTG
The DNA here is from genome assembly GCA_022495995.1 of Adenophora triphylla var. japonica. Taxonomy (NCBI): domain Eukaryota; kingdom Viridiplantae; phylum Streptophyta; class Magnoliopsida; order Asterales; family Campanulaceae; genus Adenophora; species Adenophora triphylla. The sequence goes on along the minus strand of JAFEMH010001252.1, from coordinate 395,601 downwards.
TTTGAATATTTACTTATTTGATTTTTCCTAATATCTTTATTATTATATTCCAGTGAATAAGAGAGAAGAATACGGGATATTTTCTAGCATGTTCAACACATCTTCAACGGCAAGGATGACTTGGTCTTACGGACGTTGAAGAGGATAAGCTTATATCCCGAGATTGTAGGAACAGCTTTTGACTCATTCATACTTACTTATATTTAAGGGGAGATGGAGACGGAAAATATACACACATTCCCATACGCACACACTCTACGCACAAGCTACTTGTAATCCTCTCCATTCTCTTCCAAAGTTGTATCATAATCATCATAGTGAAACTTTTAAGGTTGGAGACCTAACTCCCGGGGTTTTTTCCAAAGAGGTTATCACCTCTAAGGTTTTCCTCGTTAACAAATCGTGGTGTCATTCGTTCTTTTCATGTCTTTGTTCCATTTATTCGAATTCCACAATCCCCTCCTTAGTATTTAAATCCACACACTTGTCAAAGTTAAGATTCTGTACTATTGTTTTTTCTACCAAAACACTAACCATCTTGGATAATCCACCTTTCGGATCATGTTGGCTTTGAGTAAGCGTTCTACTTCTTCCTAGATGATTTGGTTTCTTTTTTCTGCAAATTTCCTTCGTTTCTGGTGCACTGGTTTAAAACTAGGATCGATGTTAAGTTTGTGAGTGATGACATCTTTGCTGATGCCGGTCATGTCATCATGTCTCCAAGCAAAACTCTTTACTCTGCTTTTTAATAAGTCCACAAGCTTCTCTTCTATATCTGATGGGATGTCACTGCCAATAAGTACCTTGATGTCCGGGTTGGAAGGGTCTAGCAATACTTCTTTCGCATCGTTTTCCCTAGCTTCCAGGACTTCACGTACTTTCCTCTGTAATTGCTATGCTTGTTTTGGAGATGTCGACGCCTTCATTGAAGTCTTATAACATTCCTTGGCCACCTGCTGATCACTGTATATTTTGGCGACACCCCAAGGTGTTGGGAACTTCACACACTGATGGTAAGTGGATGGGATAGCCTTCATCCCATGAATCCATGGTCTTCCAAGAATGACATTGTAGGATGTTGCGCAATTGATGACACAGAACCGCTCCATGGTGTTGAGGCCCTTTGAGTATATTGGATGCTTTATTTCCCCCACTGTTTCTTTGACTTCGCCACTGAAGCCTACCAATACTGAGGATTTCTTGATGATCTCCGATTCTGGGATGTTTATTTCCTTGAGGGTGCTCAACTTAATGAGATTGACAGAGCTACCCTCATCAACTAGGATATGCCGGATTGTACAATTGGCGATCTGCAAGGAAATAACTAGGCTGTCGTGATGGGGTTCCAGAAAGTTCTCTTGATCACTCTCATCAAAGGTGATTGGATCATGGCAGGGTGTCGACATTCTTGGTTGTCTTTCTGGCCTCTCCTCTTTTGACTCCTTAGCATGTCATTTTGCGGCAGAATAGGAAGTGCCACATATTTCTGAGCCTCCATTAATGAAATTGATCACCTTTGTTGATGCTGGGGGAGATGCTGGTCTCTCGACTTCATGAGGAGCTTCCGCACTTTCAGCCTTCTTCTTTCTGGATCCCAGCAACTCCTTAAGATGTCCCTTCGAGAGCAAGTAACTGATCTCCTTTCTTAGTGCGATGTAATCTTCAGAAACATGCCCAAAGTCTTCATGGTAAGCGCACCATTTTGATTTGTCACGCCATCCCGTAGGCTTATCCGTCTTCTTTGGCCATCTGGCTTTGTCCCCTAGGTTGCCCATTGCACAGAGTATACCTGAAATGTCAACAGAAAAACAATAATCAGAGATGTTAGGCACATTATCATTATCTTCATCCTCACCGTCTATTGAATTAATTTTGCTAGTATCAATTCTTGGGTAAGGATTGGAACGGTTGTTCCTGCAATGGGATGATTCAGTTTTCCTGTCAGGGTGGTCATATGTCGACGACTTGGACGAGGACTTTGATCTTCGCAGCTCATCTTCCTCCAATCTTATGAATCTCAATGCCCTACTCCTGACTTCTTCCAACCGCTTACAAGGAGTCATCACCAAATCTTGATAATACTGTGAATCTTTCTTCAATCCCATTTTGAATGCTTCTGTGGCTGTTGACATGTCAAGATTGGGAATTTTCAGTACTTCCTTATTGAACCGGTGAACATAATCTTTCAGAGTCTCATTAGGCTGTTGGGTCACGTTGTAGAGATCACTTGTCAGCTTCTCAAATTGTCGACTACACGAGAATTGGTTATAGAACATGTTGATAAGCTGGGCGTATGAACCAATTGAACCTAGGGGCTGCCTAATCAGCCATTTGAGAGCTGGTCCAACCAAGGTTGATCCAAATCCTCTACATAAGCAAGCCTCCCGAAATTGGAGCGGAATATAGATTATGTCCATCTTCTCCTGATAGTGAGCAACATGCTCCTCTGGGTCTGTGGTGCCGTCATACAACTTCATAGAAGGAACGTTGAAATGCTTCGGGATGTCGACATTTGCAATTGCTGGGACAAACCGAGATTGATTGTAGCAGTTCTGAGACACTGGTTGGATTGGAGGAGTTATGTCGGGCACGTTCATTATCAGCTCCCTGAGATCCTGCATCTGTTTGGCTAGTGGGTTTCATGCAAAAGGGTCAGCCATAGGAATATGATTGAAATTATTATTATTTAAAAGATTATTCAGCAAACCAGAGTTATCCGCGGTATTTGTGAAAGTGGTGTTGTCAATGAATGGAATGAACGGGGTGAATCCTGCTGAAGGTGGCGTCATTAGGGTGTCCCCGGGTAAGGATGTCAGCTGAGGAGTCTGAGGTGGACTATTCATTGGAATAAATTCATTCTGGAGCGTAGATCCTTCGGTGTTGTCGAAGTTGAGGTTCCTTGCACGCAATGGTGAGATGTTTTCAAGCCGCGAAGCGATGAGCTGTTGATCCCTCTGCATCTTGACCATGGAATTGGCCAACACCTTGGAGTTGCTATCTTGTTGATCCAACCTCTGATTCAACCTGGTTAGGATAGTCCAAATGTCAGCATCTACATTGGAAGAATTCGCTTCCTTTTGTGGAGTCTTTGTAGGTTGAGTTTGCTGAGGTCCGGTCTGAGGAGGTGGCAGCAACAAGCTGGTTCTACCTCCTGATGTTGGAGTGACGGCGGTACCCTTGCCTGCGGCGGACACGTTGGGAGGTGCAGACATGATGAATTCGCTCAGGAAATGATCCAAATAACCGATAAACCACGAGGCCCCTCGATGGGCGCCAAATTGTTTTGGTAGAAAAAACAATAGTGTTGAATCTTAACTTTGACAAGTGTGTGGATTAAACAACAAGGAGGGGACTGTGGATTTCGACTAAATGGAATAAAGACATAAAAAGAAAGAATGACACCACGATTTGTTAACGAGGAAAACCTTAGAGGTGATAACCTCTTTGGAAAAAACCCCGGGAGTTAGGTCTCCAACCTTAAAAGTATCACTATAATAATTGAGTTACAACTATGGAAGATGATAGAGAGAATTACAAGAGAGATGTGCGTAGAGTGTGTGAGTGTACGAGAGTATATCTATTTTCATCTCCATCTCCCCTTAAATATAAGTAAGTTTGAATGGGTAAAAGTTGTTCCTACAATCTCGAAAATAGCCTTATCTTCTTCAACGTCCGTGAGACCAAGTCATCCTTGCCGTTGAAGATGTGTTGAACGTGCTAGAGAAATATCCCGTATTCTTCTCTCTTATTCACTGGAAAATAATAATAAATATATTAGGAAATATCAAATAAGTAAATATTAAAACGATACTTACAGTGGAGTAACATCTTGACATGCAGGAGCAACTGAAGATATCACCATGCTGAAAAATACCCACAACAGTGACCATATCCGAAAAATGATGAGCACAAATATCAAAATAATGAGGATTAGTTACTCAAAAAAGTTTACTAAAAAATAAAGAAACTTGTTGAAGACGCTTTCAAAATCGTAAACATTTTAGTTAAAAAGACTTTCAGATTTTAAAAATTTAATCAACAAATTTCGAAAATAAAAAATAAAAAACTAATAAAGCACACACTAATGTGTTAAGGCAATGATGGTAACACTCAAGGTAACACATGTGATATAAATCCCCTTGATAAATATTTTCATTTTCAAGCATTTCAGGCATAACAAGCTTAGCCATTTTCAGGCACTTCATGCATAACAAGCTGAGAAATTTTCATGCACATTAGGCATAACAAGCCTTTTTTTAAGTACATTTTAAATTACCCGGATCGCGTGCGGGGGAACGGGGTATGCGACTTTCGCTGGGAAAACTTGGGACCTCACTGGCAAGAGTGAGAAAAGGAGAGTCGCCATGCCATTTTGTATTATGAGCCCAAACTTTGAAAATGGCTGGTTTGAAAAGGGGATCGTTTTGATTGGTAGCCAAAACTTGGAAAAGGCTTTTAAAAGGGGACATTTTGAATGGTAGCCAAAACTCGGAAAAGGCTTTTAAAAAAGGGACATTTTGATTGGTAGCAGAAACTTGAAAAAAGGCTTTTAGGACCAGAGATTGTTAGGTTCGGAGGTCACGTTACGTTTCGGAAAGAGTATATTGAGATCGCCCGAAATGCCTCGTATGACGAATCTTTCTACCTTTCTCGAAATTGTGTGTGTGTGTGTGTGTTGCATTTAGAAAGGGGAGCTTGAATGACAAGCTTTAATCTTGGTTTGAATGACAAACGTTGATTTGAGTTTGAAAAGGGGTTCAAATGACGAACTTAAATCTTTTGTTTGAATGACAAACGTTGATTTTTGGTAAAAGAGCATTTGAATGTCAAACGTCGGGTTTTGAGTCGGAAAGGAGTGTTTGAATGTCAAACGTCGATTTTGAGTTGTTTTGAAAACGGAGTTCGAATGACGAACTTAAATCTTTAGTTTGAATGACAAACGTTGATTTTTGGTAAAAGAGCGTTTGAATGTCAAACATCGGGTTTTGAGTCGGAAAAGAGGGTTTGAATGTCAAACGTCGATTTTGAGTTATTTTGAAAACGGAGTTCGAATGACGAACTTAAATCTTTAGTTTGAATGACAAACATTGATTTTTGGTAAAAGAGCGTTTGAATGTAAAACGTCGGGTTTTTTACATTGCTTCGAAAAGGAGTTCGAGTGACGAACTTTGGTTTTGAACCGGGCATTACATTGTTACCAATTTCATGAAAAAAGGTGCTAAATGATATGTGATCAACGAGTCATTTTGTGACTTGGAAATTTATAAGTAAATACTATCACAAGCCAAATGGCTCGGACTTGTAAATGACAGTATTAAAAGTGCGGTATCGACGAAATCGAACGATCCGAACAGTAAAGATACGATCGACGAGCCAAACGGCTCGGATTTGTAAAGGTGCATAAAGTAAATAGCGATATCAATGGATCAAACGATCCGAACTTTGTAAATGACAATCACGAATCAAACGGTTCGGACGGTAAAAAATGAATCAACGGATTGAACGATCCGGACTATAAATGACAAAAACGTAAAAACGGGATTAGAACGCTGTTTTAACCCGAAATTACTTCTCTTAGGGGAGAGAAGATGATTAGGGACGAAAACGTATCGAGTCCCGTAGACGGCGTTACGTCTACATTTGAGACTTTCGACCGGATCAAAAATAGTGCTTGATGCGTAAATTGAGGCAAAATAGAGTTTTAGAGAGAGAGAGTGTTACCTATGGCTAGGGATTGACTCTTTGGCTCGAAAAGGCATATACGGGATATGATTTAGTGTTTGGGAGTTGTTTTGAAGGTGTTTGGCTCGTGTTTGGTCGAAAAACGGGATTTTCACGCAAATCGAGACGAAATGGGGCTCGTGAGGGGGAGAAACTGCCTAGAACCGTGGGGTTTGGGGAGAGGGGTAATATTTCTTCCTCTTTTTCACTGAATGACAACCCTTATATTTATAGGGGTAAATTTTTAAAACAGGGCGGACGGCCTATGTTTCAATTTGGGGGTTTTTGGGTATTTTGGAAATTGTAGGGACTTGATGAGAATTCTGGTTTTACATGTAAAACAGGCCGGACGGCCTAACTATCAATTTCAGGGGTATTTTGGTCTTTTCACCCTTCAATTTTATTGATGGAGATGGGGGAGCCTGTGCATATGTGCCACGTGTCCCTGTGAGTCACCAAGGCTAGGGTTTTTGTCCCGTTAATCCCAGTTTTGACTGTTTTCTAAATAACTGTCCGGAAAATGTCCGATACGCCCCCGGAAAGTCCCGAAAATTGCATTTTTCGAGGAAAGTGGTACTTTTACGTGTGATAACGTGTGTTGAGTACACTTTGGTGTCGGGATGCATGGGGCACTCCTAGGATGTCTCGTTGACTCGGGAATGGGGTTAACGTGTTCCGGTTAACTTGGAAAGGGCCAGTTAACGGATTCCGGTTTACTTTTAACGGATTTTCACGATCCGGATTTGGGTACTTACAGTAGCCCCTCAGCGATGTCACTTTCGGAGGAAATAGGGTCATTGAAAAGATAAGGATCCAAATCGGGGGATGCCTTATTTGGAGGGACCTGAGCGGCCAGATGGCTAGACCCTTAGCGAAAGGATTCCTACATATTTCGAGCGGGAATCAAGCCGATCGTAGTTCATAGGTACGGGGGCATTTCGTAGGGGCCTCGACCTGTGGGGGGAATGATTGGGAGGAATTCGTCCTGGTTGAGACTGATTAGAAGGTGTCTAGACCTAAGTGAGACTGTTCGGAGGCGTTTGAACCTAAGTGAGACTGTTCAAAGGCGTCGGAACCTACAGGAAACTATTCGGAGGCATTCTAACCTAAGTGAGACTATTCGGAGGCGTCTGAACATAAGTGAGACTGTTCGGAGGCGTCTTAACCTGAGTGATACTATTCGGAGGCATCTGAACCTGAGTGAGACTGTTCGGAGGCGTGTGCACCTAAGTGAGACTGTTCGGAGGCATCTTAACCTGAGTGAGAGTGTTCAGAGGCCTCTGAACCTACCGGAAACTATTCGGAGGTGTTCTAACCTGAGTGAGACTATTCGGAGGCATCTGAACCTAAGTGAGGCTGTTCGGAGGCGTCTGAACCAAAGTGGGACTGTTCGGAGGCGTCTGAACCTAAGTGAGACTGTTCGAAGGCGTTTGAACCTAAGTGAGACTGTTCGGAGGCGTCTAAACCTAAGTGAGACTGTTCAGAGGTGTCTGACCTGAGTGAGACTGTTCGGAGGCATCTTGACATGAGTGAGACTGTTCAGAGGCGTCTGAACCTACGGGAAAATATTCAGAGGCGTTCTAACCTGAGTGAGACTATTTGGAGGCGTCTGAACCTAAGTGAGATTGTTTGAAGGCGTCTGAACCTATGTGAGACTGTTTGGAGGTGCCTGAACCTAAGTGAGACTGTTCGGAGGCATCTGAACCAGAGTGAGACTGTTCGTAGGCATCTGAACCTAAGTGAGACCGTTCGGAGGCGTTTGAACCTACGGGAAACTATTCGGAGGCATTCTAACCTAAGTGAGACTATTCGAAGACATCTGAACCAAAGTGAGACTTGTTCAGAGGCTTTTTAACCTGAGTAAGACTGTTCGGAAGCGTCTTAACCTATAGGAAACTATTCAGAGGCGTTTTACCTGAGTGGAAGGCGTTCGTGCCTTGGGACTGAATTTTGTAAGGCATTCGTGCCTTGGGTGCTGGACTTATGATGACAACCATGGTTTGTCTGCTGGGGATACGGTGGGGATGGTGGGACTGGTTGTGTTAAACTAGCATTTTTAACAACACGAAAGGATTGACGCTCCAACATCGGGGTCAGGAACGAAATGTGATCTCGGGAGAAAATGACACATTGCTGGGGAAAAGGGTCCAGAGCTCTAACAAAGTTAGTTAGGAACTAAGTAGATTGACTGACATTCCTTTAGAAGGAGTATCTTAGGATCCTGCTGGGGAGAAATGTTCGGGCTTACGACGATGGCCGAAGAGGGATTGTTGTGCGGGCTTACATTGATTGCCGCTGAGATGGGATGGTCGGGCTTACGATTGACGGTCGGGGAAGATTCGTTGTACGGGCATATAGTGATGGCCGTTGAAAGGGGATGGTCAGACTTATGATTGACGACCGGGATTTAACCTCTGGAGAGGGGCGTTAGAAATGTCTAACTGGAATTTAACCTCAGGAGAGGGGCGTTAGAAATGTCTAACTAGAATTTAATCTCGGGAGAGGGGTGTTAGAAATGTCTAACCGGGGAATTTTTTAAATTTTGAGGAAAAATGTCAAGTTCGGAAAGATGAGGGGCTGAATTGGCATTTGGGCCGGCCCATCACGTAAAAGAGGCCGGACGGCCTATGTCTCAAATTGCCCAAATTTAAGGCAGTCGTAGGCCATTAGAGAGAAAGAGAGAAATTTTGAGAGTTTTGTTGAGAGGAAGAGAGAAAAGAGAGAAAAAATGTCACTTTTCTTCGATCATTGTTGAAATCTTCGAGAGATTATTGCTATGGAAGCGGGATTGGAGCGAAGGGGTCGACATAGAAGGACCGACAATGAGAGAAAGAGGCTCAAGAGGACGATGAGAACGACCACTCTGCATATGGATCAGACCGAGTTCTACAAAGCTCGGGATAGCCATAAGTCTAAGGAGGGGATAGCGAGGAAGGTAAGCATCCTTTAAATTCCGTTGAATTTTAGAATTTTCATTCTTGAAATGTTGGAATTTTGACTTGAATTGAGTTAGGGTTCTTGGTGCCCAATTTGGGGCTTTTGACCTCGCGATGCCCTTTTGTCGAAATTGACATTAGCTTAGTACAAATGAGGTTATGGGTAGACAACGTAGAAATTTTGGTAGAAAAATTCCATGTTTAGGGGCATTTTCCAAAATTAAAGTGAGTTTAATTCGGGACGGAGTAATTTTGAAGTATTTGAAAGTTCCGGGTTGAACGGGTTTTTCAACATGATTTTCGAAAGTTCCGGGTTTAACGGGTTTTTTGAAAATGACTTTGAAAGTTCCGGGTTTGACGGATTTTTCGAAACGGTTTGAAAGTTCCGGGTTTGATGGATTTTTCGAGATGTTTTGAAAGTTCCGGGTTTGACGAATTTTTCGAAATGTTTTGAAATTTCCGGGTTTGACGGATTTTTCGAAATGTTTTGAAAGTTCCGGGTTTTGACGGATTTTTCGAAATGACTTGAAAGTTTTGGGATTTTGAACCGTTAATACTCCGACTGGGATGGAAATACTTTAGGGAAAATGAACAGTTAATGAACGGATTTTTGAAATTTGAACCATTAATACTCCGACTGGGACGGAAATATTTTAGGGAAAATGAATTATATCTTTGTGTTGATATGTTTTTTGTGATTTTGACATGTGCATGTGCATTTTGTGTACGTTATCTTGTAGTAACATACTGTTGCTGTGTTCACCTACAGGGGCGAGGGCCAATTGACGTGTCCACCATAAATAGTAGGGGAGACGTTGAGGCAGTCCGTGAGCTATGGGAAATGTTCCCGGATGTGTCTCGTGATGGGGAGAGGAGTCCATGACAGTTCGTGATAGACTCTAGCCTAGGCGGCTTTATCAGTTCGGTGGCCGTGGTGGCTTCGACGCAGAGGGTGAAGGTGCTTCACGTTGCCTTGAGCGTGTATTGGTGGGATACGACCCACACATTTCACTCTAGGTGGGGGGAGGGAACAGTGACTCCCACGGACTTCACTGCGATTACCGAGTTGTCATTCCGAGGGAAACCTATTGAGTGGTTTGATGGCTTTACCATGGAGCAGCTGTCAGGACTGCTTGGTTTGACATTACGGATGCCAGAGGCCTGGGTATTCGGTACGGGCCGATGGAGGCAAACTTGAGGATGGGGATAAATGAGTATCTGGCTGGCTCCGAGAGGATGACAACAGAGTGTTTGGCCAAGGGGTTTTTGTGGTTTGCTCTGTCAGCAACCCTGTTTCCCAATGCTGACACGACGTGTCAGTTCTCTTTGCTTGGCTCCCTGATGGATCTGGAGGCCGTGAGGGGTTTTGCCTGGGGAGAAGCTGGTCTGGCCGAGCTCTTCTTCACCTTGGACAGGTGTTCCCGGGGGGGGGGGGAGGCCAACTCGTTCTGTTGCTTTCAGTTTGTGTTAGATGTGAGTTTCCTTCTTTTTCTCTTCCTTGTCTTGCTTGTACTTGTACGTATCTGCTTTGTAGCTGATATAACTTTCCTACCGTTTGACAGGTGTGGTGCTTTGAGGTGTTTCACCCATTTAGGTGGAATACCAGGGAGGCATACACTCTCTTGTTTCCTGCCATGCTGACTTGGCAGAAGACGGGGAGGAAGCCGGTGAAGTCAAGGGAGAGAACCCGTGTGACTTACGAGGAGGTATCTTTGGCCTTGGACCGAGACTTCTCATCGAGGATCAACTTGAATTGATGGAGTCGGTTTGATCATTTTGTGGTGTAGGCCTCTAGGGAGGTGACTCGTCAGTGGAAGCTGCTAGTGGGGCTTCATTATGACGTTATGTATCTGGGCGAGAGGGTGTCTTGCCAGTACGCTCCGTTATCTGGTCCCTTGGTTCTGAGGGATCCGCCTCTTCACATGCAGTGTCCTATGTCCATAGTTGGGGAGGAGTTGATGCGGTACAGGAAGGGAGTACCTCATGTTGAGAACATCATAGAGGATACCGACTACGGCGTCTTTCGGAGGACGAGGCTGAGGAGCCCACATGTGTTGGATAGAGAGGGTGAGGACCCTGCGCTTCCCAGAGATTATTCGCTCACCCTCACTCGCTTGGCATTCGAGGGCATTAGTGATTCTCGTTGGCGATTGACAATTCCCATCCTGGAGCAGGCAAGGCCTCAACACAGAGTTGAACCCAGTGCTTCGGTGAGTATCTTGTTGATTTACTGTACTTGTAGTAGCATTATGCAAATGTTGCATCTGTGCTGTACTTTCGGTGGTTTACAGGTTTCTGGCCATACTTATGATCAGGCTGTTAGACGTCTGGATGGGATGACTAGTTTCGCCAGGAGGCTTGTTAACTTCCTGCAGTGCAGTTCTCGGAGGTGTGCGGCTGTTCATGAGTCAACGCCTTCCCGGCTGTCTCCTGCGAGAGACTCATCTGCTTCCACGACTGGTGGTGTAGATGCTGGGCGGGGCTTTAGCCAGTTCTCTAGTGAGACTGTTGGATTTGGGGCTTGCCATTCTTCGTACTCGGGATTCGAGCATGGGGAGTCATCAGGAGCACAGGCACGGGGCCGTCACTTCTCGTACTCTGGCTTTGATGAGTTCGTGGATTATTTGTCCACCACGGATCCTACTGGTGCGGGGCAGTATGCTGAGTGCTCGGATAACGAGTCGGACTGTGAGTAGTCCTGCTGATATCTTTTAGACAATTGTGTGCACTGCTTATAACATATATTGTTTTGTACTCGAAAGGCCCTTAGGGTGAACTTTTGTGCACTTGAGTATTTATTATGATTACTTTTTACTTATTCTTGGCAGATAAGCAAGTAGGTTGATCAAAATTAAATAATAACAAGAAATGCATTGAATAATAAAATTTGAGCAGGCAAAATTTATAGCTATATGCACTGTTATTTATTAATTGTAATGTTGCACGAGCCCGGGGTGGATGTGGTATTTGCAATAAATGAATTGATCACGGGTTGCCTTGTTTGGTCAAGACATGAATAGGGTTTTCTTTGGAAATGTCGAGGGACATTGGTGCAGCAAGGCTACAGGTTTGACTGGGTCAACCTAAAAAATAGGCTGGCTGGCCCGTTCTTCAACTTCGACTAGTTTAAATTGCAGTCTAGTTTCTGTAGATTTAGAAGTCGCACGCTTGTTTTTGAAGCTGAATTATGTTTCTCTCTCAAATACTTGAGTTTCCTTTGCTTTCCGTGGCCACGTTTCCAAGATTGTCGTCTCATATGAAAGAACGATTTTTGGAGAGGTTCCAGACGTGGGTACCGCACCACTTGAGGCAAAGTAAGGGATTTTTCGAGCGTTGTTATAGGATAAGGGCGATTTGGGCTTTGAAGGAGCTTGTGCCGGATTGGATCTTCTGAGAGTTGCGGCTCATTTCTAGGATGAAAGGAGGCACGTGTACAACTTCTCATATAACGAGATCACACCTACACTTGAGGATTTTCGGGCTATCCATGGAGAAGTTGATGTCCCTGCTTGGCATTTCATCGAAGAGTTGCATACCTGGGACTGATAACCGAATACCGGCTATCACTCATGTTGATATTCGGGGCCACCCGATAGGTTTTCGAGTGTGGATGGATGAGCGTTTGCTGCGTGGGGACGCTTTTGCCTCTCGTGCGCTGATTGCTACTTTGTTCACATTCACGCCTCTCCTTAGGAGTGTGTGCCACCACAATGTTCCTCGACTCCGGTGTAGGCCTGAGCGGAGGAGATATCATGCCTTGATCTTGGGCGAGACATTCCTTGGCATAGGTCGGATGACGACCAATAGCCGATACATGTGGGGAGGAAGTCCCGCTATGCTTACTTTGTTGTTGAGGGAGCGGTTGAAAGTGATGCCCGAGGTACCAGCGACATGTGATCCTTGGTCCTTCTTTTGATGACCCTTGATGACAGGGAGGCGCAAGGTGACGATTGGGAGCTGATGTGCCAAACTCCGCATTGCACATCGTCTCGCGATGGTGGCGGTTTCTCTCTACTCGGAAGTTGCGTACTTGTCGGACCGTTCAGGAAGCGGTCTCTTCATTGGGTCGAGTTCCGAGGTCCGCCCTCCCGGCCTTCTTTTCTATATTCCATCTTTGGTGCTACGGCAGTTCGGGCTGGAGCAGGTTCCGTTGACGGGCTTGAGTGATGCCGCTACCTTTAAGGTGGGATCGCTTTTCATGGATGATCCTTCGATCAGCCAATGCTTTTCATATGCGGTTATATGGCAATATGCGTCTTTTCCGCTTGCCATAGTTCTCTTTCACCCGAGATGGAGGCACGCTCTGTCCACTCTGGATATTTAAACCGGGTACGAGGAAAGGTATAAGGAAGACACAAATGGCTCTTCCCGTGGAGGCAAAGTGAGCTACGCTGGGCCTTGACCGCTCGTGACACCATCTTGAGTGAGGGCCAAAGTGATGGCTAACCCTCTGGATAGTACTGGGGATGACATGGCTGACTATGAGGCCAATGCTAGTCAAATGGCTGATAAGAGCACGGTTATGGTGACTCGAAGAGAGGCGTCTCGTGATAGAGCTAGGGAAAGGGCTGCGTTGGCGGCCACAAGTTTGACAGAGGCGTCGAGAAGGGTCCCAGAGCTAGGTAGAAGGACTACGAGTGTATTTCCTGTGAAGGCAAAGAATACCCACCTCGGGAAAGGGAAGGGGAGGAAAGATGAAGGACCGAGTACGAGCCTTCGACTAGGCTCGACTCTGCTGTCGTTCGTAATTTCCACCCACCGGTCCATTGGGCGACGATACATTAAGTTGATTAAGTGTTTTATTGCTATTTTGCTAGCGTGTAGCGAGTCAAGAGTAGACCGTGCTTGAACTCATCGAAGATTGTTTTAACCGTAATGAATCTGTAGGTTAAATTTAAGTGTTTTTCGAAACACAAGCGATTGGTGATGTATTTGAAATTATTTTTTTAGACCGAACAAATGATGGCTGCCTACGTTCTCCTTTTACAAATGGACTAAGGGGCTCAGGTCACCGTAATTTGACACTTTTTGTGAAATTTGAAAAGAGACGAAAAGTGCGACCCTATTTTTTACCTAGATCATTTTCGGGAATGTATCTAGTTGGGTATTACTCTTTTAGCACTCTTTTTTTTTTGTTTTTTTTCTCTTTTTTTTTTACGCGTAGTATCTGCGCGGCTTGTCACCATTATTGGGTGTACAAAGGGATTCCGTCGAGGTGCACGCAAGTTGCATGGCTCCTCGGAGAAGATCTTACGGACTGACATATGGCCCGACCCATACGGGCTCCCATTTGCCCGAGGGGTTGATACGGGTACGGGGCTTTTCTTTCAAAACGAGATCACCTTGTCGGATCTCCCGATGCTTTACTTTCTTGTCGAAGGCTCTGGCCATTCTTCCTTGGTAGGCCCGGATGTGTTCCATGGCCTTCGATCGGCGTTCGTCTGGTAGGGACGATTCATCATGGCGACTCACGGAGCCATTCGACCTCGTTGATCGGCTTTCCAACGGTATACGGAGCGAGGATATTTCGGCTCGATTGGGAGTACGGCTTCCATTCCGTATGTGAGGGCAAAAGGTGTTTCCCCGGTTGCCGTTCGGCGATGTTACGTAGCCGCGAGTGCCGAGTGTAATTTCTCGGGCCAATCTACGCCTTGGACGGCCATTTTCGGATGATATTTTCACGAGTCTTGTTTCTTTGCCTTGACGACTCTAGTTGGTTTTGGGGCACGTAGGGAGATGACTTGTGACGGGTTATTCGAATTCCGCGGCGATTTTCACATTCCCCTTCGAAGTGGGATCCATTATACGAGATGATTTCGGCGGGCAACCCGTATCACGCACATGATGTTTTCTTTGATGAAGAGGGCAACTTTCCTTGAATTGAGTGATTTTGTAGGACTTTGCGAGCATCCTTTCCGATTCCTTCGAAGAAATCACCAATCTGCGTCTCTTTAGGCTCTTCCTTGAGTTCCCAAATTCACACTCGTCAAAATCTCTTCGGCGGCTTGGGCTCGATTTTCCTCTTTCCGGACAACTGCTTAAAGATTTTTTTGTTGTTTGATTTTTTTTCGTTTAATGTGTATGCGCTTCTTTATCTAATGAGTTATTATTAAGTGTTTTTTAATTCGTCATTAGTTAAAGTGGCAATCGAGGATACTCGAAAGGTTCGTCATTTCATTGAAGACGAAAAGGAATACGGTGCTTGCTACTGAGACTCGTAGTCTTCGGGCGTAAGGCCATCGGACGACTCGAGAGACTCGAACTTCAACAATGAGAGACTCGGAGGACTTCTGAGGTTGACACGAAAGGACGGGGGACCAATCCAAGCTTGGTGATCATTTCCTCTTTGGTCGCGGACGGGCTGAGAGAGTTTCCCAATTCTTTAGCGGCATTCTTGTCGGTGGCTTCACATGACTTCGGGAAAGGCATGGTCTCTGTCCTCCCTCTTCGGTCGTTGCTATTATCTCTTTGTACGAACCGAGAATCAATTGTGTTTGACGTCGAAAGGCGAGCATGTGGATGTAGGGATCTTCCTCAATCACACAGGGATTTCCGTTTCGTCACAATCTGACCGCTCAATCCGGATGTAAGGGCGTGTGCGTCTCGGTGAGCTGCTAGAAAAATCTCATGTCCCAGTACTCGGCGGAAAGGCTTGGCGGAGTAGTTCGACAAGGAGGACGTCCCACACGACGTTCGTAGATTCGGCCGAGTCACGTCGGTGTTTGCCGACTTTTATCATGAAAATCTTCTCGCTGGCGAGGAACGAAGAATGGGTTTTGCAACGAGAATGCGACAAATCTGTGATTGAGGGCCAGGAGACTTGTGTGCACGTATCATGGCGGTGTTCGGCGTTTCCTTCAGTACGCCTCCAAGTGTTGGAAATAACAATTAAATTTGATGAATCGAACTTCTTCGGAGTACGCTCGCTTGAGTGTGTCGACATAGTTGGCATGGCATTTGGATTCCAAGGATCTTTGTGAGACTTGCCTCTTGAAGGATGTAGCCTCGGTGTTTGATTGTGGGCGTTCTTGGCTATTGTTTGACTTCGTTCCCTATGAGGAAGCTGTCACCCCTTATGACTTCAAGGTCTCCTGCCGGTTGATGAATTTGACGCATTGGTGGAGAGTGGAGGCTATGGCTTTCATGTGATGCAACCAAGGGCGCCCTAGTAGGGCTGTGAACTCGGAGGATATCCATTACATGGAACTTTGCGGGCACCATTTGGGTTTCGTGCCGAGTTCCGAGTCGCTTGTCCCCGAGAATGGGACGAGACGAACCGTCGTAGGCCTTGACGGTCACGGGTAGATGGGATCACGCGCCTTTCATTTATGCGGAGGGCCCTCATCATCTTTGAGGAAGGACGTTTACCGATGATCCATTGTCCACTAATACCCCGGGGAGTGACATGGTATTGGCCGAATAGTGATGTCTGGCTTCATTGTGTTGGGAGACATCTCTTGGCAAATCTTCATCGCGAAGGTGATCATACTCCCATATAGGTGAGGATCATAGATTTGGTCCTTGTCTCGGGATAGAGAGTCATTAAACACAGTAAGCCGTGCTTTTTTCTTGCTAGGTAGAGTCTTTGCCGAAGCCCCTGGGTTTTACTGATGCCTTTTGTGGCGGTTGCCATCTCCAGTCAACATGTTGATTGAGTGGGAGCTGTAAGTACCCCAATCTGGATCATACCCTTTCACACACACGGGAAACACCGCAGACTCATCAACACAGTCTCGACGACCCCTCTCACTCAAAACCCTCTCTAAACCCCAAACCAAACCAAGGGAGGAGCCTTTGCAGGATAAAAAGGGACAAAAGGACCTTTTGGGAATTTTCGGGGAAATTGGGAAAGCAATATTGGTCCGTACGGACCTCTTTGTTGTCAATAATTCTTGAATCTCCTTAAAGTCCACAATATTCCCTCAAATCCGGGGAAAATGATTACTCCCCTGCCCCGAGTTGAGTCAGTACGGACCTCTTTGCATCTTTGAGATGGTCCGTCACGGACCTTATTGCGTAGGAGGACATAATCATTCGAGAATATTCCTCCATCATTGCGAGATTCCCTCAAATCGAGGAAAACCAAAATTACGGATAACCTACAAGGTCCGTACGGACCTCTTTGCTCGAAATTTTTACTATAAATAGAGGGCTCCCCCTCCTCATTTTCACACACCTCCCTCTTCTCTCTTCCTCCCTTAGCCTTACGGCTCCCCTCTAAGTCCTCTTGAGGCACTCCCGGCCCCTTTCGGATCCTTCCGAGGCCTTGAGCTCCCTTGTGGTGCTCAGAAGCCTCCCAGCGCTCCGAGACGCTCCCGCGCTGCCGAGGCACTCTCGAGGTACTCTGAGGCCCCTCGTGGTACTCAGAGGCCTTGCTGGTCTTTCCGCGGTGTCCGGCTCTTTCCGAGTCAAACCGACGATCCCAAACCACGCCGAAACTGCCCAGGTGACTCCTGCCACCACAACGCACGCCAGAACCTCTGCCCAGAGTGATCCCGACGATCCCCACGCACGCCGAACCTGCGCCGACAGCGCAGCGCAACCTCAACTCACGCAGAAACTCGTCGCGGACAAGCGGCATCTCCCGAAGCAATCCCGATCCGTGCCGGAACGCTACTCCGACCTCAAACACCATTCCCCGGCGGAGAGACAGGACACGAACCAACATTGGTAAGGCTTCCTTCCTATACTATTTCAATACATTTCCATACATAGCATACAATGTAGACATCCGATCTGACATGCATTTTTAAAAAGCACACACACACACCTGACATTTAAAGGATATTAGGGGTATCCAGAAAGACTCGTTTACGAGGCTACTCGGGTGAGCTCTAATATTCTAATATTCTCTTCCGGGAGTCATCGACCTCAGAACTCAAAATCTCATCACACAAAACAGTTTAAAATTATCTTTAAGCGATGCCCTTTTCAATGTTTTGGGCTTAATAAAAACGGCGTGGCGACTCTACAAATGCGAAAACAAACGGCGAGACACCTCCAACCTGAAAACGCTGCAAAGCGGGGAAAAAAATGCCAGATGCCGGGGCCGCGAGGCCTGCTCGGATCCGGGTAATTTCAGTTGGCGACTCTGCTGGGGACTTTTTGTTTTAAAAACTTTTAAACAAAACAAAAGATTTTTAAAACGATGATGAGGGTCAAACTTTCATTTTACCCCTTCCTTTAAGCATTGTGTGTGTGTGCACGTGCTTCGTTTTTATTTTACAAAAAAAAAATAAAAATACAAAAAAAAATGCATCAATATACATCTGTGCATACATTTAAAATTCTTCAAAAAAAAAAACTCCTGTTTTACTCAGAAAAAGAATTTTAGAGACCGCACGCTGCAGCCTTGGCTTGCCTCGGTTACACCGCACTCTACTCTGCTTCTTTGCCTCGGTTACACCGCACGCTACGCGCCTTCTTTGCCTCGGATACACTGCACACTACAACCCTCAACCGGAGTGGTCTCGGTTGCGATCCGTTAGGTCTTCCTAGGCCTCTTGGACGCGCACGGGATCATTCCAAACATCCCATCCCTAGCCAAGCGTCAACCACACGTTTGAGTCTTGAGTCACACGTCCCGGACTCGGTTGGTTTTTACCCGATCCGTGTCATACGGCCTGGATACATATACCATGCCGGCCATTTTCGAGTCAAGGCTCGGAACTCAAGATCCCTTGCGCAAGCAAAGCGATGAAAAGGTCATGCTAAAATCTTGACTGATCTTGATTTCGAAGCTACACCCGGACGATGTTCCGTCCAGGATATACATCCATGCTCGCATGACACCATGTCATCACGCCTTTGATACGTCGGCCATGACAATATGACCCGACCAACGCCTAACGTCACGAGATCCCTTGCGCAAGCAAGGCAAGAGAAGGTCATGCCGAACTCTTGACACGATCTTGACTCGGTGGCCGGCTCGGTTCACTATTCGCATGGCTAACGCATCAAAACGAGACATGTGAGGCTCGGTCCTTAGGTTCGATTTTCTTTTAGGCCGGTGGAAACCGCTTGCACTATAGGACCCTCGCACAGAGGCATCCGCCTGGGATGTCGAAATACGGGTGCAAAACGAGGGGCTTATAGCGCGCGAGATGGTCTCCACGACCCGGGATCTAGCATAGTTGCGAAAAGAAGAGCAATCTTTTCCAACCTACCTAGGATTACGAGAAAACATGTTTTAAGTAAATTAAAACAACAAAAAAAAATCGAGAAAATAAAAGAAACGGAAACCGCATGCCACGTGAGCTTTCCCCTTTTATCCCGTTAGGCCTTCCCGTGTCTAAACCTTGCCCGTCACCCCCTCCGGCGAACCGAGAGTGGTTGAGAATCCTGGAAGCCGCCTTTTCGGTATCGAGGTCACGAGGTCAGATAGCCACTTCCGGTTCAGCGGTCCGCGCCGTCCGATACTCCCCGTGACGGGATCAACGGATAACGGTGAGGAAACGGAACCCGCCACTAAGGAATCTCCAGAGACAATGGAGGAGGTGCTGCGAGCCTTCGAAACCATCAAGAAGCGCCAAGAGGAACAGCAAGCTGGATCGTCGACACCTTGCGTCTTCGAGGAACCGGTTGCGGTTCCCCGGCAGACGGAACCTTTGTTCTCATAGAGGACGAAGATATACCGGCTCCCAGGTTTCTCAAAGCTATCGGCGGAGTCCCGCCTCCGCCAAGCTACGAGATCCCGGCAACGCCAAGCGGCTCTCGCTCAAAGCTCCCCTCGGGCGTCGGTCAGCGGCTCCGACATGCCGCCTCGGCACGGTCGGTTTCCGGCTCACGCACATCAAGCTCGGTACCAACGGCACACATACGTGCTGCTCATGAGATCCCAATGCATCTCGGTATCCCCCGGGATTCAATCCTTTGCCTCTATACGAGCCTCGCAACCACAATCAAAAGTCCCCATTCTTACCGGGGACGGGCATCGGCGGATATCCAGGCATCTCAAGTTTGCCACTGCTAGTACGCGATTGGGGCTAACGAATCGTTTCCCGGTTCCCCGAAACACTGACCCTTAGCGGACCTGGCAATCACGCCCTCAACTTCAACACCCCGGGGTATGGGTTGGTATACACTCAACTACCTCCCAAGACTCCCGAATGGCGATCCCATCGGCCCGATCCACCTCCATCTTCGATTTCCGTCCACGAAAAATGGAAACCCTCCTCGACCTACCGATCCTCGCGTGGCTTGGTTGATCGAACAAATGAGAAAGACATGCAAGGCAAGCTAGCTAGTTCTCGGAAGGACTCCCTCTGCCTGCGATCCGAACAAAGTGGTCCCTCTCCCTCCAAAGTTCGGGATGCCGGAAATGGAAAAGTTTGACGGAACATAATGCCCAAAAACCCACATCGACACCTACGTCACGGGTATGAGAGCGAAAGGGGCAACCCCTCAACGAGATGGCGAGATCATTTTCGGCATTCCCTCAAATCCACGGCACTAAGGTGGTTCCTCAATGTGAAGGCGAGAAAACCGCTCCACGTGGGATCGGATCAGTGAAATCTTCTGGAGAAGTACCGCGCCAATCTTGAATGGGAAACAAACCGCCATGACTGCAAGCCAGAACAAAGGATGATGAACCGGTGGGCGAATTCTACAAAAGATGGGCTGGAAGCTAAGCGAGATAATGGATCCACTTTCCAAAGAAGAGCGAGATGGACATCTTCCATTCTGCCTCAAGCCATCTTTGAGAACCTTGATCGGCCACCATTTCTATCCAGGATCTCCGGTGCCATGGTCAACGTCGGGACAAAGTTTGAAAAGACTACGAGTCTTGAAGGAAACGGCAACCCACTGCCTCATCTTACCGCTATCGAACAAACACAGCAACTTCAACTCTGCCCGACCAAAGGAAAGGAAGCGGCGGAACAGTGCACTACATTCGAATGGAGCTCAAGTAAACCGCGATCAAGCGGCCCCGAAGAATAGCAACCCCCTCGCTTCCCGCGGTTCCGGCATTTAGATAACACAGGAAATGCCCTTGGGTCAAGTATTTGAAGCTTTGGTGAAGCGAAATCTTCTCAAACCACTCGAGAATTTCCAACCGAAGACCCTCAAACCCAACATGGATATGAGCAAGCCTTTGCGCCTTCCACAACTACCCGGCCACCACCGACAATTGCTTCGTGCTCAAGCGGGTGGTCCAGGGGCTCATTGAGGAGGGAAAATTGGAACGCCCTCGTGGTCCCAATACCATCGGAAATCCATTCCCACGGAACGACGGGGTAAACTCAATAGCCTTTGACGAAACTCCAAGCGAAGCGGACCCTGCAATTTCCGAAACCGTCGGCATCTTTGTCCCGCTACGGCCCAGGAGCGTGAAACCGAGTCAAGAGATCTCGTGACCGGGAATTCCGACAAGAACGCCCGAGGGCAGCTGTCTCCCTACGATCTTTGCCCCGGCCCAAGGCATACAAATGGATGGATCGAACGTTCCCCGAAGACGGGCGGAGTCAACGGTAGCACGGGAAGCGGTTTAGCCTTCTGAGACGATGACTTGCCAATATGTGAGAATCGGCACAACGAAGCCCTCCTCATCCTCATAAAGATAGAGATGTTCTTCCTCCCGAACGTCTTGATTGATAACGGCTCTGCCGGTCAACATCATCGCTTTAAGCACATTGAAACGACTCCGCATCGGCCGTTCTGCGATAAGGCCTTCACCTCGGGTAATCCGAGCCTACGACTCATTGCACGACCAATCGTAGGAGTCATCAATTTGAGGATCCAATTCGACGTACAAGTGGAGTCGGTAGAGTTCCAAGTCGTGGAAATCAAACCAACCTTCTGCTTTGTTGGGACGGCCTTGGATACATCGGATGAAAGCGGTATCATCTACTCTTCACCAATGCGTGAAATTCATCAATGCCCGATGGAGCGATCGAAGTGATCCGTGGAAGCGGTGCAATGGCAAGTGCTTGGCCGGCAAGCTATGACCCGGAAGAAGGTCCCGAGCATGACCGAATACTCTTCTCCGAGATGATTCTCCTACCTGTCCCGCTACGAAGTGGATCCTTACATCCACGCTCTAAGCCGCGACGAGCTAGAAATCGAAGAACTTCATAGGACGGGATGACAACTCGACATATGCGGCGTGAAGAATGCTTGAGAGAGGATCAAGAGATGGATGCCCTAATGGAGATTGATCGAGGTAGACCCTTACTTCGCCGAAAACCCTCTTGCAAGCGGCTCATCACCGATCCCCGGTACAAGACAACCCTCTAGCCAGACACTCTCGGATCTTACGGGGACGGCCATCGCGGCTTAGTTCAATTGACATTCCGGTGTCAGGCACGGACGAACAATGGCGCAACCTCCTCCAAGGCTTAATCGGGGAAGGAGATATAGCATGTCCGCTCGAATCGAGACATTGTAAACGTCGTCCAAGCAAAGATCCCCGAGATAAAGAAGCGAGATTCTATGAAAGTGATCAACATCGGCAAGAATCCACTCCGAATCGGCGAATGCTTCGCCCTCCTAGAAGTAGCCCTCATCGACTTCTATCATCAAAAACCCCCAAGGGTTTGGTGGCAACACTAATGGAGGGACATCATCGGGGGAGCAGCCAAAAACCTCCGCGATACTGGTTTGAAATCGAACCGCATGCAAGCTACTTTCCGGGACTCATGCCAAGGGAAGATTGGCCACTGAACCGGCACCGCTCCCTCTAGAGCTACGGCCATCCGAGAGTAATGAAGCTGGTCCAATCCCTCGTCGCCTATAGTCTAGCTTCGAGTCTTGTTGTACGTGTATTCACATCTTTTGAGTCTTTTGACGGCTTTACGCCCGACGATTGTGAATCTTTGATCAACAATGTACGGTCTTCACGCTTTCAATAAAGGTCCGACCTTCCTAAAAATCATTTCATTGCATCTTTAACAAATGATGACATTAACTAATCAAAACAAGTTAAATTCATCTATACAAAAGGCAAACACATTAATTAAATAAATGCATCAAGCAAACATTTAAGCATGTTGTCAAACGAGAGAAAAACCGGGCCCAAGTGCCGAGAAGGTTTTAATCACAACGATTTGCAAGATTCTTTGAAGAGCCAAAGAGACGCAAGTCCGATGCCATTTCCGGCATAAACCAAGATCTTCCAATACCTCAAGAACGGGAAACCACCTTCATGAACAAGGAAGACCCACACACGAAGGGGTCAAAACCAAGAGCATCATGGCCCTAAAACGCCTTGCCTCTCACTTCGTCATCCTCGGGGACATGCTATACAAGAAACGCTACCACGGGCCACTCCTGTTGCGTCGGCCAAGAAGAAGCAAACAAGTTCATGAACAGAAGTCCACAATGGGGCTTGCGGTCCCCACATGAACGCCGAGCCACGATGCAAATCATTCTCGGGATGGGCTACTCTTGGATCTCCATGGAGCGGATTGCATCCACTTTGTCCGAAAGGCTGCGACAAGTGCCAACGGTTCTCCAACCTCAATCATCTGCCGCCCCACGATCTCTCTTGCATGACTACACCTTGGCCCTTTGCCACTTGGGAATTGACGTCATCGGGAAAATCGCTCCGCCCGGGCGGCAACGGTCACGAGTTCATCTTAGTAGCCATCGACTACTTCACCAAATGGGTCGAAGCCAAGTCCTACAAGGTACTCACCTCCAAGAAGGTCGCGCATTTCCTCAAGGAAAACATCATGCCGATACGGCATCCCAAATGAGGTCATATCGGACAATGGCTCACACTTCGAAGGGAATTCGACGAGGCTGGCGGCTGAATTCAAGATCACACGCCACAAATCTTCTCCCTGCAGGCCACACGAGCACAAAGCGGCGCCGTGGAAGCGGCAAACAAAACCCTCGAACGGATCATCCGAAAAATGACCACCCGAGGACGAGATTGGCCCGAGCTGCACCTTGCACTTTGGGGCTACCGCACATCGATCGGAAACGACCACGGGAGAAACCCCATTTGCCACGACATACGGGATGGAAGCGGTCCTTCCCGTATTTGGAAATTCCCTCACTCAGTCTTTCTTGGAAAATGACATCAACGAAGTCGAATGGCTCCGAAGCCGACATGACGAATTGGCTCGCTAGACGAGCGACGACTAAAGGCCATGGAACACGTCCGAGCCTATCAAAGCGGGATGGCTAGAGCTTTCGACAAGAAAGTCAAATCCCGAGACATCGGGGAAGGTGACCTTGTACTCAAAGAAAAGCCTCCCACTCGAACCAACCCCCTTTGGGAAAATGGGAACCCACATGGATCGGCCACTTTCGTGGTTCAAAAGATCTTCTCCGGAGGCGCCATGAAGGCGACAGGACCTAGACGGCAATCCCTTCATGAATCCGGTCAACGGAAGCAAACTTCGCGAGATACTTCGCCTAAAGAAGAACAAGCTGTGCATCTCTTGGCACTCCATGTAGTGTCGAACTACGCGGACTGAGCCCTCTAGTCCGGGGGAACGTAGGCAACCTTAATTGGTCCGGTCTAAAAATACACAAAAAAGTCAAAAGTTTGAATGTCAATCAAGACCTCCATCAAGCTACGCACTTTTCAAGAACACGCCCCGGCGGTCACCTTGACCAAGTCAAACGACGGCGGCAACATCAAAGGACATCCGAGGGTCACTCGGCATCAAGCAGGCGGCTCGTGTATGTTTCCAAGCCGGGGGCTTGTCTTCGCCCTCACGCGCTTCAAAAAAAAAAAAGAGCTCGAGCGAGGGCTCACAAAAAAAAAAAAAAAGAGAGCTCGACGAGGGCTCACAAAAAAACAAAAAACAAAAGAAGCTCAAGCGAAGGCTGCGAGTGAGATCAAAGCCCGACGCCAACAAGAGGCAAGGAAGGCTACGAAAAAGACCGTCAAAACGACTTGTCAAGGGAGCATTCAACCTCTCGGCCAAGCCTGAAAGCCTCGGCAAAGGGGATTGCCGTCGGGGCCCAGAGCTGCTCCGGCCCGCAAATGCAACGAGAAAAGTCAAAGATGGACGCCGACAAAGTGCACAACGAAGCAAAGGCAAACAAGAGGATCTTGCGTCTCGACAAAGCTTTAAAAGTAATTCACAAATCACTAACGGTTACAACATTTCTTGATGAGTTCAAGCACGGTCTACTCTCAAGTTCACAACATGCTAAAAGACGGCTTAATACATTTAACTAATAATGTGTTTGCAATGCAATGAATGGATACTTAGGAGGTCATTCCGCGCCATCTGCGCTTGTCCCCTCGCCATTCTTTCCTTTCTTCCCCTCGTCCCCGGCGAGTCTTCTTTCGCTCCACGTGAACCAACTCTGCGTCTCTCGGTCAGAGATGCGGGGTCCTCCCAGTAGAGTCAAACAATCCGAGTAGCTCTCGGGGCTTCATTCGCCGTGCTTCGGCTCGGATCTCCTCCTCCTGCGCGTACGCAAAGAGGACCTCTCCCTGTCGGTCGGTCAACTCTAGTCTCGTAGTCAAACAAAGTGTCTCCCGTCACATCGAAGGGTCGAGACCCGGGCTTCGGAACTCCTAAAGCAATAGCTACTACGGCAGCGGGTCCCAGAATCGCTACACGCCTTTGCTCTCAAGACCACTTGGGGCCCGACCACGTTGCTCATACCGGGCCGGAGTGCGAGTCGTCAATACGACGCTCCCAGACGTCTAAGGAGTACCACGGGAGGAAAGCGAAATACTTCCATACCCTCGGAAAATACAAGAAGGCACTGACAGGCTGCCATACAAAGAGGAGCTATCTCCGCGGTAGAAAGGTCATCCCGGCCCAACAAAGGCTCTGCTTCATCCCAGCTTGCCGGGAAACAAGCGACGGAATATAGAAGGAGGACCAAGACAAACCTGGAACTCGACAACGTAGGACCCTTCTGCAAGATCCTCCTGGTCTCAATCCTCCGGTCACGGAACCCACCGGCGGATCGATGCGTACCAAGGCTGTGCCATCCATCTCTCCCGGGCGGGTGATCCATATCCAACACAAGAGGTCGGCGAGCAAATGACCACGGGCTAAACGACGTCGGAGCCTCGGACATGGCACGAAGTCTCTCTCGCGGCCACAAGGTGAGCAAAGCGGGGCTTCCCCCCTCTTTAAAAAAGCGATCCCCGGTCGCCGGACGATCGATACCATGAAGAGTCTCCCCCGGCACCAACGGGACAATATCCTCTCGGCTCTGCGGTGCCCTACCACATCTAGCAAGCGCCATCACAAATGCGAGGAGGCGACCGGAAAAGGCGTCGCCATCACGCACAAGGCAAATACATCCCAAGAGACGTCACTCTCATCATCAACCATGAACCGCTCAGGCGGCTCGGAAATGTCGATATGACCCGAATCAAGGATCATGCCACGCACTTCTTCCAACGAAGTACGAAGAAAGTCTGCAAGCTTCACGCTCACGACGGCACCACCAATCAAAGGAAGCGAGATGGCCTCCACCTCCGGTCCCCCAATCAAAGCCCGAAAATCCTCAAAGTGGGCACTAGTTCATTGTAAGAGAAGCAATACACATGCCCCCTAACATCCCGGAACTTCGCGGCCGCCGCAACAAATCCCAATCGGGAACCAACTCCTTAAAAGACCAAACCGAGCAAAGACGAAACCTTACCTCGAAAGCCCGTCTACGATGCCTCATACGGCGCCGCATCCACGTTTTCAACCTGCTCAAGGAAGTGTGCTTGCCTCTCTGCGAAAGCCTCGGCAAAATTCTAGGGACGTACGAAGAATCCATGGCAAAAATGGAGGTTCCTAGAGAAAATGGGGAAGAAAGCTCGAAAATGGCCGCAAATGGGGAAATGAGGAAGAACCCGGACAACCTTTGTAAAGCATTTATGTCCTTCCCAAAGCAAGGTTGGTCCGTACGGACCTCTTTGCATGCTAAGTATGTCCGTACGGACCTCCTTGCAAATGTAACTCCATTTTCCTGTGCCATAAGAAACAGCATAAAAGCCACCTGTCCTCGGCCAAAACCTTGCTCCAAAGCGCCCAAACATTGGCCAAAGCCATTCCGGCAAACAAACACTACCCACAAATGCACTCTCGGCTCACGTGGCATGCACAAAAATAAAAAATAATAATAATAGCAACCATTTCTAGGACAAATCCAGGAATCACAAAAAATGACATTACATCTTAAAATAAAATCTTGTTTGCCATGCAAATACATGTGTTTTATTACAGTACCCATAAATGTCTGTTGCTAAACAAAAAAAAAAAAAAAAAAAAAAAGGAGGGATATGAAAAGAGGGAAAGCAAATGAATGCTAATCGAATCCTCAGCATCATCATCCTCGCCAAGGTCCTCCAAAGAAAAGTCGGGCATCCCAAGAAACTCGCCCGTCACATCCTCGTCGTCGAATACCGAGCACCCGCCCGAGGCTCCCACGAAAAGTACTCGGAAGGATCAAATCCGGCGAAAGGATCAAAGAAAGAAGGCTCTGAGGAACCTCACCCCTGTGCGCCATGCGGAGGCATGAACCGATAAAGGGCTGCTCCCTCGAAGGCCCCGCAGCTCCCGAAGACGTCCGGCATCCATGCTATGCCGCCCCCTCAAAGGTCCCTCTGCTGCGGCTCAGGCTCGGCTCTAGGCGGAGGAACGTCCTGCACAGTGCCTCGAAGGCATAGGCTCGTGCGCCGGCACGCGTCGCGAAGACCGGCAAGATATCTTCGAGGCCATCTTCTTCGCAAACGACCTCATCGCCACGTAACGGCGAGTCGGCATATCATAGGCTCTCCCGGGACACTGCGCACCAACAAAGCGGCCAAGGAAACGTCAAAGAATACGGTTATACTCAACAACAAAAAGAGAAAAATACGTAAAAGATGCCAAGATGGAAAGGAGTCAACACACTCACCGATCTATCGGGGTCCACTCTGTATGCAAAGCGGAGCTGCTCCGAACGGGCATGAGACACCCTCCTCCTCGATCCGTCCCCACGGACGTACGTGAAATCCGGCCCGGCATCGGAACCTGCAGGGGAGCTGCGGACGGCCCTCTCTCTCTCCGCGCCGATTACTGCGGCGTCCTCAGCTTCCTCCTCACGAAGGCCCCGTACTCCTCTCCATACAAAATGAACTCCTCGGCGCCGACACCGCCAAGGTACCTCTCAAAGTCAAGCACGTCCATGTCCCGGGAATCAAGCATCCCAAAGGGAGGGTCCCTCGGAGCCACGGGAAGCACTGGGGCCATCTTTGCCCGGAAGACCCGCTCCCCCAGGTACATGACGTCACAAGTCAAGCCCCGCAGCATCTTCCGTCGCGCTGTCACCTCGGGAGCCCCCTCGAACTCATCCCCCTCATACCGGGCCCACGGGAACAAGACGAACCCCTCCGGGCTATCCCTCTCCAGACGCTCCTGCACATCCCCGTAGGCGATGGTGAGCTTCCCCCGGCTGGTCCTCCTCTTCCTCGCCGTACGAGCCCAGCCTAGCATAGCAGGGTACGCAGCAACAGCCCCCGGATCTCTATCCCACGGGAAGCACTGGAAAACCTCATAGAACCACACCTGTGACAAAAAAAAAACAGAAAGGGCTCAGTGCAAAAGACAATGGAGAAATGACAGACTGCTAAATCAAGAAAAACAGCAATAAACTCATACCTCCAGAGCAAAGTCAAAACAGGCCAACGAACTGGCCACACCCCGGCTAAACCGGTCCAAGGAGAAGTAGAGCTCAGCCAAGCCTGCCTCGCCCCAAGCAATGTCGCAGACCCTATCCAGGTCAATCAAGCTCTCCAGCAGAGCAAAGGGAGCTGCGGTCGCATGGTTCGAGAACAGAGTCTCGGACAGCATACCACAAGAAGGGAGCGCGCCAAGCTTGCTCAGCCCATTGTCACCCGGCCGGTCCCCTGATGTAGGCCCCACACCGGCCGTGATCTTCAGCTCCACGTCACTATACAACATGCCCAAGCCCTGCGAGGACGAGGCTCAAAGCCCGGCGGCTCGGTCAACACATCATCGCCTATCATATCCCTCCACCGCACCGGCCCTCCTTTGAAGGAAAGCCCTGAATCGCAAAGAAATCGGCCTGGCGTCACCGTCACCTCTCCCGGCTCGGATGGAAGGTGTGGGTGGTATCCCACCGAGTACTCGTAAAGGCCAAGGAAGACGCTCTTGTTCTTCCTCGTATCGAAACTCCGCTGTGTTCTCGACGAACACCCCCAGGCCGAAGCGTAGACCACGGCCTCCAGGACTCGGCCTACCGTCCACGTAAATATCGGGCATCCGCCGCCATAGCTCAACAATGCCTCGAGCGATCCCCGAGTCTTCATCCTCTTGGCCTTCCCGCCATAAGCCCCGCATCCCGCGGTAAACACAAAGAAAGGTACGTCAATCACAGTACATAATATAAAGGCACATATAACCCGTCACAAAACACGGCACATATTGCACATAATTTTCACATACATTATACATATGATTTTTCCATGTAACCCGTCACAAAACACGGCACACAATGCACATATTTTTCACATATATACCGTCACAAAACACGGCACATATAATGCACATAATTTTCACATATCTCATGCATATAATTTTTCTCATGCAGTCCGTCCACAAAAACACGGCACACATCAGTACACATTTTCTAAAAAGGAAAAAAAGGGGGGGGATTAAACCCTACACGACACATTTTCAAAAAAAAAAGATCCGTCCCAACACGGCAAAGGCACATATAACCCGTCACAAAAACATGGCACATATTGCACATATTTTCCCCACAGAGTCCGTCACCCAAAAACACGGCACGACACATATGCATAACACAAAAAAAATCCGTCCCTACACGGCACACACTTTCACATATAACCCGTCACAAAACACGGCACATGTCACATTTTTTCACAAAATTTGTCACTACACGACAAATTTTCTCACAATGTACATACATAAATAGCATACGGTACAACACACCAAAGCATGCATTTCATTAGAGAAGCACTTTATTTTCACAAATAAAAGCTAATCTACACATTTCTGCACAAAATACACATACCCACAATTTTTACATGTCCATTTTCAACAATTCATCAAGAATTTCACAAAAAGGCATAAAATAATAACAAAAAATTCAAAAATGCGAAAAACTAAAACCTAGTTCTAGCATTCAAAAATTCGAGCAGGGAATCAAAACGGAACAGATTTCTTACCTCCCCGACGTTCGTAGAGCGACGATTGTGCACCTCCGGATTCGGATACAAGACATCCGGGTTCTTCGAAGATGGAACGAACGAAATCCAATTCCTTTGAAGCTCCATCCGTTGCTCGACCACCTCTTGACTGCGTTGACGACGACTCCTTCGAGATCCTTCAGCCATGGCAAGCAATTCAAGCAAAAAAATCTTTGATTTTGGTTAACAATGGAGGATTTTCTCCTTTTCTCTCTCTCTGGTTTACGCCTGGAAGAAGAAGGAATGGGGAAGGGCTCGGTTATTTAACCCGGTCAAAACCTGGGAACTGTAAAAAACCAAAGTGGTCCGTACGGACCTCTTTGCAACCAGGTTGGTCCGTACGGACCTCTTTGCAAGGGGTGGCCAAATTACTTTCCTGCCCTTATAATCTTTGCCCCTGGCTGTCCTAAGGCCTTTTCCAGCAAATCCAAGTGCAGAATGGTCCCTAACCCTTCAATTCAACCACCGGCCGTCAGCGTAAGACCGGTCCTCGCCCACTCCAACGGCAGTTCAATCCCCGGCCGTCAGCGTAAGACCGGTCCTCGCCCACTCCAACGGCAGTTCAATCCCCGGCCATCAACGTAAGACCGGTCCTCGCCCACTTCAACGGCAATTCAACCACCGGCCGTCAGCGTAAGACCGGACCTCGCCCACTTCAACGGCAAATCAACCACCGGCCATCAGCGTAAGACCGGTCCTCGCCCACTTCAACGGCAATTCAACCACCGGCCATCAACGTAAGACCGGTCCTCGCCCACTTCAACGGCAATTCAACCACCGGCCGTCAGCGTAAGACCGGTCCTCGCCCACTTCAACGGCAATTCAACCACCGGCCGTCAGCGTAAGACCGGTCTCTCGCCATTTCAACGGCAATTCAACCACCGGCCGTCAGCGTAAGACCGGTCCTCGCCCACTTCAACGGCAATTCAACCCCCGGCCATCAACGTAAGACCGGTCCTCGCCCACTCCAACGGCAATCCAACCACCGCCCGCTCAACGGCAATTCAGGAAGGAGCCAACACCTCCCAGCACGAATATCAAGGCACAAGACGCCTCCAAACGCTCAACGACAACTCAACCACTGGAGGTCCGAAGTCATCTTCCCAACAGAAAAGGGCCCCTACAAGGTCACGCATCCCCAGCAATTCAAGCACCGGCAGTCAGATGTAAGCCCGAACTTCGCCCACTTCAACGGCAGCGCAAGCACTGGCCATCAAAGTAAGCCCAAGCTCCTCCCCAACAAGTCGAAAGGGAAGTCATACAGATCGCATATCCTCAAAGACTGCCATCATCCTTGCCCACTCAACGGCAAAACAAGCACAAGAAGGAGCCAACACCTCCGAGTACAAGTCCCAAGGCACGAAGCGCCTCCAAAATGCCAAATGGGGAAGCTATCACCGCCGTCATCCTCGCCCACTTCAACGGCAACGCAAGCACCGGCGGTCATCGTAAGTCCAATCTTCTACTCAACATGCAAAAACACAAAGGCATCTACGCCTCTCGAAGCACAAGGCAGCCACGCCTCCACAACGCGGCTAGAAGACGATTCAAAGTCCTCGCGCATTACATCAAGCTGCGGCTAGAAGACGATTCAAAGTCTCGCGCATTACATCAAACCGCCGCTAGAAGACGATTCAAAGTCCTCGCGCATTACATCAACCGCCGGATGACGATTCAAAGTCCTCCCGGCGTGGCACCAACCGCCGCCAGATGACGATTCAAAGTCCTCGCGTGGCACCAACCGCCGCGATGACGATTCAAAGTCCTCCCGGCGTGGCACCAACCGCCGCCAGATGACGATTCAAAGTCCTCCAACAGGCACCAACCGCCGCCAGATGACGATTCAAAGTCCTCCGCGTGGCACCAACCGCCGCTGATGACGATTCAAAGTCCTCCCGGCGTGGCACCAACCGCCGCCGATGACGATTCAAAGTCCTCCCGGCGTGGCACCAACCGCCGCCAGATGACGATTCAAAGTCCTCCGGCCGTGGCACCAACCGCCGCCGCATGACGACGATTCAAAGTCCTCGGCGTGGCACCAACCGCCGCCGATGACGATTCAAAGTCCTCCGGCGTGGCACCAACCGCCGCCGATGGCGATTCAAATTCCTCCAGCGTGGCACCAACCGCAACCGTAAGACGATTCAAAGTCCTCCAGCGTGGCACCAACCGCAATCAGAAGACGATTCAAGTCCTCACTCTATCTCCGGCCCGGAAGGCCTTAAACCACCCGATTAGGAAAATCGTAAAATTTCCATCCCAGGACACCACCACGTCCTTACCACTGACCTCGGCGGTCACACAACACCTCAGGGCACCACCACGCCCACATGCACTCACAGATTTCACGACCTCTGAACTACGACCAGGCTTGATTCCCGCTGTGGATACGTAGGAATCCTATCACGGGGTCCAGCCATCGACCTATGCGGTCACCCAGGACACCACCACGTCCTTACCACTGACCTCGGCGGTCACACGACACTTCAGGGCACCACCACGCCCGCATTCACAAAACACTCACCCCACACCCGAACTACGACCAGGCTTGATTCCCGCCAGGGATACGTAGGAATCCTATCACAGGGTCCAGCCTATTGACCTAAACGGTCACACAAAAGGACACCACCACGTCCTCACATTGACCCTCACGGTCACTTCCTCTCCCAGCACGCGATCCAGATTAGGACCCTTATCTTATCGGCGACCCCACTTCTTTCATAAGTGACGTCGTCGAGGGGCTTCTGTAAGTACCCCAATCTGGATCATACCCTTTCACACACACGGGAAACACCGCAGACTCATCAACACAGTCTCGACGACCCCTCTCACTCAAAACCCTCTCTAAACCCCCAACCAAACCAAGGGAGGAGCCTTTCTGGGATAAAAAGGGACAAAAGGACCTTTCGGGAATTTTTAGGAAATTGGGAAAGCAATATTGGTCCGTACGGACCTCTTTGTTGTCATAATTACTGAATCTCCTTAAAGTCCACAATATTCCCTCAAATCCCGGGGAAAATGATTACTCCCCTGCAGAGTTGGTCCGTACGGACCTCTTTGCATGCTGAGTTGGTCCGTACGGACCTTCTTGCAAGGGGACATAATCATTCCAGAATATTCACCATCATTGCAGATTCCCTCAAATCGAGGAAAACCAAAATTCTGGATAACCTACAAGGTCCGTACGGACCTCTTTGCTCCGAAATTTTTACTATAAATAGAGGGCTCCCCCTCCTCATTTTCACACACCTCCCTCTTATCTCTTCCTCCCTTAGCCTTCTGGCTCCCCTCTAAGTCCTCTTGAGGCACTCCCGGCCCCTTTCGGATCCTTCCGAGGCCTTCCGAGCTCCCTTGTGGTGCTCCGAAGCCTCCCCGAGCGCTCCCGAGACGCTCCCGCGCTGCCCCGAGGCACTCTCGAGGTACTCTGAGGCCCCTCGTGGTACTCCGAGGCCTTGCCTGGTCTTTCCACGGTGTCCCGGCTCTTTCCGAGTCAAACCGACGATCCCAAACCACGCCGAAACTCTGCCCGAGTGACTCCTGCCACCACAACGCACGCCGAACCTCTGCCCGAGTGATCCCGACGATCCCCACGCACGCCGAACCTCTGCCCGAACGCAGCAACAACCTCAACTCACGCCGAAACTCGTCCGCGGACAACCGGCATCTCCCGAAGCAATCCCGATCCGTACCTAACGCTACTCCGACCTCAAACACCATTCCCTGGAAGACAGACACGAACCAACATTGGTAAGGCTTCCTTCCTATACTATTTCAATACATTTCCATACATAGCATACAATGTAGACATCCGATACAGCATGCATTTTTAAAAAGCACACACACACACACAACATTTAAAGGATATTAGGGGTATCCGAAAGACTCGTTTTACGAGGCTACTCGGTGAGCTCTAATATTCTAATATTCTCTTCCCTGGGAGTCATCTCGACCTCCGAACTCAAAATCTCATCACACAAAAAACAGCTTTAAAATTATCTTTAAACCGATGCCCTTTTTCAATGTTTTGGGCTTAATAAAACGGCGTGGCGACTCTACTAATGCGAAAACAAACGGCGAGACACCTCCAACTCCGAAAACGCTGCAAAGCGGGAAAATGCCGATGCCGGGGCCGCGAGGCCCGCTTCGGATCCGGGTAATTTCAGGAGCGCTGCATCCGCGTCGGTTTTTCTTCATCGGTGTATACTCGGGAGCCGGACAAACCGAACTTGGCCGACCCCGAGGGGGCTGACTTCGTCCCCGCAGCACTCGGTATCCGAAGGCCTCAATTCCGTTGTTGGCAAGACTTTTCTCGCTCTTTTACCCCTTTTTGGTTTGGGGAAGACCGACCGGAGTAGAGTACATAATAATCAAATCCCCGAGATGGCTCCCCGAGCGTTCCCACACCGTTATCACCGCCTCGAATCCCTCCTTCAATTTTTGCCGGGAGGAAATTTTCTTTTTCTTAGGAGGACGGTCCTCGTGTATCCAGTCCCCGATAGTCCCTTTCAAGGCAATCGGGACAAGCCACAAATATCCCACCAAATGTGTTCTACTAGTGGTGGCGATTTTGGGGCCTCAGTTGAGTCTTGGCTGAATGACTTTGGGTGGAACCGGTCCTGGGGATCTCGCCGGGCTCATCTCGGTAGCGAGTGATTGGACTCCGCCGGATAATGAGAGATATTGAGGTCCCGGGAACGGTATATGTTTGTCCTTCAAGGTAGCCCCTGCCGGTTGGGATATTGTTAAGGTCCCGAAGTGGCGTGTGGCCTCTTCAATCCAGCTCGCTCGTCTCTTCCGGCGTTCTTCCGTGGCTTTGATGGCTGACCATATTTCTTCAATCGTTCCTCGATTTTCATCACTCAGCCGATATTTGTGGGATCATCACTTTGAGAGGGGACAACCGACAAGCATACCGAACTCTTTCGTCCCCGATCGTCGTTTGGGGGCCAGCTTGCCCCGTAAGTCGACGGGCAGGAGTCCCTGCGGTGGAAACATAGGAATCTTGGGGTAGCATCTTGATGTATCCGGGACTATTAAGAAGAGGAGGAGAACCCTCTTCCTTCTTTGCGGTAAAAGTGCCATCGGAATTGAGACCGATAGTCAAACCATGACTTGCGACAACCCCAAAGAGGTCGTCAATTTGAGCCTCATGTCGAAGTCTCATCTCGTTCTACCAACGAATCCAATACGGGTCTGTTCGAGGGATTTTGGAGGACGGAGCAACGTTATCCTCATCATTACCGATCGATGCGCACATTCTCAAACCCGGAGTCGGAACAAACGGCGAAGCCGATGACGCGCTTGACTCTTCCCAACCGATCAAACGGTGACCGCGTGCCCGAAACCAAGCTTTGTGAGGAGTCATGGGGAAAGGACACGAAGGTTCGATGTCCGGGAATGGAAGGAGGGTAGGTGTTTGGGCTTTTGGCTCATGCAACATGCAGCTATTTGTTCACGTTTACTTAAAACATGTTTTATTAACCTAATCGGTTGGAAAAGATTGCTCTTTTTTTTCGCAAACTACTCGATTCCCGGATCGGTGGGCCCCGTCACTACGTCTATAAGCCCCTCGTATTCCACCCGTATTTCGACCTCCCAGGTGGACAGCCCCGGCGAGGGTCCTATAGGGCAAACGGGTCCCACCGACCGAAAGAAAAACGATCCTAAAAGTTCCGGCGGGTAATCGAGTCTTAACGAGCATTCGATGTAAATTACGGACAAAGCTGACGTCAAAAGTCAAGATTATGTCCGAGGGCTCGACGAAAAGTCGGCATGATTTGACCGATAAGCGTCCACAATTGATCTTGACTTGTCGTCGCTTAAGCCGTAATTAGGCATGGAATATTCATTAATCCTTGATGACTCGTGTCAATGCCGGGAGTCGGTGTATAATTTGTGCCGCCGAGCCGAAGTCAAGGCGCCGGCCAATATCTTGGTCAAAGTCCGCGGCGGAAAACCGCAGTAACTTCGACCGATAAGTGGTCCCCGAAAGATATTGAGTCGGTATGCCGACAAAGGCTTGAAAGGAAAGGTCTATACATGGACAGTGGCATGACACTGCACTTGACTAAAACCAACCGGGTCTCGGACAAAGTGTGTCACGGACAAGTGCATGGTCGACACGAGGCTCCATGGGATGTTTGGGTAGTCCCGTGCTCATCCGAGAGGCGTAATAAGACCAAACGGACCGCGACAAGGATTTCCCCGGGTTAAGGACGTAGTGTGCAGTGTACGGTCACGTGCGCGTAGTGTGCAAGCAGTCTATATTCTTTTTCTGAGTAAAATAGAGATTTTTTTTTTATGAGTCTTAAAAATATGATGCATGATTTATTTTTTTTTTGAGAATTTTCTTCTTCTTTTTTTTTTGAAAATCTTTTTTTTTTTGAAAATCTTTTTTTTTGAATTTTTTTTTTGAAATTTTTAATGAGCACATAAGCACGTAAGCACGAAAATTCCGACAGTTAGGGACATTATTCCGACAGTCAAAATTTTGACTTTCTCCGAGGCGGCCAAAACAACATGAAAACTGTGCAAAAATCAACACACACACAAAAATGATTTTCAAAGCCGGGACGGAAGCTTGACCCTCAAAAGCTTTTTTTTTGAAAACGGTGATACCGGTACGTGGGATTGTTAGACCACAATTTATCCCCGACTCGTGTTAGGAGGCGATAACGGGAAGTTTAATGGTTTCCACCAATATACCAAGTATCATTTTTTTTTTAAAAAAAAGCTTAGTCCCCAGCGGAGTCGCCACTGTGATGATGTGTATCCGAAAATTTTCCCATTTTTGTTTGAAAGAAAATCAACGAAACGGAGTCGCCACGCCATTTTAATTTTGAGGGCAAAAACTTTGAAAAAAGCCCGAGATCAGAGATTTAGGTTCGGAGGTCATGTTACGCGTCGGGAAGGACGTTAGTGTGCACCCGACGCGCCTCGTAAAACGAGTCTTCCAAGCTGAAAATCATTTGTGTGTGTGTGTGTGTGTTTTGGCCAAAATAAGTTGAAACTCAGAAAAGTAAAAATTGGGATATCTTTTTAAGACTTTAAACTGATCCCATGATTTTTTGGAAGATTTTTGGATTGAGATTTGGTACTCAAAAGACCTTTTGAAGTTGAGAGCCATTTCTGCCAGAATGATTAAGGCAGTGGACCTTTGATTTTGAAATGGATTCAAGGGTCTTAAAACTTCATAATCTGGATAAACTCAGAGAATGAAAGTTGTTCTAGACACCTTAAATAAAGTTTGTGCGAAGGAATTTTCCATTTTGGAGAAGATTTGAGGGGTCAAAACCTTCTGGAAACCTCAGATATGAGATCTGGATTCCCATAAGCTGATGAACTAGCCTCTGAAAGAAAATTTGAAAAGAGGAGTTTTACTCACCCAAAAAATAAATTAAAAATATGTCTGGAAATCTCTGGATGTTGGCTACAAAAAGTATTTTGTAGTCAACACCAAATTCCAAGTTCATCTGTGTACAAAAATTAAGGCCATGGACTGAGGTCTGAGAAAATTGCTACTGGACAGCAACTTCTCAAGAAAGAAAATATGATTTTAAGGGGGGTTTTGCATCCATGCTTGTCCCCATTTCCCTAGGTTTTGGTTAGTGATCACTAGACATTTTAGTGGTGAATCAACTATACCAAACCATCCTTGGGGTACATTAGGACTAAGCATTTCATTTGTTTGGGAAGGGGATTTTTATCCTTTGAAAATGAGATTTTATGCTTGAAAATGGTTTTTAGGGTTTTGAAAATGAGTTTTCTTTGTAAGAAAGTAAGAAAACTTGAAAATAATTTTGATCTTTGTAGAAGATCATCCATGGAGATGGTCTTCCATGGTGATCTTCTTAGATCTAGAGCAAGAAGATGAAAGAACTACATTTTGTAGTTTGAAGATGCATGCATGGATGAGATTTAGGGTTAGGAAGAGGAGGGTTTACCAATCTTCCTTGTGTTCTTGAGTGTTTGGCTTGAGTGTATGAGTGTTTAGGGCTTTAATATGAGAGTGAGTGGATGAGTATGAGTTGGGAAAGATTGGAGAGAAAATGGTGACAATTCAAGTGAATTCTCACTGTTTTCTCTCTATATTTCGCCAGAGGTTCGGTGCAAAAATGTGTTGTTGCTTTTATTTTTGTGACTGGAGGGCTCAATTTATAGCCCTCTGGAAATTGCAATCCCATCCGCGCGGACAAACCCTGCAGCGTGCACTGTTCATTAAATGCAGCTCCAGCTTTGGACAAGGGGAATATTTCTTTTCAAAATTCAAATTGACCAGCCAGATTATGTTTCCAGCATTTCTATTTGTGGTTTTATTCTTTTGTTTTTCTTTTTTAAGATTCTTTTTAAGGTTTAACCTTAAATAACAATGCCCATTTTACCCTCACTTTGTGAGAAAAGTTAGGATTGTTAGGAATTGTTAGAAATGTTATAACTTTCGTTAATTTTCTAACGAAAACTCTAACAAGCTCAAATTGGAGCACTTACACTCGGTCTTGACTGTTTGAACCTATAGTCATTGAGTCGAGGTGGGCCCTCGTCAAGACGTAAGGTGGTGAGCCAGTAGGCCGAGGAAGGGTCCTCGATCTTGGCAGTTAGAGATTGTTAGTCATTGAGTCGAGGTGGGCCCTCGTCAAGACGTAAGGTGTTGAGCCAGTAGGCCAAGGAAGGGTCCTCGGTCTTTGCAGTTTGAATATTAGATGTTGGCCAGGTAGTCGTTTTGACTTTGGTAAGTTGTAAGCCGAGGAAAAGGTCCTCGTTCTTCCGTGTGCAGAAGATTCGGGGATAAGATCCTCGTCTTCCACTGTGTTAGTGGTGGCAGTTGCTTTGCATGTTTGAAGAAGTAAGTTTCATAAGCTGAACTTGATTACATCGAACTGCAATCCTACCATACTAAAAAGTAAAAGACTGAAAGCTGGAAACTAATCTATTACAAAATAAAATAGATTAACAATAATGATAGTATTTTCGAAGGTTGTCGGAATGTCATGGATGCTTGAGCTCCTTCCCCTCCTTAGTCTTCAATCTGTAGGTCCCTTCTCGAATGACTTGAGTGATAATATAGGGACCTTCCCAATTTGGGGAGAGCTTATTTTATTCTGCCTTTCGACCAGTGGCCTCAATTTTTCTAAGTACCCAATCGCCTACTTGGAATACTCTTCTGATGACCCTCTTGTCATGGTATGCTTTGGTCATTTGTTTGTAGTTTACCATCCTCATCTGTGCAGCTAGTCGTTTTTCATCTATCAGGTCTAGGTCTAGGAGCCTATTAACCTTGTTGACTTGCTCATCATAATGGGAATTTCTCACAGTAGGGATGGCCATCTCAGCGGGTGCCATAGCCTCAGAACTGAAGGTCAGTGCGAATGGGGTTTCCCCGGTTGGCCCCCGGGTGGTTATGCGAACAGCCCATAAGGCTAGGGGAAGTCGTCCAACCATCTTCCCTCGCATCCTTCAAGGTTCTTAGTAAGGGTTGTTAGGACTAATTTGTTGGCAGCCTCTGCTTGACCATTGCCTTGGGGTCTGCTTACAAATGACTTTGTGTGGCGGACTTTGACTCTTTCCAACTCTGTTGTAAATGCCATAGAAAATTGGAGTCCATGATCAGAAGCAATTGTGTGAGGGAGTCCGAATCGACACCGGATGTGGTTGTGGACGAAGTTGATCGCGTTCTCTTCCGTTATCTTGGCTAATGCTTTCGCTTCTATCCACTTGGAAAAGTAATCAACATCTACTATCACGTACTTGCAATTGCCTTGGGCGGGAGGGAAGGGTCCGATGATGTCAATCCCCCACATATCAAATGGCCACGTAGGTATTACACGTGTTTGCTCGACTGCCGGTAGACTAGGGATGTCGTAGAATCTCTGGCACTTATCACATTTTCTAACATAGGCGTGCGCGTCCTCTCTCAGTTTTGGCCAATAATAACCTAGCGAGATGATCTTTTCAGCTAAGGTTCTGGTCCCGGGTGTCCGCCGCAAACATCTTCATGTACTTCCGCCAAGAGGTTCTCAATTTCCTTGGGATAGACACATCTCAATAGGGGCTTAGTGAAAGATCTCCGGCAGAGGACTCCGTTCATCACAACAAACCTTGGTGACCTCTTCTTGATAAGTTTGGCTTGTGCCTCATCTTCCGGGAGTTGGCTCTTTTCGATGTAGTCTATGTAGTCATCGATCCAGTATCTCTCCTCTCCATCTATGAGAATAACTTGTAGTCTTTCATATGCGGGTTCTTCAGCAAAAACTACGTATGGATTGGAGTTAGACTCAGGCACTTCCATAGTCGCTAGTTTAGATAGAACGTCCGCTATTTGGTTATCTTCCCTGCCTATTTGCTTGATTTCGAAAAATTCCATCTTCTTCGTCATGTCTAGGACAAGGTCTCTATAT
Source organism: Adenophora triphylla var. japonica (assembly GCA_022495995.1). Classification (NCBI taxonomy): domain Eukaryota; kingdom Viridiplantae; phylum Streptophyta; class Magnoliopsida; order Asterales; family Campanulaceae; genus Adenophora; species Adenophora triphylla. The sequence continues at coordinate 355,417 of JAFEMH010001252.1, read as the reverse complement.
TTGGTAAGGGTGGGATTTTGGGTGTTATACTCTCCCTTCACTTGTTTGACAACAAGTTGGGAGTCACAGAATGCCGCCACCTTTGTAGCTCCATAATAGGAGGCCAACTCAATACCAAATATTAGAGCTTCATATTCCGCTTGGTTGTTGGAGGTAGGGAACTTGAATCGAATAATGTCTTGCATGGTGTACTCTCCTTCCGAGCTTGCTAATACAACTCCAGCTCCGCTTCTCTCCTTTGTCGCTGACCCATCTGTGTATAAAACCCAACAATTGGACGGGAGTTCGATGGGAGACTCTTCTTCCTCTTCCGTGGTGTTTTGCTTACGGGAAGTGGGGACATGTTCACCCATGAAGGCAGTCTCAACCATGAAGTCAACTAAGGGCTGTGCCAGGAGGGTCTTCCTTGGTTGGTAAGTGATATCAAACTCGGTAAGAGCGATAGACCAATTTAGGAGACGTCCGGAGCCTTCCAATTTGTGCAGAATTTTCTTCAGTGGTTCGTTGGTATACACAGTGATGGGATGTGCAGAAAAGTAGGCACGTAGTTTTCTTGAGGCAATGACTAGTGTGTACGCTATCTTTTCCATGTTGAAATATCTGCTCTCTACGTCTGACAATGCCTTAGAGACATAGTAGACGGGCTTCTGCGTTCCTTCTTCATTTCGAACTAGAACAGCTGTGACTGCATGATCAGTGGCGGCTAGGAATACGTACAGCATCTCCCCGGTAATCGGACTGCTAAGCAAGGGAGGGGAACCCAAGTAATCCTTCAACCAGAGGAATGCTTCGGAGCATTCGGGAGTCCAGGAGAAGCTCTTGGTACCTTTCAATACCTTGAAGAATGGCAGTGACTTTTCGACAGATTTGGCTATGAATCTTCCAAGTGCCGCTATTCTTCCGTTTAATCTTTGAACCTCCTTGATACTAGTAGGTTCCTTCATGTCGATTAGGGCTTTGATATTCTCGGGGTTCGCCTCTATTCCCCTTTGTGACACCATGAAGCCCAAGAACTTTCCAGTTGTTACCCCAAATGCACAGTTACTTGGGTTTAGCTTCATGTTGTTGGCTCGGAGGTTGTTTATTGTCTCTTCCAAGTCAGGGGTATGACTGCCCTCCTTGGTCTTAATGACCATATCATCAATGTAGGCCTCCATGTTCCGGCCTATTTGTGCACCAAATACCTTATTCACCATACGTTGGTACGTGGCACCCGCATTCTTGAGCCCAAAGGGCATCATGACATAGCAATAATTTCCCCCAGGTGTTTGGAAGGCCGTCTTCTCGAAGTCCTCTTCTGCCATTTTGATCTGATGATAGCCTGAATAGACCTCTAGGAAGCTAAGTGTTTGGTGTCCAGCAATGGAGTCAACCAACTTGTCTATTCTGGGGAGAGGATAACTGTCTTTAGGGCAGGCCTTGTTAAGATCTGTGAAATCTATGCACATTCGCCACTTTCCATTTTGCTTCTTTACCATTACCACATTGGCCAACCAAACGGGGTACTTTACTTCTCGAATAATTCCGGCGCTAAGTAACTTTTGTACCTCTTCTTTGATAGCTTCCTCCTTGTCCCTCACAAAATTTCTCCTTGTTTGTGAGATGGTTTTTGCCAATGGATCAACTTCCAAACGGTGGAGGACTACTTTTTTCGTTGATCCCCCTCATGTCTTCGACTCTCCAAGCAAAGACGTCGAGACTGTTTTTCAAGAGGGAGATGATTTTTTCCTTCTCTTCCGGAGATAGCTGGCCCCCGAGTTTAATTTTTTATTCCGGATAGTCAGGATTTATGACTACCTCCTCCAGCTCGTCCACAGGCTCCATTTCAGGACCGTCTCGAAATTCCAGAGACTCGATGATGATTTCTCTAATTCTCCTACCCTCATTGTCATTCACGTTGAGGCCCTCTTCTTTCATTAGTTCATCAACGTCGAGCAGATCGACCATCCTCAAGTCAGGGTTGGCCCCCGAGTTCTGGCCGTTGACGAGAATGGGATCTTTCTCGGAGACGGACGGAACAATGCCCTGGTCAGCTGCAATTTCTAGGACCATAGGCTCTTCATCTAGTACCTCACGAATGTAGCTCACCCTAGAGCTGGTATGGGTAGTTTTCAGAGATTTAGAGATCTTGATATTGTCCTCAGGGGTATCTATCTCCACGCTTTTAGATTTCTTCCGGCTCTGCACGACATGCTCCAAGAAGTCCTTGGCGGTCGTCCACACGCATCCAATCCCAGAACGAGTAGGAAATTTGACCCGTTGGTGAGGAAGGGAGGCGACCAACCCAAATTTTGCTTGACTTGGAATGCCCAGGATAGCATGGTAATCACTTGTTAAATCCATGACTATGAAAGTGACAGTAGTCGTGGATCGGAAGGGATGTTCGCCAATTTCAAGTTCCAGTTCAACAGTTCCCTTGGCACCAACTTTATGGTTGGTGAAACCTTCCAACCTTCCATGATAAGGCTCCAGTATGGTGTCTTTTAAGCCCATCTGTTGGAAGGCAGAGTAATACAAAATATCACGGGAGGCCCCCGTGTCAACAAGAAGTCTCTCAGATTCCACATTATCAATTCTACCCTTTATCACCAAGGGTTGTTCACGGGCAGCACGGCTCCATGCTAATTCATTAGGAGAAAAACTAATGACCTCTTCCGCTTTATGAACCCAAGCAGGAACGTGGTACACTTTGCTTAGTTCATGGATCTGGTCCCTTAGCTTTCTTGTAGAGACTGTCTCTTCTCGGATTACATGCAGTTTAGCCCTAGGAGGCCTCTGTTCCCCCTCCTCGCTCTTGTCATCCTCTTCACTTACCTCTTCCTTCCGCTTTCGCTTGCCATCTTTTTTCATGACATAGCGGTCGAGTTTTCCCTCGTCGACCCACCTTTGGATCATGCGCTTGAGGGCGATACACCTTTCGGTGTTGTGACCATGGTCTTTGTGGAAATCACAGAATTTAGAAGTGTCACGAGGAAATTTTGGTTTGTCGCTCAGCGAACGAGGTGGGGGTAGGTCCACCAGTTGCATGATCTCCGTGATGGGCTTGGTAAGAGGGGTAAATATTTCAGGCTTTTCAGTACTTCTCGTTCTATTCTTCCCCTTGGATCCCTTACTGTTCCCATTTTCATTGGAAGTGTGGCGAGTGCCAGCCGCTTCTGGGTCCTCCTTGTCGGATCCCCTTTTCTTGCTTTTATCCTCGGCCATGGCAATGTCATAAGCCACGTTGTACAAATCAGCCTTGGACTTAGGTTCTCGGGCGGAGAGTTCATAAATGAGAGGACCGGATCTCAGTCCGGAGTTGAAACAAATAATTACCTCTCTGTCAGTGAGGCTTTCTTTCACTTGTTCCGCCATGGTTCGAAACCGATTATAGTAGCTGAGGGTGGATTCATTCTTACCTTGCTCGATATTGGCAAGGTCAGTCAATCTCTTCTTCCTCCTTCCAGCGGTGGCAAAGTGATCAAAGAACATTTTCCTCATGCCTCTCCAGCTATCGATGCAACCTTTTTTCAGCTCACGGAACCAGGTCAAGGCTGTTCCGGAGAAGGTGCTCACGAAAGCTTTACAGAGCATGTCATCAGCTTTGGTGAGGAGGTTCATGGTTTGTTCAAAACTTTACATGTGGTCCTTGGCGTATTGGGTTCCGTTGTATTTTTCAAAGCTCGGGACCATAAAGTGAGGATTTGATGGTGCATCAGTTATCCTCTGGGAGAACGGACGAGTGGACCAGTCATAGTCGTCACTATCAACCTTTTTTCCCATTTCCATGTCATCAAGCCTTTGTTTCAAGAGCTCCCATTGTCTGGCTTCCACTCCCTTATCAGTGCTAGGGTGAGTGCTGCGTTGGGAGCTACGGTTTGACTTATCTCTAGGGCGGCCATTCACCCTACTGTGCTCCTCGTCGTTTCGATGGCTGTCCCGTCGTCTGGATGGTGCTTTATCTTACCTTGGTTCTAACTCGTGGCCACCAAGTACCATTCTGTATGACTGGGGAGTTCTCGGTCGTACAAACTCACGAGGACGGGGAGAGTCTCGTCGAGGTCGAGGAGAATCTTGACGAGGTCGACGTGGTCGAGGTGAGTTGGGACGACGAGGTGCCATGACGAGACGAGGAGGGGATAAACGTTTGGACAGACTGAGCCTCGTCCTCAGGTCTCTCGAGTCTACCTCTTGGTCCTTGGAATGCAATTGGCTCCTTAGGTCTATCACCTTGTCGTTCTTTTGATTGTGAGGCCGAGGACGGGGAGCGTCTCAGAGGGCCTGCTTAGGTGGTACAGCAGGATCAAGGGGAGGACCTCGTCGCTCACCCTGTTCCCTTCCACGAGAGTTGCCCGTCGAAGGCAGAATGAATTCAGCCATGGAGTTGTCTGGATCCAATTGCAAGAGAGCAGCCTGCGTCTCGTAAATCCTTTGCAACGTCTCCATTTGTCTATGCAACAAAGTACGTCGGTCGACGGGCTGGGAGCTTTCAACTCGGCCGACGTCGGCGTTCTTCGTCATCTTCCTCCCAGTTCTTTTCTCTCGAGGACGAGTGATACGAGGAGGGTTGGCACCTGCCCCCTCAGCAGTTGGCTGTCCCATGGAACGGAGAGTCATGGCGAGGGGAGGTGGTCCTTCGGGGCACCTCGGTGTTAGGTAGGACCTCGTTTGTTTGGGTCTGCTCCTCAGCAGTAACACTTGTAAATCGACCGTCTTCCATTGCAAATCAACAATTGGTAACAGCAAATTATTAAACGGCAAATTTTCGAACAGAATCAAGATTTCCGGCCTAAATTCGGAACAGAATCCAGACGCTAACACGAAATTGCAAATTTCAATTTAACAACACCAAATTTTTCGGCCAAAACGTTTGCTTCAGGCAAAAACTTGGCAAATTCCGGCCGAATTCTGCAGAATCCGGCAAAACAAAGAACAGAGTAAACGGAGCAGCAGTTTTTCGTTCAAAATTTCGAAATTATCCGGCGAGAAATCTGGCTTCAGGCGAGCTTTTTCCAGGCTAAACAAAGGGTGTTTGAGTCGATTTCCGGCAATGAAACAAATTGATGATGCCAAAATCGTCAATTCAGCCCAAATCCAAGCGATCGTTTGCTCTGGCGATTGCTTAACCTGAAAATAAGACAAAACACGTAAACTAAGCCGGGGCTTCACCTGCGATGGCCCTCCGGCGTGAGAATAAGTTCACGGTTTTGTGGTGAGAAACTAAATTGACAGAGTTTCGGAATATCAAAAGTAACGTACCCCATAATGTGATATATGGCTTGTATTTATAGGGATGGATTGACAAAATTCATGTTGAACTTGGACTGTAAAGAGATAAGGTATAATTCTAGGAGGATTATATATGTTAGAGAGTCCTCATTTGATCTGAATTGTAGGAGGTGGTTACAGTTCTGATAAGATTGTAACAGCTAAGTCCTTGTTTGACTAGGATTGTGACAACTACTTGCCGGTAAGCCGAGGAGAATAATTTTCTTATCTCGTCATTTGCAGCTATGCCGAGATGCATGGATTTGTCTCCTCGTCATATAAAACTCTGTCGGCCTGAAGAAATGCCGAGGTGAATGATTTTGCCTCCTCGTCATATGAGGATATGCCGAGAAGAATGATTTTGGTTCCTCGGCATATGAAGATATGCCGATGTGCGAACTTTTCTGTCCTCGTCATTCATGACTACTAAGCACATGATGAGCCGGGGAGGAAATGAGTAATATAGGAGCCCGTTGTCAACGTCAAAGCCGAGGGAGGCACCTCGTCCTCTGTAGAGGTGATCTCGGCATACGAGGGAGGTCTCCTCGGCCCTTATAGTTGGGGCGCATTTGCTTGCTTGTTGGGCCTAGATCGACCTTGTTGATGACGAGGTACGAGACCGAGGAAGCCCCTTGTTGTCTCTCTTAACTTTGAGTTGGATTATGTTTATAGCCCAATCCATTTGGGCCTGATCCGGATAAGCCCATGTTCGTATCTCGATTTATATTGTTCAGTATATTTTTCATAGCTGCATTATTACTTCTTACTGGTAAAATGGTAAAATAAGTATTTTTCATTCCAAATGAAACTTATTAAAATGAAAATTAAAAATATAATGATCCTCTTTTGTCCATGTCCAAGGAGTAGGTTTTGGGGGAAACTAGTTTCTTCCTAACATTATAAAAAATCTTGTTTTAAAAACCGAAACAAAGGCACGTACAATTTTTTTTAAAATAAAAACAAAATTTTTTATAATATTTAGAAAAACTAGTTTCTCCCAAAATTTTCTGTTGTACAAGACTTTGTACTGAATGAGCCTCAATAATAATTGGGGCTACCCAAGCGGAGAGGACTTGAAGTAACATCACAAGAAAATGAAGACTAATTTCCGGAGAAAACTGGTTTAGAAAAGGACATACTCCCTCCGTCTCAATAAGTGCTTCACCCTTTTGGGTGGACACGCAAATTATGAAAATGGGAGGAAAAAAAAAATGTTGTGAGTGTAATTTGAAAATAGGAGAGAGAATTAGTGGAGGGATAGTAAATTATAATGATGTTGTGAGTATTAAAATAATGTAGGAGAGAATGAGTGGAGGAAATAGTAAAAATTCTTTGCCAAAAAAGGATAGGTGAAGCTTCTAACGGAACGCCTTTTTGAGTAATTAGTGAAGCTTTTATTGGGACGGAGGGAGTATATTATGCTACTATACTATGGCTCCGTTTGTTTAGCATAAAACGTTTTTCGGAAAATGATTTCCGGTAAAATGTTTTTCGAAAAATAAGATAAAAAAAAAGTTTTTCCCATTTTCTGGTGCGGAACAAACATCGAAAAATGAGAAAAATATTTTCCAAAAAACATTTTCCCCCAAACAAACGGAGCCTATGTTTCAACTTCAAAGATTTGAGTTTTCTACCAAAATAACTCACTTCCTATATCATCAGCATCAAATTAACCTCCTTACTATATAAACTACCAATCCTATATCATTAACATCAAATTAACCTCCGTACTATATAAACTACCAAACGAGTAAACAACTAAAATGACATGAGTATTATATGAATATAACCAAATTGACCCGCCTACTATCTAAACTACCAAATTGACATGTGCACTATTCATTAATTATCCAAATCAACCTAAATCGTAAATAGATGTTAACATAAGTTAATAACTTAACGAATATTTCAATCAAAAATATCAAACTGCCTAAACATTGAAAAAATGCATATATGAAAATTGAGGGAATGCATATGTGTAATGTCAAAAGTTTTGACGATCAAAATATTTTTCAATCATATAAAGGAGTTAATTTAATAGATCTTCTAATTTAACATTATTTTTTCTAGTAAAATCAGCAAAATTTTTTACCATTTCTAAAAGAATGCTTTAAATTTTTATAATAATAAAAAATCATTTCAACACCACAATCTCCCCACCAACCACCATGCCTAAACACTACCTTTCCACCAACAACAATCCACCACCGTTCAAAAGCCACCATCATCAACGCAATAACCATCATCCTTATCAAAATCCAATCTGACATCTTCAACATTAGAATTGAAACACAATGAAATATATAAAAGAGCAAACTGCGAAAAATAATTTACAAATAAAGCTCTCCCCCCCCCCCCAACAATTAATTCCCTTGTAAAATTAGATTTACCTATAGATTGGGTGAGTAGAAAAACACAAATCGAAATCTCAATACACAAAAAATTATCAAATTTGAGACGTGACGGCATTGACAATAATAGAATAAAGGATGGTTAGACGAAGTCGATTCATCCATGGAAGAAAGGGTATTGATATGAATTATTCAATTTTATTAATAACAAGAAGTACATATTTATACTAGAGGAAGAGTGATTCACAAGCTATTATAGATACGTCAATTAAGGAAATTATACAATAGTAATCCTATTAGGAAAGTAACTAATACAAGATCTAGAAAAATCTTTAATTATAAAATATATACAAATATATTTCTTATATGCCCCCGCAAGATAAACGATCCTTGTAGAAGTCTAATCTTAAAGAGGGATGAGATGAACCGAGGTCTAGCGAGCGGGTGGAGTGGGATATGTATCAAGTGTGTGTGTATAGGAGAGGCATAGGTTGTGCTGCAGAGTGTAGATGTGGCAATGGATGCAAGACTAGATGTTAGGCAGGTTGTGAGGTAAGTTGTAACGACTCAATATTCCACAAATAACAATAATACTTAATTGATACTAAAATAAACTCCAACGGCTACTAAAATCATAATTCAAATACTAACCACAATTCAAAATAACTTAAATGCGGATAACGGTAACAAGTGTAACGACTATTACAACCCACTAGCTCGCCAACTAAACTACTTAACAAAAGAAACTACTTAACGACTCCCACCATGATCCCTGCGACGGTCCAACTTCCTACTTATTACCTGAAAGAAAAATAATGGGAAAGGGGGTGAGCGAACAATGCTCAGCAAGTTCATACGGTGCCTCTCCGGTTACTAAGGAAGAGGTGACCGAAAGAACGAGATCAAATGAATACTTCAATGAACGGTAAATATTCAAGAACGGCATATTCAAAATACAGTTTCAAAACAGTTACTAAGTATAGAAAACACTTTCATGAGTTTGAAAACACGTGGCTTCACAAAAGAGCACTTTTCAATCAAATAACTTTCAGGCACTCCACAAAATACTTCACTTTATTTCATAAAACACTTTGCAAAAGATTACACCTTAAAACATTTTACTTTACTTCCATCCGATCACACACTTTAGGGATTAAGCAGTTACTAGCTGTACCCAGGGCTCGGTTTTCTTCTGACCGCGCTCAAATAACCGGTATATCATGATAACCTACATCACTTCATCAAGCAATGTACTAGGGTCCCATATGTCCTTCTTCAGGCACTGGGATAACTATAAGGGTCTACATGTTCCTTTCTAGAACTATGGATAACTTTTGGGGTCCACATATTCTTTTCAGAATTATGGATAACTTTTTGTCCTACACCGGACGATTGGATAACTTTTACTTTCACAAAACTTTACTTTCACAAAACTTTACTTTGTTAACTTTCAAAGGTGCTCATATAATCAAGAACACAACAATGACAATAACAATCATACTCATGATATCCCAATTGAACAATAACACATCAAAAGGGTAGATATCCAAAGAACGCTAACACAACGGAATGGATATATATTATTAAAATACTACCTACCACATAGGTAGATATAACTTTACAAAACGGATAATGAATTCCTAAACAAGGAATGAAACCAAGAACTAAGAGCGTAATTCCTTACCTTAGCGTCGCTTAGCGAATGCGAAATTCCTCGCGCACGAATCTACAATCATGCAAACATAGGCCTTAGGGTACAAGTAATGCTCCTTTACCTAATCCCCAACTATTATCTAAAGTCACATTATCCTACGAGTTATTCTTCCCTAACTCCTTTTTAAAGATTACTCTTTTACCCTTTTATATTTTTCCCAAAATACCCCTAGGGTTTCTAAGTTTACAAACCTTATTCAATTCCTTTTTGTGACTTTCTCACTCTAAGTGCACTATTCACAGCACACACACACAAACACTATTAACACCACATAAAACTACTATTCACAGCAATTAACACACACACACAAACACTATTCACAGCACATAAAACTACTATTCACAGCAATTAACACACACACACAAACACACTCTACACCTTAACACACACACACACACATGCATATAGTAACACAGGCACACACATATACACACATTACATCACCTGCACAACCACTACAACCCATTCAAACACACACTGTACACACACACACGAAAACACACACATACAGAAATGCACACACACTCTACCCACATGCACAACACACACCCGACACCCAAAAACACATACTTAACCCAAAATTGATCTTTTAATCCTCTAGCATGAAAATCCTACTTTCACAATCAGATTTCAACATATGCCAAGACCAATCAATATTACTCAATACTATATTTAGGATTAATACTTGATATTGAAAATAATAATCCTACTTTGATTATGGCCAAACCCTAATATCAATCCGACAAGATTCTAAGGTTTTCTAAGGGTTAAGGATCCTACCAAAGAGAATTAAGTTCTCACCTTGATGTGGAATCTTCCAAGCAACGAAATAGGCTTCTCCTTCTTATCCAAATTCCGGTCGGCTCCTCTCTCAAATCCGGCAACTAACTCCCTCTTGGTTCTCTCTCTCCTGCCGCTTCCCTCTCTCAGCCGCACTCTCTCTCTATTTCTTATTTACTGCTGATAAATAATGAGGGTGCTAGGTTAGGAAGGAGTATTTATATTTGTTATTCCTAAAGCCCTAGTCCCAAAGGAGTTCTAAGTCCACAAAGAGTCCTAGCCCAACAATAATTTAAGCCCAGTTATTATTCTCTTAAAAATATATTCCAAGTAACTAATAAATAAATAAATAAATAAATTTAATAATTACTAAAGAAAACGGGTTATTACATTCTTACCTCCTTAAAAGAGTTTGGTCCACCAAACTAAACATACCTTAATCCGAAAGCAGGGCAGGATACAACTCACTCATCTCGCTCTCGAGATCCCACGTTGCTTCTCTTTCTGTGTGGTTACTCCACTGCACTTTTACATAGGGAATTGTTCTCTTCCTCAAGATCTGATCTTTCCGATCCACGATTTTCACAGGTTGCTCATCATAACTCAAGTCTGCTCGGAATTGTAACTGTTTGTACTCAATGACGTGACTCGGGTCAGGAGCATACTTCCTCAACATCGACACATGAAACACATTATGCACTCCCGCGAGTACAGGTGGTAATGCCAACCTATAGGCCACCTTTCCAATTCGTTCTAGGATCTCGAATGGTCCAACATACCTCGGGCTAAGCTTCCCACGAATTCCAAACCTCATAACACCCTTTGTTGGTGATATTATCAAGAACACATGATCTCCTATTTGAAATTCCAAATCTCATCGTCAACGATCCGCATATGACTTTTGCCTATCCTGAGCCGTTAGTAACTGTTCGGTCGAAACCTAACGGTTTATTTATATCCGCAAGCGCACGGGCTATTGTAATATAGCGGGTGCAAGTACGGGTCGATCCCACAGAGACAAGGTTTACTTTAGGGAATATTTTTGTCTTTAGAAATTATAGAAAAGATTGGGGGAGATAAAATTTATTTTTAGAAAATAGAAAGAATCATAAACAAAAAATACTTTAATTAAATTCTTATAAAACGAAGCATTCTCGGGATTGGAAATCATACACATAATCTTGTTCATCAAATCGTCATTGTCTTAGAGATAAAAGGTTTTCATAAAAAGCAAGGATGATACGTTCGGCTTGCACTACTTCTCACGGTCAAGCAAGTAGTGTTGTATTCTTCACTAATTATGCCCTAACTGTTTGAGATTTCCGTTTACGTTATCCCCACCCTGTCACAAACGGGCGTTCCGGCTTATCTCTAGCTGACCATAATTAGTAAGAACCCTTTAAGAATGAAAGTCGACATATTTTCCATCAAATGAACATCCCTAGGCCATTGAACTACTTTCGTGATCAATGAAACCTAGTTTCTTTATATGGTTCCGTCAATCGAGATTCTCCGCTAGGTACTTCTCTCAATTGGCTGAATCATACAATTTGGATGTCTCCAAAATGTAAGACATTTAGAGAATAATATAAAGAAATTGTTTAGATGAAGAAAGAAGACAAGACTTTTCTTTTTAGATGATGAACAAGTATGCTTTTGAATTTCCAACCCCAAGAATAAGGGGGATTACTCACAAGCCATTTATAACATATAAGCAATAAGAATAAGAGATTGAGTAAGAAGAACTTATGATGAATATAGAAAGCAAATGCTGGAAATAATGCTTCACTTTTATTGCTTTTCTTCCAAAGTAACTCCACGAACAAAACAATGAACTTTGATCTTCAAATTTCTTTGGAAATTGTTGCCACAAGTAATTGTGTTTTCTATCTATGAAGTATCAGTAATTTCTCTCTAAATTTTCGTATCCAAGACTGATTACAAGGGTCCTATTTATAATTGGGAGGGGACTCTTCAAGAAGGTGCCATCAAAAGGTGCCTTTACATCTGCAGTCACGATTTGCACGGCCGCGTCAAGGATTTTGCACGGCCGTGCACTCTTGGCGCCAGATTTGAATTTGAAATTGGGAGACTTGCACGGCCGCTCCGAATATCGCTGCACGGCCACTCCGAGGTTGGCACGGCCAGGCCACTTCATTGCTCGGCCACTCCATGGATTTTGGGGCCAAGATGGCCGGCCATGGCCTATGGTGCACGGCCGCTCCTGATCATGCTGCACGGCCGCTCCTGATCATGCTGCACGGCCGCTCCTCTTGGTTTTCAGCTTGTGTGTTTATTTTGCTTGGTGCTCCTCCATCCTTTTGGAACAAATTGTCCAAGTACCCTTTGGATATAAAAAAGACCCTAAAACCTGTCTAAAATGTATGAAACATACCAAAAACGTAAAATCTAATAAAATAGCAAAAGTAATTGAAAGTACTAAAAACTAAATGAGAAATGATGATTTATTTATGTAAAAGTATATAAAATCTAGGATAATTTACTATATAATAGTCACTTATCAAACTCCCCCACACTTAAGCTTTTGCTTGTCCCCAAGCAAACTTAGAATGAAAATACGGAGAGGGAGAAAAAGCAAGAATGATCCCTCAGAAATAAAGTAGCAAGCCCTCAATGCCTTTTTTAGATAATCCCTTTGTCTTTCTAATCATATTTTGTATACCTTTAAAAATTTATCTAGGAAGAAGCATTTTGGGGATATTTTTAAAGAGATAAAATGCAAGACAATAACCTAATATAGCATATATAGATTTTTGATCAAGTAAAGCATGTTAGAAGGATAAATCTTAGATTCATTTCTTGGTAGAAGAGAAGCTTTCACTCTTTAGAGTGATTTTTGAGAAATAATGAATTTATTTCTTTAAAATGTACAAGAGAAGGTATAAACATTTATTCACAAATTAGAAGTTCTCGAGAAATTGTATTGCATTCTTGAATCACAAGGGTGAAAAATGGATGATGATAGTGAAAAAATCTCATCAAAGTTAAACAAATTTATCTTATCTTTGCACGTGTTATATTTTTGCAAAAGACCTTAGTTATTTTTGATCCTTTCAAGTAGGAGACATTGTGGTTGCGAACCCCATGTTCCTAATACTTAGATCAAAAATACTTTTGGATATTACTCCCGTTTGGCAAGGAAGCATCGTCGCAGCGAACGCCGTGCCCCGAGTTACTTAGGAAGTAATAGGCTTCTTTTTGCTTTTAAGGATTGGTGACTAAGTCACTCTTTTTAGCAATAAGATAAAGATGTTTACTTTGATTTGATTTGAGAAATGGAAAGATGAAATTTTTGATGAAAGGGTGTGATTCAAGGGATGCAAAACAAAGGGTGCTTCTAATAAGGGAATAAACATTTAATAAAGATAAAGGATGTACAACCTTAAAGAAATATTCTCAATATTTTTTTTTCATAAAAATGACCAAGTGCAGATTTAAAGATTCCTTCTAATCAAATGCATTTTTCTTGATGAAACTCTATATTGTGCTATACTAACTTATGAGGCTTTCAATTATTTCCTAAAAATATCCCTATATTTTTCTTTTTATAAATTTCTAAGTTTATAGAAAATATGAGAGGAAAGATAAATAGGCATTATACTAGGGCAAATGGCAAGCATAGAAATAATGATTATGGATCATCATAGGGACAATTTTTTTTTTATATACTATTATACATGCATAAATGAAAAATGCAACTAAGTTAAAAAGAAAAAAATTACACTAGAAAGCAATTAAATCTAATCTAGAAAGCAAGTAAAAATTTAAAACTAGAAAGCGAAAGATAAAAGGATAGATATACCCCCCCACACTTGAAATGAACATTGTCCTCAATGTTTCAAGGAACAATGCCAAATCTTGGGAGGGTAAAGAGAAACTTACTAAAAATGGCTCATGGGTATGAAGGTGGTTGCGGAAAATCATCCCAATTGTTGACCCCGTAGTTGAAGATTGTGTTCACTTGCCTTTGAATCGTCCCCACACGATTTTGTATATCATTCCGGAAATAATGAAATTCATTGTTGAAAGTGTCGAACCGAGTCATTATTTGATTGTTTTGAAGCTCGATCCGGTCAAACCTATCATTAAAATCCAGCGGCAATTGGGGTTGGTTGGGTTTATGTTGCTCTTCTTCTTCTCCTCCTTCTTCCTCTTGGTTTGCTTGACTTGATTTGCCCTCCCCATAGTTTATAGAATTAGGAAATATCCATGTTTGATGTTGGTAAGTTAGAGCCTTGGGGAGGATGGGACTAGGCAAAACAATGTAGAGCGTTTTACCCGATCCTACCAACCAATTGTATTCCCCACGTCCTCCTTCCTTCCATTGAAAATTTATAGAAATATACCCAAAAAACTTAGCTAGAGGAAGAAGAAAGTAGATTACCCGGATCTGAGCTTGAAAAGCTTGTAATCTTTGATGAACAGCCACTAGATACCCAAAAGCTTCTTCATTGCACCTTAATTTGGAGTAACCCTTCTTGAATTTATGAAATGGGTTGAGGGTTTTGGAATTTTCGAAATTGGAGTTTTAGGAGGGTTTTGGGATGCTTTTGATTGGGGAGAAGTGATGGACTGGAGGATTTGAGGAGGATTAAGGGTTGTATTGTGAGTAGAAATGGTGGAGGAGTGGGTTTTTAAAGTGGGTGGGGCAGAGGATTTGTGGGAGAAGGGTTGAAGATGAAGTAAATGAGGGAGGAGGGAGAAAGGTGCGTCTTTTGAATGTACCGATGCAACTCCCCAGACGCCTTGCACGGCCGTGTCAAGGAACTTGCACGGCCGCTCCCTTTTGCTGAGTCAACCCGTTCCAACTCGATATGAACTGCACGGCCGCTCCAAGAAGTGCTGCACGGCCGTGCGAACCAAAATTTCCCATTTAAAATCCATTTTTTTTCTCTTTTATACCTACAAAACAGGGTTAGCACAATAATAAAAAATAAAAATAAAAAATAATAATAAAATGAAAATAAAGCAAAATAATCCATCGGTTACCATCCCGATGATGCTTGTTTTAGGTCCTTAGCTTGACCCCTTCCCGGTAGTAGGATATGCATGATATTTGGTTGGCCTTTTATCATTGATAACTTGCCATTGCAATCCTTCCGGGGTAATGAGTATCTTTTGTGGTAGACATTTCTTCCATCCCGACTTCTTAGTTAGAACAAGTGACCTATAGTCTTTGCACTTTCGAAAATTCGAAGTGACCTCCTTCTTTGTTCTTTTTGACCTTTTCACTGCATTGTTAGTTTTGGGGCATGCAGAAATATCTAAAGCATTATTTTTATTGCAAATCAAAGGTTTAATATCTATTTCCATTTTTTCCTTTGATTTTGGCTCCTCACCCATTAAATCTTCACTAGGAATCCAATTTTCTTCACTAGGGGTGTAGGTCTCTTCATTTGGGGTCCAATTCTCTTCACTAGGAGTGTAGGCCTCGAAATATGGATCTTCGAGATCTGACCTATGCATACTAAATTCGACCCTTTCTTTCCCTATATTTAGGGAAAATGTGCCATTTTTCACATCTATGATTGCCCCCGCAGTGGCAAGAAATGGCCTTCCTAGAATGACGGGAATATAATGGTCTTCCGCCATATCTAAGATAACAAAGTCGACAGGGATGATCAAGTTCCCTACTCGACAAGGCAAGTTCTCCATAATACCTACGGGGTATTGAACGGATCGGTCTGCCAATTGGAGAGTTATGGTTGTGGGTTTGAGTTCCCCTATACCAAGCTTCTCGCTAACCGATAATGGCATTATACTAACGCTAGCTCCTAAGTCAAGGACAACGTTATCTATGTTTATTCTGCCAACACAACAAGGAATGGTGAACGTACCCGGATCCTTTAATTTTGGAGGGTCTTTATTTTGCAAAACAGCGCTTACTTTCTCCGCCAACATAACATTTTCATTTTCTTCTAGCCTTTCTTTTTCAAAAATTAATTTTTTTCAAAGGTTTAACGGCTAAAGGCATATCTTCATTTTTTCTAAAATATGGAATGTTGATATTAATGGCATCTAGGTTATCAAGGAATTCATCATAATCCTTGTCTTCCTTTCTAGGGAATTCTGTCCCCAAACTAGTCTCAATCATTGGAGGGATTGGACTATGATCATTATTTCTAGGGCATTCATTTATCTTTTCTTGCTCATCCCTAGTTTTTACCATATTAACTTGCTCATTTGGCCTTTGAGGTTGACCGGGAAGACTCCCTTGTGGCCTATTCATTGGGGTAGCCTGTTGAGCTTGTTGAGTTTCTAGCATCTTATTATGCGCTGCCAAGTTATCAAACCTAGCATTAAGCAGTTTAAAACATTCCCTAAATTCATTATTGATATTTTCTTGGGAATTTTTATTTTCCACTACAAAATCCATTATAAGATCCAATTTAGATTTAGGGGGGAAGGTACTTGCATTGTTGTTGAAATTCTTAGGTGCAAATCCCGGGGGTTGTGTAGATGGTTGCGGGTTAAGAACGTTGTTATTCTTATAGGAAAAATTGGGGTGATTCCTCCATTCGGGATTGTATGTATTAGAATACATCCCCCCCTTTTGCCCAAAAGAATTAACAAAGTTCACTTGATCGTTAGAAGTAACGTCAAGTAACTCGCAGTTATCCGTACTATGTGAGTTAGACCCACATAGTTCACATAACACATTTACACTAGCAATGGGATTGACATTAAGATTTTCAAATTTTTTCAAAAGCATGTCAACTTTAGAAGAGAGAAGAGTAACTGCATCAACATTATATTTACCGGGCGTACCTTGTTGCTGCTCCCTCTCATTTGACCATTGGTAATGGTTCAATGCAATGTTCTCGATAAGGTCGTATGCCTCATCGACTCCCTTGTTCATCAATGCTCCTCTTACAGTGGCATCAATGGTCTCTATTGTCTTGAATATGAGACCGTTGTAGAAGGTGTGAACAATCAACCACTTTTCAAGCCCGTGGTGGGGGCACATTCTGAGAAGTTCCTTGAACCGCTCCCATGCATCATACAAAGTCTCACTATCTGTTTGACGAAGTTAGTGATCTTTGTGCGTATCCGGGCAGATTTTGCTTGGTGGGAAAAATCGACCAAGGAATGCTTCTTGAATTTGGTCCCATGTTGTCAATGAATTCTGGGGGACCGAATTTAACCATTGTTTCGCCTTATCCTTAAGAGAGAAAGGAAAAAGGCGCATCCGAATTGCTTCCGGCGTAACATTTTGAATACGTGTGGTATCACAGTATTCAAGGAATGTTTGAATGTGTAGATGGGGATCTTCGAAAGCGGTGCCGCTGTATTGGTTATTCATAACCATATGCAATAGTTGCGGCTTTATCTCGAAGTGTACCGCTCCGGCATTCGGCACAACAATAGGGGATCTAGTTCCCGGGGTACTTAGGTTAAAAAAGTCCCGTAAGGTCCTAGCGGGTGTTTGTGGTTCTTCCATATGTTTCTTTAAAGTTTCTCTAAATCTTTTTAGTCTCTCGTGAAAGCTTCTTTCGGGTTCCGGATCAAAATTGTCAAAGTATGTCCGAGTCCGTTTCATAAACTATAAGAAAAACACTTGAAGAGAGATTAAACGTAACAATTTATCGGAAGAGAAAGCAAAACAGTAAAAATAAAACAAAAACTAAAAATTATGTAGTAAAGACAAAAAAAAATAAAAAAATAAAAGTAAACCGTTGTCCCCGGCAACGGCGCCAAAAACTTGTTCGGTCGAAACCTAATGGTTTATCTATATCCGCAAGCGCACGGGCTATTGTAATATAGCGGGTGCAAGTACGGGTCGATCCCACAGAGACAAGGTTTACTTTAGGGAATATTTTTGTCTTTAGAAATTATAGAAAAGATTGGGGGAGATAAAATTTATTTTTAGAAAATAGAAAGAATCATAAACAGAAAATACTTTAATTAAATTCTTATAAAACGAAGCATTCTCGGGATTGGAAATCATACACATAATCTTGTTCATCAAATCGTCATTGTCTTAGAGATAAAAGGTTTTCATAAAAAGCAAGAATGATACGTTCGGCTTGCACTACTTCTCACGGTCAAGCAAGTAGTGTTGTATTCTTCACTAATTATGCCCTAACTGTTTGAGATTTCCGTTTACGTTATCCCCGCCCTGTCACAAACGGGTGTTCCGGCTTATCTCTAGCTGACCATAATTAGTAAGAACCCTTTAAGAACGAAAGTCAACATATTTTCCATCAAAGGAACATCCCTAGGCCATTGAACTACTTTCGTGATCAATGAAACCTAGTTTCTTTATATGGTTCCGTCAATCGAGATTCTCCGCTAGATACTTCTCTCAATTGGCTGAATCATACAATTTAGATGTCTCCAAAATGTAAGGCATTTAGAGAATAATATAAAGAAATTGTTTAGATGAAGAAAGAAGACAAGACTTTTCTTTTTAGATGATGAACAAGTATGCTTTTGAGTTTTCAACCCCAAGAATAAGGGGGATTACTCACAAGCCATTTATAACATATAAGCAATAAGAATAAGAGATTGAGTAAGAAGAACTTATGATGAATATAGAAGGCAAATGCTGGAAATAATACTTCACTTTTATTGCTTTTCTTCCAAAGTAACTCCAAGAACAAAACAATGAACTTTGATCTTCAAATTTCTTTGGAAATTGTTGCCACAAGTAATTGTGTTTTCTATCTATGAAGTATCAGTAATTTCTCTCTAAATTTTCGTATCCAAGACTGATTACAAGGGTCCTATTTATAATTGGGAGGGAACTCTTCAAGAAGGTGCCATCAAAAGGTGCCTTTACATCTCCAGTCACGATTTGCACGGCCGCGTCAAGGATTTTGCACGGCCGTACACTCTTGGTGCCAGATTTGAATTTGAAATTGAGAGACTTGCACGGCCGCTCCGAATATCGCTGCACGGCCGCTCCGAGGTTGGCACGGCCAGGCCACTTCATTGCTGGGCCACTCCATGGATTCTGGGGCCAAGATGGCCGGCCATGGCCTATGGTGCACGGCCGCTCCTGATCATGATGTACGGCCGCTCCTGATCATGCTGCATGGCCGCTCCTCTTGGTTTTCAGCTTGTGTGTTTATTTTGGTTGGTGCTCCTCCATCCTTTTGGAACAAATTGTCCAAGTACCCTTTGGATATAAAAAAGACCCTAAAACTTGTCTAAAATGTATGAAACATACCAAAAACGTAAAATCTAATAAAATAGCAAAAGTAAGTAAAAAGTACTAAAAACTAAATGAGAAATGATGATTTATTTATGTAAAAGTATATAAAATCTAGGATAATTGACTATATAATAGTCACTTATCAGTTACCATCGATGAATTTGTTGTACTTTGTCCGACGTCACTTGCACAATCTCGGGTCCAATCAACTTCCTCTCGCCGACTTCATCCCAACACATAGGTGAACTACACCTTCGCCCATACAATGCTTCATATGGTGCCATCCCGATGCTAGCGTGGAAACTATTATTATAGGTGAACTCCACTAAAGTCAAATGTTCGTCCCAAGTTCCTTGCCAATCCAATGACGTAGCTCTCAACATATCCTAAGAGTTTGAATTGTCCTTTCCGACTGTCCGTCAATTTGTCGGTGGAACGTTGTACTCATCGTTAATTCTATTCCCAATGCTTTCTGCAAGCTCTTCCAAAAATTTGACGTGAACCTTGTTTCTCGGTCAGACACAATCGAGACCGGTATTCCATGTAACCTTACAAGCTCATCCACATATAATTTATCTAACTTCTCTAACGAATCAGTCACCTTAATCGCCAGAAAATGAGCCGACGTAGTAAGTCTGTCCACTATAACCCGAATTGCGTTATGCCCTTCAATGTTTTAGGCAGTCCAACCACCAAATCCATAGTTATGTGTTCCCACTTCCATCCCAGAATCAGTAACGACTGAAGTAATCCTGCGGATTTCTGATTCTCACTTTTCAATTGTTGACATACCAAACACCTTGATACAAACTCTGCCACATCTCTCTTCATATTACTCCACCCAAAATAATCCCTTAGATTCCTATACATTTTTGTACTTCCTGGATGTATAAAAACTTTGAACAGTGCACTATCCGCAGAATCTCTCTTCTTATGTCCTTGTCTCTAGGTACCCAAATTCTTGATTAATACCTTAAAATCCTATCGTCTCCCATACGGAATTTTTGCTACCTTTCCCTTTGCCATACCCTCATGTATTTTTACAGCTTCTTCATCCATTCCATGTGCTTCCTTGATTCCGTCCAAGAGTGTTGGTTAAACACTCAACTGAGCTAATACCCTTTAACTCTTACTTCTATACTTGAAACCTCAATGCTATTCTATGCACTTACCCCCTTAGAAATCAAGTCGCTAAGGTTCCTCAATTCTTCCTATTAAGCATCAGCCACCTTGTTGGCTTTCCCTGGGTGATACAAATTGAACAATCAAAATCCTTAAGCAACTCAAGCCATCTCCTCTGTCTCACGTTAAGCTCCTTCTGGGTGAAAATATACTTAAGACTCTAATGATCCATAGAAATCTGACAAGTTATCCCATACAAGTAATGTCTCCAAATCTTCAAAGCAAATACTACAGTTGCTAACTCCAAATCATGGGTCGGGTAATTTTTCCTATGGTTCTTCAATTGTATTAACGCATAAGCTATAACCATCCCTAAAATCACAATTTCGTCTGATCCCGATAGTAAGGTAAGAACTGGTGCGGACACTAACCGTCGCTTTAGCTCTTGAAAATTATTTTCACATTCTCTTGACCAAACAACTTTGCTCCTTTCTGCATTAACCTTGTTAACGGTCCTGACAACTTCGAAAATCCTTACATGAATCTCCTATAGTATCCTGCTAATCCCAAGAAACTTCTTATCTTACTAACATTAGTTAGTCTCTCCCAATCCACTATAGCTTCTATCTTCCCTGGATCTACTGCAATCCCATCCTTAGATACCACATGCCCTAATGCCACTTTCTCAATCCAAAATTCACACTTTTTGAACTTAGCGTACAACTTTTGTTTCCTCAAATATGTAGAACTAACCTCAGATGTTCTTCATGTTCCTCCTTAGTCTTTGCATATACCAAAATGTCATCAATGAATACAATTAAATACTTATCCAAAAATTCCTGAAATATCCTATTCATTAACTCCATGAATGCTACTGGCGCATTTGTCAACCCAAACGGCATAACCAAAACTCATAATGACCGTACCTTGTCCTAAAGGCCATCTTCGCAACATCCTCTTTCTTCACTCTCAATTGATGATATCTCGATCCCAAATCTATCTTCGAGAAGTAACACGCTCCCCGAAGTTGGTCAAACAAGTCATTAATCCTCGGTAACGGATATTACTTCCTAACCATCACTTGATTCAACTCCCGACAGTCGATACACATTCTCATCGATCCATACTTCTTCTTTACAAACAATACCGGTGCACCCCAAGGTGAAACAAACGGTCTTATCAACCCATTATCAAACAATTCATGTAGTTGTTCCTTCAATTCCTTAAGTTCAGTCGGTGCCATTCTTTACGGTGCCTTGGATATCGGTACAGTCTTTGGTACTAAGTCTATAAAAAATTCTACCTCCCTTCCTGGTGGTATCCCTGTCAATTCTTCTGGAAACACATCTTTAAAATCTCTGAACATAAACAAGGACTTTATGCTCACTTGTTTCTTATCTGTCTCGCCTATGTAGGCCAAGAACCCTTCACAGCCTTTCCTTAGCATCTTTCGAGCCTTCATTACTGATATAAGACCCGATCGATTCCTCAATTTCGATCCTTGAAAATAGAACTCCTCTCTAGATGGTAACCTAAAGTGTACTTCCTTATTAAACAGTCTACTTTTGCATGGTAAGTAGCTAACCAATCCATTCCCAGAATAATGTAAAATTCATTCATTTCCAATTCTATAAGGTCAACCTCGAGTCCTCTATTACCTATTTTAAGAGGGCACTTCTTATACATAGACCATATAGGAATCAACTCACTAGTCAGAGTATCTATCATAAGAGGTATTTCTAACGCCTCAGGTATCAAATTCATTTTCTTCTCTTTGTACCGACACTCATCAGTCTTGTGCCTCCCTTCGCAAACTTCACACTTTTCCTCAGATCCTTGCCCACGGACCTCGCCTTTGATTCAAACTCTTCGATTGTTAAAATTCTTACTTGGGTACTTACTTACAACACCATCTTTCTCACGATACTTATCAGTACTACAAATAGAATGCACTATTACTCACGCCTACACTAGCAATACTCAATGCTTAATACTTTTATACTATAAACCTAGGCCGTCTCAACAGACTAAAAATTTAATTAAGTCATAGATCAATTCACTAAATCCTTGGTCTTTTTAATAGACCGGAATTACTCTCATAAGTCGTTTCAACAGACTTATTGGTCGATTCAAGAGACCAACACTATTATTACTTACACTTGCTACTCCTATAGCATTCACTTAACTTAGGTCGTCTCAATAGACTTCCATTATACAATCGGTCCATTCACTAGACCATCGATCGTTTCAATAGATCGAAATCACATCCATAGGTCATTTCACTTGACCAAAATAATTTTCACAGGTCATTTCAATAGACCTACTATTAATCACACTTGGCCGTTTTACTAGGCCGATTAGTATTCATATTTCGGTTAACATTCGCAATTACCACATAAGGAACAAATTTAGGCGACACAATTCAAAATGCAAACCAAGATTCATTTCATAAATCTAGAATAGAAACCACTCAATCCATAAATTCTTGCTACTAGAAATAAATAACGTTAACTACCAACCACTATCCTTTCTAGAACTAAAACCAAACAATTCTTCCTTTAACTTCCAATTTCACTTTCTTCCTAAAACTTCCTTTAGATTTTCCACTAGACATTTCCTCTTCCTTATCATCTTCAATCATGATTGGGGTAGCTCCACTGCCCTCAATGTTAATATCTATTTCCCCAATTTCATCTTCAGCTACCAAACCTTCCATATTTGGTGCTTTACTTCCTACAAGTGTTGTCGGTTCACACTCTCTAGCTTTAGCTTCCTTCAAAACTTTTAGCTCATGGTACCATTGATAAGCTTCTTCTCTATTTTCATGGTAATACTTCTCATTTCGGTTCATAATCGCCTTTACTTCTTCCAATTTCTTGCTAGTGTCTAGCCAAGCTTTCCTATCTCGCATCCACTTCCCTACTGTAAGGTTCACTTTTGCCTTTATCAACTTATCTTGAGCATCTCTACTCTTTGCAACAAATAGAGTGCATACTTTCATCACTTCATTGATTCTTTTCTTCTCAGCTTTCAGGGATTTCTAAGCCTCAGAATCCTTGACGCATACCCCTTGATAGCCTTTTCACTCAGGGACTCACGCCTCAATTTCATCCTCAAAGCTTTACCATATCCAGCCATATCATACTTATGCGTTCATACTTATTTAAGATTCTCTATCTT
This sequence comes from Adenophora triphylla var. japonica, assembly GCA_022495995.1. Taxonomy (NCBI): domain Eukaryota; kingdom Viridiplantae; phylum Streptophyta; class Magnoliopsida; order Asterales; family Campanulaceae; genus Adenophora; species Adenophora triphylla. The sequence continues at coordinate 331,845 of JAFEMH010001252.1, read as the reverse complement.
TCCTCAATAAGGTTTCATCGTGCTTATTAAGGCTAATCCTTTGCCTTATCACAAGATCCTAAAAATAGAAGTTTCCAAAAATAGAAAGTTTCTCAAAATAGCCAGTTTCCATAATTAGAAAGTTTCCAAAAATAGTAAGTTTCTTAACATAGAAAGTTTTCAAACTCAGAAGGTTTTCCGAAATAGGAGGTTTCCATAAATAGTAGGTTCCTAAAATAGCAACTCCCAGTTATAGAAGGTTTCCAACTATAGAAGGTTTCCTAAAAGAGCAACTTCTCAAAAGTGTTAACTTCCAAAGTACTAGGTAAACTCAATCTTGGTTAAGTACTACTATCTTCTAATAGCCTTAACAATCTAAGATCTCCCATGTGACCTAAAACCATGCTCTGATACCAACTGTAACGACCCAATATTCCACAAATAACAATAATACTTAATTGATAATAAAATAACCTCCAATGGCTACTAAAACTATAATTCAAATACTAACCACAATTCGAAATAACTTAAATGCGGATAACGGTAACAAGTGTAATGACTAGTACAACCCACTAGCTCGCCAACTAAACTACTTAACAAAAGAAACTACTTAATGACTCCCGCCATGATCCCTGCAACAGTCCAACTTTCTACTTATTACCTGAAAGAAAAATAATGGGAAAGGGGGTGAGCGAACAATGCTCAGCAAGTTCATACGGTGCCTCTCCGGTTAGTAAGGAAAAGATGACCGAAAGAACGAGATCAAATGAATACTTCAATGAACGGTAAATATTCAAGAACGGCATATTCAAAATACAGTTCCAAAATAGTTACTAAGTATAGAAAACACTTTCATGAGTTTGAAAACACGTGGCTTCACAAAAGAGCACTTTTCAATCAAATAACTTTCAGGCACTCCACAAAATACTTCACTTTATTTCATAAAACACTTTGCAAAAGATTACACCTCAAAACATTTTACTTTACTTCCATCCGATCACACACTTTAGGGATTAAGCAGTTACTAGCTGTACCCAGGGCTCGGTTTTCTTCTGACCGCACCCAAATAACCGGTATATCATGATAACCTACATCACTTCATCAAGCAATGTACTAGGGTCCCATATGTCCTTCTTCAGGCTCTGGGATAACTATAAGGGTCCACATGAGTTTCGGCTAAGGGTGGTTGAGCCAAGGGTGATAATGGTTTAGAAGGGTAGAGTTTTGATGGTGAGTGGCAGAAGCAAGTTATTGTGTTAGGGTTTTCGTATTTGAGACCAAAGTAGGCCAAGGGTGGGGCGAGGCAGGTTGTGTTACAGGTTAGTGAACAGTTTATTTGAGCAGGTTATCGATTATGTGGTATGGAGGTCATAAGATGCCCAGGGTGGTGTTAGTCGGTGGGTTTCGACATATGCCAAGAGTGGTATGATTTAAGAGGAAGTAGTTTTGATGGTGGGTAGTTATGGAGGAGAGGCGGATGAATAATTAAGGTTTGGAATATATTGAGTGTAAAGAAGGGATTTCGACTTTGGCTGTGTGCCGAGGGTTGGAGGAGAGAGTTTGAAATGGACTTTGGAGAAGGAGGAGTTTTGGCCAAGGGGTTGTGTCGATGGTGGTGGTGATTTAGGAGTAGAGTTTTTATGTTGGGTGGCGAAGTAAGGGTTGAGATGAGGGTGGTGTTGGAGATGGAGAGGCGAAATGGGTGGTGGTGGTGTGGGTAGGTTTCAGCTTAGGGTTTTTGCCGAGGGTGGTGAGATTTATAAGGGTAGGGTTTTTATGGTGAATGGCGGAAGCGTGTGGTGGTGATAAGGTGGGGCGGCTTAGAATTTTGCCGCAGGTTTTGGCGTAGAAGGACTACTATGGCTCTGATAGCATAATAGAAAAAAAGGATGGTTAGACAAATTCAATTCATACATGGAAGAAAGAGAATTGATAAAAAGGACTTAATTTTATTAATAACAAGAGGTACATATTTATACTAGGGGAGGGGTGTTTCCAAAGTTATCTAGATACATCAAATAAAGCAACTATATAATAGTAATTTTACTAGGAAAATAACTTATACAAGATCTAGAAGAATCTTTAATAATAAAATATATACAAATATATTCCTTATATACAAGGTGAACCCTACGACGACAAGGAATTAAGGTAACGGCGGCAACATAGTTGGTTGTGTTTGTGTTTGTGTTGATAAGGTGTTAAGGAGAAGGGAAAGAAAGGGAAGGGTTATAGATCTAGTTGGGGAAGGGTGGGGAAAGATTGTTGATCTAGTTGGGGGGCGTGGGAAGGAAATGGCATAGTTGGAGGTGGGTCAGTTGCCGATAGGGTGGGCGGGGTTGGGAAGGGGGCCTGCTTCTGGGGGAGAAGAAAGAGAAAAAAAGGGTTGTATTCAGATGTGCATAAATCTAGGTATTTGGGGATTACACGGGAATTAATTGGGGGCTTTATTTGTAAAATATATTTAGCATTTTGCTCCTTTCTATTTGGCAATAATATTTTTAATCTTAGTCCCTTATATTTATGTAATCTCTTTAAAAAACCAGCAGTTTAAATTTGGGATAAATTTACAGTTTCACCCCTCCATCAATATAACAAAGTTCAATGATTCTTAAGTAAAAAAATTGCTTCAATGACTATGCCCGTTATGTTATTAACATTAGTTAATATCCATTAACGATTTAGGTTGATTTGGCTAATTCATGAATAGTCTGCATGTTAGTTTGGTAGTTTCAATAGTGCGCGGGTCAATTTGATTGTATTCATATAGTACGCGGGTTATTTTGGTTGTTTACTCACTACCAAACTAACTTGCGTAATGTCCAAAAATTAGTCAAATCAACCTAAATCGTTAATAAATGTTAATGAATGTTAACTAGTGCTAGTAACTTAACAAATATTACAACTAAAATTTTCAAATTGCCCCCAAGCCAAACAATTTCTAACCGTTTAACTGAGTACTAAAATGATCCTTTAACTTTATTCTCCACCAACTAATTAAAGGGTGGGAGTGTAAATTTCAAAATAAAAATACAATTATCATTTCCTATCACAGTAGCAACAATCACCCACCAAAATAATATTCCCTTCGTCCCTTTTAAACTTCAAAAATTTCCAAAAGGGTGTCCCATTTTAAACTCAAAAACCCAAAGAGAGGAAAGGTTATAATATTTCTTTATTTAATGGGCCACATGTCTCATATTCACAACAACTATTCTCCACATCACTTTCTCTCTCCTACCTAATTTATATACTCGCAACACCCTATCCCACTTTGTTTAATAATAAAGACATTACTGTAAGTACCCAAATCTGGCTCATGCCTTCCGATTAAGTTTCTCGGCAATTTTTAGGACTTTCCTAAAGTTCAGGGGCAATTTGGGAACTTTCCCAAACCTTTCGAGGGGCGAAGGACTTGTAGGAATTAAAATTCCACGTAGTCCCTCGTTGGAAAAAGCTTCTAGAATGCCACCTTGCATGGTTCTAGAAATAGGCTGAGTCACTAATGGATAAGACCATACGGCTTCATTAGCTAAGGGTTACAGCCGCACGGCTTCATTAGGAAACACAAAACTGCCTATAAATAGAGGCCTCCTCTATTCATTTTAAAAAGAGAATTTTAGCACTGTTACTCTGCCAAAATAGAGCCACGAATTTCCAGAAAGCTGAAACCCCTCAAAATCACCTCCCTCCTCTCCAAAATCCCTCCAAAGTTGCTCCTTCCTTAGGAAACCTTCAAGGGAGATAGAGAAACACCACCATTGGTAACCTCTCCTCCTCTTATCTTTAAAATATACTTGTTATTCTTGTTATATTGCTCCTTGCCATTTATATTGCTATTTACTTGCTTTATATGTGATTTATTGTCATAAATATCAAGTCTTTACTATATAGATCATAACACCCCCTATTCCCCTATCACATAGGATTCATGGAGGATCCATCCCAAGGATGAACAATAAGACCATAAATGGCTTGTTCTAGGGTGGATCTCTCACATGATGATGTGAAAATGTCATCTTTTCCATATAAAAATGTCATCTTTTCATTAAAAATGTCATCTTTATTCATATGAATGTCATCCCCTTCCCATAGACCTTGCTTCCAAGAATTGTCCACCTAAATGGTTCGTAAAGGACATAGGAAAGCCATAAATGTCCTCCCTTTACATTCCTAGTCTTAGCTTGCATAGTGTTCATTACACATATTTGTATAAAAAATATCATCTTTACTTTAAAAATGCATCCCCCATGCCCCTCATGGTTGGATCACTCTCCAAGGATTGCCTAGTGACCTTCTTAAGGCACAAAAAGGCATAAGATGAGTATAAAGATCCAATATTTATAACCCTCCCCTTTGTCCCTTTGGTACTTGAAGCATCTCTTGGGGCGTAATGGAGTAAAGGTCCTATCTTTACATCATTTCCTCCATACAAAGATGTCATAGCCGGAAATCCCTTTAGAAATGGATGAACTTAAGCTCCACATCTTCGATCATCACTTGAGACGAGCACAAATTTCCCTATCAAGCTCAAATCGTCTCAAGATGTAGGATTGATGGGCAAAGGTCCTTCCTTTCTAAAGAGTCTCATGCTTGGACTATAAAAGAGGTGTCCCTATTCTGATCACATGTGACCCAAGGTCTCATAATGATGATCGTAAGTCCAAGATGAGACGGGATCAAAGTCCCGAACATATCAAAATCCAAGGAATCCCGAGCGATAACCAACTCATGGTTTATATGTTCGGAAGACCACTTGGCATATTCCCCCCCCCCTTTTATCAAAACACATCCCACACACGAAAGCACAAAGGCAAGCACGAAAGTCGGATCTTGGAAGACTTGCTTCGGCAAGGCTCCTTGGGTGAACGCCAAACGTTCTTCCCAAGGGGTAACTTAACCTCCGGACCCAAATCCTTTTTTTCAAAGTTTTGAGGAAATCAAAATGGCATGGCGACTCCCATTTTCAATTTAAACCGGATGTCTTCAAACCGATGTGAGGCGGTGACCCCTTACACGAGAAAGCGGTTCAATAAAACAAAATAGCGCCGCGATCTTGGGCACCACATACACAGTTTGGCGACTCCGCTGGGGATAACCAAAAAAGCTTTTATTTTTAATAAAAAAAATGATACTTGGTATATAGGTGGAAACCATTAAACTTCCCGTTATCACCTCCTCACCCGAGTCTGGGATAAAATATGGTCTAACAATGCCACGTACCGATATCCATTTGAAAAAAAAGAAAGCTTTTTTGAGTGGGCTAGCCTTTCGCCGCGGATCCGATTCTCGTGCTTGCTTTCCTTTCCTAGTTTTGCATGCATTTTTTGGTTTTTGGGATTGTGCATATTCTGAATACTGAACAGGAAGATTTCTGGCGCTGAGAAGGTGCCAAAAAGGCCAGGGAAACAACCTGCAAATGAAAAAAATGGAACCTGGAAAATTGCTTGATCCAGCCGTACGGCTTGATCCTCCCTGGATCCTAGCCGGGCGGCTTCATTGCCAATTTCACCAGGAAAAAATCTGAGGTTAATCTGGCAACTTAGGCAGCTTGGGGCTATTCAGTTCCAAGACTGACCGGGCTCTAGAAAATTTACGTGCTTAACTGTTGCATTTTCCCCGTCCCGAAAATCATTCCTTTTAAAACACATTTCTGAAAATTTCTGTTTTAACTCAAAAAGGAACATTTTTAGGAGGCCGCACACTACGCGCACCTTATATATCCTGTACACTTTGCATGCACGTCCTTTTAACCCGGGATGGTTGTTCAGCTGCAGTCACGGACAGCATTACGATGCTCCCGGGCGCGCACGGAATCATCCCAAACTCCCTATGGCAGCCAGTGTCGACCAATGCACAGTCCGTGTCACACATTTTAAAACCGTGACTTTTGGTTGGTTTTTGGTCTAGACCGTGTCATACAGCCTAATTGCATACCCCCGTAAAGGTCAAACCTTAGCCCATGTCGAGAGTCGAGATCCTTCGCGCAAGCGAAACTCTGCCAAAATTCTGCCAAGGAAAATTGGCAGAATCTTGACCCCGGCATTGACTTTGACTTTGACCCGCACGGGATACGTAAAGGTCAAACCTTAGCCCATGTTGTAGTCAGGATCCTTCGCGCAAGCGAAACTCTGCCAAAATTCCGCCAAGAAAAATTGGCAGAATCTTGACTCCGGCATTGAATTTGACTTTGACCCGCATGGGATACGTAAGAGTCAAGCCCGAGTCCGTGCCAAAAAAAATCAAAATATCTTTCGCGCAAGCGGAGCTCTGTCAAAATTCCGACAAGAAAAATTGACAAGATCTTGACCCGGCATTGACTTTGACTCGTGCAACGTATGCAACAAAGTTCAATGTGACACTGTGTCATCCGACTTTTACCGTCCGACCCATGCCTATTATTTTCTTGGACAATGCCAAAGTCAAAACGTCAATCGCGCAAGCGAAACTCTGCCGAAATTCCGTTAAGGCTGAAAGACGAGACTTTCCCGGCATTGCCTTGACTATAATCCGCATTGCTCGTGCGTTAAAAGTTCCTATGACCCACTAGACCCATTAGGAGCGTTCTTCTCTCTCGGTCGGTGGGATCCGCGTGCCCTATAGGACCCTCGCTCGGGGCTGTCCACCCTGGGAGGTCGAAATACAGGTGGAAAACGAGGGGCTTATAGACGTAGTGACGGAACCCACTGATCCATGATCTAGAGTAGTTGCGAAAAAGAAGGGCAACCCCCTTTTCCAACCAAATAGAAATTAATAAAAGACACTATTTTTAGTAAACTGAAAGATTCCTAATTTGCATATTGCTTGAGCCTTCAGCCTAAACACCTACCCCAGAGTCTAAACCTTGCCTATCCCTTTCCCGCAGCGAGAAAAAGTGGGTGAGAATACCGGGTCAGCGGCTTGTCAGCGCAGAATTCTCAGATAGCTCGCCAGAATCCTCAGTTTTGTCAGCCCAGAGAGTCAAAATGGCAGATTTGACAGAAAACAGCAGTGGTTTGGGTAACCCGATGACTAGGGATGAAGAGCTAGCCTTAGCCTTGGAAAGTAGTCGTAAGGTCCATGAGGAACAGAAAGCCATGCTTATTGATGCACTCCGTCGACATGAGGTTCAGATAGTGGTTGAGTCCAACGGTTCTTTGGTTATGGTAGAAGATGAGACTCCAGAAGCAGCCATCTTATCTCCCCCAGCCTATAACCAATGCCCTCCTCCATCCACATATGATCCCTAACCTAGGACTACCCTTTTTCGGTCCTTTCCAGCATCCCAGGACATCAGGGTTCCAATGCCCTCGCCTCCTCAGATAAGACCCAGCTTTGTTCCCTACCAACAGAGAGCAAATGCCACGGCTATCCCATTTACTCAGTCTCTGCATTATCCCATGGGATTCACTCCCCCTCCTCAGTATGGGCCATCTCAGACAATCTCCAGGCCTCAGAATCAATCCAATGATCTCTTTAACTTATGCCCTACCACAACAGATCTTCCACCCCCAACCTTGCCGACAAGACACCACGAGGTTCCTTATTCCTTTCCTTACCCTGGTAACTATGAACCTAATTCCCATGCCTCCGGCCAGCCTCACGGAAACACGGGACCAGGTCAAGTTTACACTTACTTCCCTTCGAAAGATTCCCAAGCCATGGTACCAGCTACCAATGTGTCACCCACTATCCTGCCACCCAAGTCTGATAAACCCACTTCAGAATCGAACAATCCAAAACCGTCACCTGACCCCAACATGACCTGGTTGATGGAGCAAGTTAAGTCCATGCAAGATAAGTTTGGGGAACTGAACACTAGGAAAGCAGCATACCAGATCACTGATCCCAGCAAAATTGTCCCTCTTCCTCCAAAATTTCGGATGCTTGAGATTGAAAAGTTCAACGGCACAGATTGTCCTCGGACTCACATTGAAAGCTATCATCTTGCCATGAGGGCTAAGGACTTTATGTATTAGCAAATGGCCGATCACTTTCAACTATCATTAAAGGGTTCAGCTCTTAGGTGGTTCCTGCATGTGAAGCCAGAGGCTCGAGCCACGTGGGACCAGATCAAGGAAACGTTCATGGAAAAGTACAAGGCTAACTTGAATTGGGAAACCAGCAGGAATGACCTACAAGGCACTCTGTAGCGCCTAGACGAACCAGTATGCGAATTCTACAAGAGGTGGAATTGGAAACTTAGTGAAATGATGACCCGTTGAATGAAGAGGAACAGATGGAGATCTTCCAGTCCTGCTTGAAACCTCAGTTAAGGGTCCAGATTGGCAATTATTATTATCCTGACCTTCGGGCGATGGTAAATGCCGACACCAAGTTTGAAAATGCCTTCAACATGGCTCCGGTCACAGGGACAGGCAACTCTTACCGGTACAAAGCACCAGTCTCATGCCACAGCCATCACTGTAAAGGGAAAAGAAACGGTTGGCGCGGTCAATTATATCCAGAATGAGAAAGTTGGACAAGGTTCAGGTCAAGCCGCTGTGAAGCCAAGGCCTCATTTCTATACTGCCGAAGATTTTGGAATGCCACTAGAGAAAGTATTCGATGGTTTGGTGGCCGAAGGACTCATTAGACCTTTGGAAAACTGGAAACCGAAGAACCCTAGTGTTAGAATGGATGAAACCAAGCACTTCCGCTTTCACAAATATCATGGGCATAACACCAATGATTGTACTTACCTGAAATTCCTGATCTCTCACCTGATTGAAGAAGGCAAGCTTGAACCACCTCGGGGTCCCAATGTAGTCAAGAATCCTCTTCCTGCCAACAATCGAGTCAATATGATTGAGTTTGGAGAGACAAATGCATCCGGTTTTGGGAATCCAAAGATCATAGACATCCTGGAATTCAACGTTCCTTATGCTGAATTGCAAGGAGAATGGAAAGACCTGATTGATGCCTCCGCCATGGAAGGGCAATTTGGACCTATAATAGGAGCCGACTTCGTTAATGTTGTCAAGCCCAGACCTCTCTTTTGTGATTTAGAACCAATGACCATAGTCAAAATTACAGAAGGAAGACTCACTTACGAAGATTGTGAGGCAGAAGTAAGCCAAGCTATGATGATGGAAGTCTCTCCGGAACCCTTCATCACTCACGGTGAACATAATGTGTTCATGATGGCTCTTACTGTTCAAGAAGATCAGTCCCAACCCCCCCATTTGGAAGAATGTGGAAAGAAGAGTGAACGAGCTAGAAGACTTTGATGATGGAGAAAGCTGTCTCTCGGATGTTGAAAGTGTAACTGGTCCCATTACCCCAGAGGTGCAAATGGATGTGATCAGATTCGGAGAGGAGATTGCACCAGATCAGCCGAACATCCCCCATGGGAATGATGTCAGCAAAGGTAGTGAAGGTTTGCAGGATGCACACCAGTATGGGAACGCCGACAAGACTGCTACTCCCCAGGGCAACGGCAGGAAAGAGTAAACCCCAGTCCAACCCGTGTCAAAAACTTCGAGTCAATAAGTAGTGTAGGGTCCAGAGTCATTAGGGTTAAGAGTCATGTGAGCCAGGAGTCTTTGAATTCCAGTCCTCCAAATCATCTGAAGACCTCACGCCTGAAGATTATGAACATGTAGCCAATGTCATCTTTCCTTTCTCTTTGAATGAAATGATAGATCTTTCTGAGTATCCCCTTATTGCCAACTTAACAAATGATAAATTAACTAATAACTTAACAACAGTTAATAATGAATCATTTGAACAAGATGCAAACACACTAAACGGACAATACATTAAAGAAATCTTTAAGCAGGTTACAGACAAAGAGGAAAACCGGGCCCAAGCTGCCGATGAGGTTTTGACAAGTGTTAACTTGGGTACTGTCGAGGAACCTAAAGAGACAAAGATTGGGAACTTCTTCCATGGGGTTGAACGAGACAGACTGGTCAATCTGCTCAGAGAATACATGGATGTATTTACATGGTCATATAAGGATATGCCGGGGCTAGATAGTTTGATTGTGGAGCACAGAATCCCTCTAGCACCAGATGCCAAGCCAGTAAATCAGAAACTGAGAAAGATAAAGCCAGAATGGTCTCTACATGTCAAAGAAGAGATTGAGAAGCTACTTCGAGTAGGATTCATCATGGTCATCGAACATCCGACATGGTTGTCTAACATCGTGACTGTGACTAAGGCCAATGGGAAGGTGCGCTGTTGTGTAGATTTCCAGCATCTGAACAAGGCCAGCCCCAAAGACGACTACCCTTTGCCGAATATAGACATTCTGGTGGATGCCACTGCTAACTACGAAGTCAAATCCTTCGTTGATGGCTTTGCTGGCTACAACGAGATCAAGATGGCTGAGGAGGACCAAGAAAAGACAGCCTTTACCATACCGTGGGGAACGTACTGTTATACTGTGATGCCTTTTGGACTTAAGAATGCTGGGGCTACGTATCAGAGGGGAGCGATTGCACTCTTCATGACATGATCCACAAGGAAATTGAGGTCTATGTCGATGACATGATAATCCATTCCAAAGGTGAGGATGGACAGCACTTTGTTGACCTGCGAAAGTTCTTTGAGAGGTTGAGACAGCATTCCATGAGACTGAACCCTGCCAAATGCACCTTTGGAGTGACAAGGGGAAAAGTGCTTGGGTATATGGTCATAGAACGAGGTATTGAAGTCAATCCCCGAAAGATCTAGGCCATTATGGACATAAGGCCACCTCGAACCCAGACAGGGGTCAAAATCTTTATGGATAAATTATAGTACATCAACCGTTTTATTAACCAGCTGACTACCATGTGGGAGCCCATCTTCAAGCTCATGAAGAAGAATGCAGAGACAGAATGGACTGAGGAATGCCAGGATGCCTTTGACCAAATCAAGGCGTACCTAGTACATCCCCCGGTACTATGTCCCCCATATAGACAGAAACCTCTTCTGCTCTATCTCACTTTCACTGATACGGCAGTTAGGGCTATACTTGCTCAGGAGAAGAAAGACTCTCGGGTAGAAAATGCCACTTACTTTGTCAGCCGTGAGCTCAATTACTCAGCGTGCGAAAAGACTTGTGCAGGACTGGTCTGGGTAGTCGGTAAGCTGAAGCATTACATGCAAGCCCACTCTGTGAACTTGGTCTCGAAAATGGACCCCATCAAGTACATCTTCGACAAGCCTTCCCTTTCGATGTGTCTAGCAAAGTGGTCGTTCTTCTTGGCTGAGTATGACATCAACTATGTGACAAGAAAGGCAATCAAGGGTCATGCGTTGTCGGACCATCTGGCAAACTTCCCTAGCAATGAGGACCGCGGGCCTGAACCCCAATTCCTAGATGAAGGAATCTTTGTAGTTGAGCCTGAGAACCGATGGCAGCTTTTCTTTGACAGAGCTGCTAACAAAAGAGGAAATGGTGTAGGAATGCTACTGGTCGATCTGAAAGATGAGCATATGCCGATAGCCATAAAGTTGAACTTCCCTGCCACGAACAATGCCGCAGAGTTTGAGGCTTGCATTGCTGGTTTAGAGGCTGCCTTAGAAAGGAATGTCAAGGAGCTCGAGGTCTATGGAGACTCAGCCCTGATCATCAACCAGGTCTCCAACAAGTGGAAGACTGTGGATCCTAACCTTCAGAGGTATCATGCCTACATGAAAGAGTTGACTGAGCAGTTCAGAGAAGTAACTTTCCATTACATGCCAAGGGACAAGAATAGATTCGCAGATGCCTTAGCTACTCTAGCCTCAATGGTAGAGATCCCCGAGGGAAAAGCGATAAAACCATTTAGAGTGGGTAGAAGAAAAGCCCTGGCTTTCTGTTGTGAAATAGATTTGGGACCCGAGCCTATTAAGGAACCCTGGTACAGTCAGATTTACCAGTTCCTCAAGGATGGGGAATCAGCTTTCAGAGATGAAGAAGGTAGACCAAGGGAAGGCATTAAAGCCAAGAGCTTGCAAGCCCTGAAACGGTTGGCCTCCCACTATGTCATCCTAGAGGGCGATCTGTACAAGAAATGGTACCAAGGATCACTCCTCCTGTGTGTCACCCAAGAAAGGGCTAGAGAGTTAATGACCAAAGTCCACAATGGTCCCTGCGGTCCGCATATGAACGCCAGAGCATTGATGCAAGTAATCCTCAGAATGGGCTACTACTGGATTTCCATGGAAACAGACTGTGTCCAGCATGTCCGAGCATGCGACAAATGTCAACGGTTTGCCAAACTCAATCATCTTCCGCCTCATGACCTGTACTGCATGACGACTCCTTGGCCATTTGCAACTTATGGTATTGACGTGATAAGGAAGATAGCCCCGGCAGGAAGCAATGGGCATAAATTTGTGCTAGTGGCGGTCGACTACTTCACAAAGTGGGTAGAAGCCAAGTCTTACAAAGTCCTCACTTCCAGAAAGGTGGCCCAGTTCGTCAAAGAAAACATCATGTGCAGATATGGGATGCCCAATGAGGTCATTTCAGATAACGGGTCACACTTTGAAGGGGACTGCGATAGATTGCTGTCAGAATTCAGAATCACTCGCCACAAATCATCCCCGTACAGACCTCAGACCAATGGAGCAGTAGAAGCTGCCAATAAGATGCTTGAGCGGATTATCCGGAAAATGGCCACCCGTGGTCGTGACTGGCCTGAAAAGCTGCATCTGGCACTCTGGGGCTACCGAACGTCTGTCAGAACAGCCACGGGAGAAACTCCCTTTGCCCTAACTTACGGGATGGAAGCAGTGTTGCCAGTAGAGTTGGAAATCCCGTCACTAAGGGTCCTCCTGGAAAACAGTGTCAATGAAGTAGAGTGGCTGCGCAGCCGGCATGATGAATTGGCCCTGCTTGATGAAAGAAGGCTAAAAGCCATGGAGCACACCCGAGCCTACCAGAGGCGAATGGCCAGGGCATTCGACAAAAAAGTCAAGGCCAGGGACATCAAAGAAGGCGACCTAGTGCTGAAAGTGAAGCCCCCCACCAGAGACAACCCCCTGGGAAAGTGGGAACCCGTTTGGATCGGCCCGTATGTGGTGCAGAAGATACTATCGGGAGGAGCAATGAAGCTCGCAGACCTGGACGGCAATCCATTTGTCCACCCAGTCAACGGTGATAAGCTCCGCAGGTATTATGTCTAATTAAAAAAAAATATATATAAAAAAAAGAAGAAAAAGAAAAAAATATGTAGTGCAAAAAGAGTAATGCCCAGCTAGGCTGAAAACCCAAAAAAGGGTGGTCTAGGCAAAAGGCAGGGTTGCACATAAAAAAAAAAGGAAAGAAAAATTTTAGTGCAAAAAGAGTAATGCCCGGCTAAATTTGAAAACCCCAAAAAAGGGCGGTCTAGGCAAAAGACAGGGTTGCACATAATAAAAAAAAAGACCAAAAACAAAAATCTCGATAGTTCACCAAAATGAACTACGAAGACCTGAGCCCCTTAGTCTTTCTTATAAAAGAGGAACGTAGGCAGCGAGAAATGGTTCGGTCTAAACAATAAATAAGACATCTAATTTTCCATGAAATATGTGTCTTATAAATTCTAAGATAAATATCTTTGTTAATTACAAGTTAAAAACTCCTTGATGAGTTCAAGCACGGTCTACTCTTGACTCTGCTAACCTGCTACAAATATCTAAAACATACAAAAAAGACCTAATAAACTATTGTGTTTGCAAATGGCAATAAGGGAATCCTAGGAATAGATCTCTCAGTCGTCATTCACTGAGCCTTCCTTGTTCTTCTTCCCTTTACCTCGACCTCATCGAGTGTTCTTCCTCTTCTTCTCTATGATGTCGGTCTCCCTCATTCCAATTTCCGGTATCCTTACTGGAGCCTCCACCAAACCCGTGTCAATAAGTGCCTTCTCAATTCGGGCACGAGCTCGTACCTCCTCCCTCTGAGCCTCAGTAAGGAGAGCGACTTCCAATAGCCTCTCATATCAGGCTTCCATATCCTTAATAAGGTCATCTGACTGGTTATGGGAACTAACCCTAGCCTCAGTCTCCCTCAAAGTCCTGCTCGAGTCACAGTCAACCCCCAATAAAGCCTGACGTCTCTCTCTCAAAATGACCTGAGTCGCCCCCATCTCCTTCTCGTACCAGTCCAAGTAGGCCGTGATCAATATAATACTCTTCCTGCTCTTGAGAATGGCCCTGGATGGAAAAGCAGTGTATGTCCAAGCCCTCGAGAAAAACAAGAAGCTAGCTAGATCCCTCATGTCGAAAGGCACTACCTCCATGGTACTGATGTCCTTCCAATCATCCAAAGGCTCCTGCAAGATCCCAAACTGCCTGGACACTAAGAAGGGGATGTAGAAAGTGACCAAGAGAGCCCCAGAACCCTCACTATGTAGGACTCCTGAAACGTCCTCCGAGTCTGCAGTCTCCAATGAGGCATCCACCAGTGAATGTCCGAGGTGGACAGCCTAGCCATCATCAACTCCCAGCTATCCTGGTCATGTTGCCTAGGTGCACCTGTAGACACCCCATTCTGAACCCATCGGATTACATTTATACCACTCTAAGTCTCGCTTTGAGTCAAGAAGTGGAAATCCACCATTTCGCCATGTTTCGTTAAGTTTTGACTAACCACCGTTAGTTTGGGACTAAACTGCATACGAGATAACGAGGGAAGGGCAGAATTGTCCACAGAATGCAATATCTCGCGCGGAATTGCGTGTCTCGCGCGAGATAATGGTGTTCTGCAGAATGCAGATGGCAGTTTCCTCGTCGATTTCAACCTCTTTTCGGGATAAAACTTCATCCATCCGGTCAACCAATGAATTTTGGAGTCTGGAACCTTCTCAAGGTGTTTGTTCTCATCCTCAACACCTCTCCAACACCTATAAATACTGGATGACTTTCAGTATTTCAGAGGTCGACGATCCCCCTATATTTACTGGTTTCTCTCCCTGAAAGATTCCTGTAAATCACCCCTAAAATCACCTCAAAGTTTGTTTGTCAACCTCGTTGATAAACAAACATCAAGATCCGAGTCAAGGACTGAGGCGAAGCTCTGTCCGTGTCAAGATTCGATTCTAAACTTGAGTTGAAACTCTGCCCGAATCACCTCACGCAAGGTAACCCCTATTTCCTTTCTAATTGATTATTAGAGTGGTATAAATACATAGAATCTAGGATCGGCCTAGAGCCTCCCTAAATCATGGGGATGGTCTCGAAGCAATCGATCCTACATTCCGTTTAACCCCATTAAATGGATCTTTATTTTATTCTTTTCTATTTGAAATTCTCTTCTTTTTTTGAAAATCTCTCTTTTCTTTAGCAAGACCGATCTCCGGATTGGGTGGAATGGGTGCTCCTTGACCTTCCCATTCCATAACCTAAGCCCCGAACCCAAAATCTCTTTCAAAATGGTTTTTCTATGTTTTCCAAACGAATAATATAGGTGGCGACTCAAAAGATAAACAAAAAGGGGATGTTCAAAATCCGCGCATCGCTACAGTGGCGACTCTGCTGGGGACAATAAAATTAAGAGGCTTAAACTTGCGTCAAAATTAAAAGAGAGGTTTTCAAAAAAATATATATATATAAAATTCATTTTTTTGCTCCAGATCAGGCATATCTCGCACGAGATATCTTATCCCGCGCGAGATATCGCTTCGGCAATCTGGTGTCTTCTGGTTTTCCCTGTTCATCTCACAGTCCAAGACGAGGGTCGAACACGCAAGGGGGATCCCAGAATTCATTATCTGCAGAGTTCCCTCATCTTAAGGCCTCCCTTAAGATGTCGAACTCGAATCCGTATTTTAGTTAAATAATTGATTGTTATTTATAAACTGCGTGTGATTGGGTTTTATTTTATTAAAGTCCGGTCCATTGGGGATTCGGGAGTTGTAATTAATTTATTCATCTCTCTCTCTCTCTCATTACTTGGAACTACGACGGCCTGAGTCTTCCTAAATTGGGAGAAACGTAGGCAACCACTTGGTGCGGCCACTATTTGTTTTCTTTTTGTTTTCAAAAAAAAAATCTCTATTTTTTATCTATCACCTAGATCGACTATCACACACGCGCACTCATGATATATCTGTCATTGCACTGCATACCCTTTATAAACCCGGGACCCACACTAAGGACGGATGACGGTAACCACCTAGTCGCTGGTCTCTCCGAAGTTGGATCATCCCACTCCGCGTATTCAATCCACCTAGATTGTCATATCGCGGGGAGCCTAGCCTTCCAGCCCTGCATCGCCACATTTTCATGTAGATTGTCTTTTTAGGATCACTTCGTGACCGGTCGGTTTGACTTGGTGATCTTTTCTTGTTTTTGACCAAAATAAAGCCATGTAAAATTGACAATAAAGAAGGACTCGGAAAAGTCCCTCGGAAACGTCCTTTTGGAAAAAGTCCCTCCGGAATGACCCTTTCGGATGTTCCTTTAAAAAGAAAAGAATAACATCCTTCAAAAACAATCTTACATGGCTTTGTTTTACAAAAATCGGACTGATTGCTTAGTCGTTAGGTTCTGTTAAAGGCCTTAGAAACCCCTCAAAATGGATTCTCCGTTCCGACCAAAAATTAAGTCTAATAAAAATCGACTTTCCGTGTGATTGTCTCGTGTGGGACTACATGTCTCGCGCGAGATAATGACTCTGTTTGCTGTAATTGAGCCTGAACCGTTTAAGTCTGCTTCCGACTTGTTGGGGCTAGATATGATCCTGACGTCATCTCTGCATCTCTTCTGTCAGTTTTCCGAAGCTACTCAACTTCAAGACTCCCAACACAATGTCCGGCATCGAAGATATTCCGGGTAATGAAACTTTGTCCGAAAACAACCACAAACTTCTGGAAGAAGCCAATGATCGCCTAGAAGTGCAAGCTACCCAAATCCACACTCTTGTGGAAGAAATCCAAGAGCTTAGGGCAGCACTAGCCAACAAAGAAAAGAAGAAGAAAAATGATTCTTCCTCCGAAGAAGAGGAATAATACACCAAAAAGGCCAAGGGTCGCCGCCAAACCAAAAGCAAGAAAAAGAAGTACGAGTCTAGCTCGTCATCTTCCTCCTCTGACAACGAGAGCTACACATCCAAGAAAGAAATCAAAGGGGAAAGCAAGAACGAACCCCTCACCATGGCCATATTAGAAAAGAAGCTTGCATCCCTCGATGTGAGTAAGGGGGCCTCGCTCTCTATTGATTATGACACCCTTCGTCAATCCATGTCCAAGCTTCCTAGAAAGTACAAAACGCCTGACATTACAAAATTCAATCGCACCACCTGTCCCAAATCACATTTGGAGACCTACTATTGGGCCATGCTACCTATGGGTGTTGATGACAACCTATTAGCCCAATGCTTTCCACAAACTCTCGATGGTGCCGCTAGGGATTGGTACATGACTCTTCCACTCTCTAAAAGACTCGATTGGCCACTCGCTAGTTGTACTTTCCAAAAGCAATATGAGGACAATTCCACTTACCGCACCACTAGAAGGGATCTCGAACAAACCAAGCAACTTCCGAACGAATCCTTCACAGATTTTGTCAAAAGGTGGAGGGCCAAACTGACTGAAATCGTTGATAGGCCCAGCCTAGACAAACAAATCCACATCCTCATACAATGTCTTAGGGAGGAGTATCAAGACAAACTTGCAGGCAACTACTTTCCTAGCTTCGCCGAACTCCACAAGTCGGGCATACGGTTAGATGACCTCATCAAGCAGAAAAGGGAAGCCAAGAAAGAAAGTGGGTTCCGTTACAACAAAAGTTCCTCTTCCTCTTCCAACAACAAGGACACTTCTGTTAATGCTATTGTCTTCAATCATCCCGGAAATGGTAAGTACTCTGCGGTACCTCCACCATAAAAGAAGAAAAGGGATAGACATTATGACAAGCTTGAAGGGATCACTCAAGAAGAACTCTTCGAGGTACTCGTCAAGAATGGGAAAATCAAACCCAGAGAAGGTGGACCTCCAAAGAAAGATCTCCCTGCCAATCATGCTCATCATCTCTTCTGCAAGTACCACAACTTCACCGGCCACGACACCAACTCATGTTTCCACTTGAAACACGTCATCCAAGATTTGTTTGACGATAAAGAGATAGGGCTACCTAATGTTGTTACTAATCCTTTACCAAACAATGAAGTCAATTTGATAGAAGTAGAAAGTAGCTTCAAGGACCCTACTCGTCTGGCCACAACTGTGGACGAGAGCCCTTTTGAATTTAATAAATCTTCTTTCTGTTATATGATGTCTTGGGAGGAAATCTTAGAACAAAAGGAAAAAGGGTCTAAAACAGTCAATTTCCTCACACGATCCGGTCGTGTGATCATCAACAAAGATCCAAGGGATGAAAATCCTCCTAAACAAGCAAAAGCTTCATCATCAAGCGAACCAGATGACCCTCTCTTAACTCAGCTAAAGAAGACACAAGCAAACATCTCGGTTTGGGATCTCATAGGGGCTTCTCACAAGCATCGTGAGATGTTGAAAAAGGCATTGGCTCAAATGACCATTTCCTCGGAAGCAACACCCGAAGAGTTTACTCAAATGATCGGTCAAGTACAATTTGGCAACGTCATCACTTTCACTGACTTGGACCTTCCATCCTATGGGAACAATCATCATGAGGCCCTCTACATAACTGCTAAGGTGATTGGATACTGAATGCCACACATTTTGGTTGACAATGGTTCTGCAATCAATGTCCTTCCGGAGAAAGCCTTATCATCATTAGGCCTCACCCACAAAGACCTTAAGCCATCTGGGCATACTGTAAGGGGGTACGATTGTACTGCTAGAACCGCTTTGGGGTCAGTTATGATACCTGTAGAAATGGGACAAGTCACCATGAGCATCGAATTTCAAGTCATCGACATCCCGGCATCCTTCAACTTGCTGCTTGGCCGCCCTTGGCTACACGACATAGGGGGAGTACCTTCCTCCTTACACCAATGTATCAAGTTCCGACACAATGATACAATAGTCACCATCCACGGAGAAATGGTTACTGCTAGCCCTATCCTCGAGGTACAACATAGTACTTCTGATTTCCTGTTCAGTGGCTATGAGATCGAGAAAGAAAGCACCGTGAATGTCATAGAAACTTGCAACGAAAACGATTACTCCAAGGCACTTCAATTTTCTGGAAACCTTCCTGTTTGGAGAACGATGCAAGCAAAAGGATACTTCCCTGGCTTGGGACTTGGAAAACACTTGCAAGGGATAACGGAACCACCACCGGTCCCCCCACCACACACAAAGCTGAAAGCATGGTCTAGGATACATCACTTCCATCCATGATGGAGATGACGAAGAAGAGTGGGACTTCACTCAAGTCAAGTGGGAAGGAACCGCATACAAAGGCCACAATGACCCAAAGGTCAAAGATCGCAACCTCGAGCCATACCGAAAGACACTCAATGGCTACTTCATTCGGGAAGGGGAAAACATTCCCTACTTTATCTTTTCAGAACCATGGACTGACGATAAAGGAAAGCGCCAACCGGGCTTTGAAATATTCAGTGACTGCAATGCTTCACCAGATGAAACAGAAACCGTCTCACTAATCCCTAAAGATTTGTGGGGCACGAAGACAGAAATGTCAAGCGAATGGGACTTTGTTTTGGGAGAGGACATGCTGAGACAGTTGAAGACCTGTGTCAGTTAGAAGACAGCCAGATCCATGCAATCTCCAAGGGGGACGCTCCAACTATCAATTACACAAGGCTAATACAGAAATGTGATGAGCCAATTCTAAACTGGCACATCACCGGAGGACCAATTGTTGATGAAGACTTCATGATCAAAGAGCTTGGTTGCACTCCCCATCCCCGCAGGAAGATAGGCCCTGTAACTTTCACATTAGAATCAGACTCCACCTCTGATGAACTCACTCAAGAGGAAATCGAGGCGATGGCCGAACATGTATTCCCTTACTTCCTTAATGAAAACTTTGATCTTTCCGAGTACCCTGAGATTGCTAACATCGTTAATGATGAATTAACTCATAATAGTCAATATAACGAACACGTTAATAATGAATCATACGATGAGATAGATCAAGAAAATGAACAATAATTAAAAGAATTAGCAAAGCAAGTAGGTCGTTGTGGAAAGAATGGCCCTGTTGACGATGAGGAAATGCAAACGGTTAATCTCGGGATAACAGAAGACCCCAGAGAAACAAAGATCGGCAGCTTCTTCAAGGGGGAAGACAGAGAAACCTTGACGCAGCTCCTCATAGAATATGTCGACGTCTTTTCTTGGTACTACAAAGATATGCCTGGGTTGAATCAGTCAATTGTAGAGCACAAGATACCGCTGCTACCCAACGCCAAGCCAGTCAAATAGAAACTGCGCAGAATCAAGCCGGAATGGTCAATGCAAGTAAAAGAGGAAATCATGAAACTCTTGAACGTGGGGTTTATCAAAGTGATCGAGTATCCGGAATGGCTAGCAAACACGGTACAAGTAGCCAAGTCGAACGGGAAAATACGAGTCTGTGTCGATTTCAGAGACTTGAACAAGGCATCCCCTAAAGATGACTTCCCGCTACCAAACATAGACATGTTGGTTGACGCCACAGCCGCATACGAAGTCCGCTCATTCGTCGATGGCTTCGCAGGGTATAACCAAATCCTCATGGCAGAGGAGGACCAGCACAAAACAGCATTCACCACACCTTGGGGAACATTCTGTTACACGGTCATGCCGTTTGGTCTCAAGAACGCTGGGGCTACTTACCAAAGGCCAGTCACGACACTATTCCATGACATGATCCACAAAGAAATAGAGGTATACATGGACGACATGATTGTCCACTCAAAGGGGACAGATGGTCAGCACTTCAGAGATCTCAGAAAATTCTTCAATCGACTGAGACAACACAAGATGAGGCTCAACCCCGCCAAATGCTCATTCGGAGTAGTCAAAGGGAAAGTATTAGGGTACATGGTCACCGAGCGTGGCATAGAAGCAAACCCCACCAAGATAAAAGCCATCATAGACATGCCTCCACCTAGAACGCAGAAAGAAGTAAAGGGATTCATGGGCAGACTCCAATATATCAATCGATTCATCAATCAACTGACCACCATGTGCGATCCTATCTTCAAGCTCCTCAAGAAAAATGCACCTCAAGAGTGGACCGAGGAATGTCAAGAAGCATTCGAGGAGGTTAAGCATTACTTAACTTTCCCACCCATCCTGGTTCCACCACACAAGGAAAAGCCCTTAAAGCTATACCTCATGGTTACTGACAACATGCTAGGGGCTATACTCGCTCAAGAACAGCCTGCCTCACACACAGAGAATGCCATCTACTTTGTCAGTTGCAAATTCCAAGGCAGCGAAATCAACTACTCTCCACTCGATAAATCTTGCGCTGCTCTTGTTTGGGTATCCGAAAGGCTAAAGCACTATATGGAAGCCTTCCCGGTTCGTCTCATTGCAAGAATGGATCCTTTGAAGTATATCCTAGACAAATCAAATTTGTCTTCAAGACTGGCCAAATGGTACTTCATGCTCGCGGGATATAATATCACTTACGTCACTCAGAAATCCATCAGGGGGAGTGTATTCACAGATCAGTTGGCCGAATTTCCTTGTGACGAAGCGAAGGGGGAAGACCCGCGATTCCCTGATGAAGACATCATGAGTATAGAAGACGACACTACAAGAAAAATAGCCTTTTGTGACTGCTTTTTGTGATGGCTAAAAAAAACAGTCTCCATAGACCAGATAAGGAGACGAAAATAAAAAGCAATCACGTTACCTTAAGGAGATGGCAGTACAATCACATGTGCAATCACGTTTGATAATTTCGTTTGGAGCGCCAACGCGGAAAACAGGCGCCAATATGAAAATATCAAACGTGACTGCTTTTTTGAAACTGTGATGACTTTTGCAATCACGTTTGATTAATTATATAATTTAATCAATATAAATACATGAAAAAAGTATTTTAATAAAAGGTGACGGCCAATACAATCGCGTTATACCTTAAATTAAATGATATAAAAAAAATTAAATTTGAGATACCTAAATCATAAATAAAGAACTAAATCATAAAGAAGAAATAAAGGCTCTCTCTCTCTATCCGCTCTCTCCCTCTCCCTGCTACTCCGCTCTGCCTCTCTCCGCTGCGTTCGTCTCTCCCGCTCCGCCTCTCTCTGCTCCGGTCGTTTCTCCGGTCAGCCTCTCTCCGCTCCGGTCGTCTCTCCGCTTGTCGTCTCTCTCTCTCCGATCCGAAACCGAGCCAGTTCAAGAGGTATAATTCCCCTCATATTTTGAGTTTTTAACATGGATTTGACCATTTTGATCCGAAATTGGTCTATAAGTATACAAATATTGCGTCTTTTGTATGAATTTAAGATAGTTTGATTTGATTTTGAAAAGTCAAATTTCGACTGTTTTGGTATATTTTGTTGGTGTATTTTTGTTGATTAGCTAATTTCTCAATTTGGGGTTTATTTTTAACCCAAAATTAGGGTTTAATTCTTGGTATTCTTTCCCTAATTTTCATGGTTTTATTTCTTTCTAGGGTTTTCTTTAGATTGTGAATAGTTTGCGAGGGTTTTGTTTTCCATAAGGCTTTGATAAATAATTTTATATTGCGTTGTGCATTGTTGGGTTAAACCAGCAGTCAAGCAACGTTATTAATTGAAGGCTTCAAAAGAGAAGATCTTATCCAGTTAGAAAATAGAATCTTATATTTAGACTAGACCGCTCAACATATTGAATCAGTGTCTGAGTGTCTCTTATTTAGAGTATGTGAACACCTTGACATTATTTGCAGAAACAAATAAGTCACCTAGTTATAAACAGTCGGTCTAACGGGAGAGAGATGTTATTTTTTTTATTGTAAAAATGCACACGGGATCTCCTTCTCTCTCTCTTCCCTTCCCCTGTTCTTATAAATACTTCTTTCACTATACTACAGAGAAGAAAGAAACGTTAAGTAATGAACTTTTATCTTACACTGATTCCCAATACGGGCTCTAACTAGAACTGAGTATTCCAACTCATAGTGAGAGGTTGGTTTATTTGAATCTTTATATAACCATGAGAATACCATCTACTCCCTCCGTCCTTAAAGGAATGTTGATTTTTTTTTCAAATTTGCTCTTGATCAAGAGCAAATTTGTATTTTTTTTTTCAACATTCACTTAGGGACAGAGGGAGTAACATTTACTAGTCCTGGTTGCATTTATATATTCTTGCACTAGATGAGCTGAAGAGCAACTCACCCATAAGAATCTACAATTTCTTGGAAAGCAGAAGTGAATTTATTTGTGGAAAATATGTAGATGGTGATTCCTTGAAATGTAAAACTTGGAATACAGCACCAACTTGTGAGTTGCCATCTCTGAATCTGAAATAAACAAAGTTAAAGTGCTAAACATAAAAATGATATGATTGAAAACCCAACTAACATAATACGATAGTCTGAGATATATAAAGAGCAAATACTCAAAATTTAAATTCAGTACCAATTCTGTTTAATTGAACAAGAACAACTAACTGAGACAAACACAGAGAAAGAAATATATATATTTTTTGAAGAAAATAATTATTTGTAATTTATCTCCACCAATTCTAACCCGGGAGGGACTAAGGCTCAAAATGTACTACTTGCTGTATAATCAAGTTGCAGAGTACCTACATGGTTTAAAATTTTGTTTCTTTTTTGATGAATTGCTTCTCCATCTCTTGTATATTCTTCTCTAGAATCTAATATATTATTTTCCTATAAATAAATAAAAAATATCTCCAGTAAATCCTCGCTGTTGCAAGATATGTAATTTCTTTACCTACATTTCGTCGCAAGTGGTGACACTCATTCTTTGACGTGGAATTATATTGTTAGCGGAAGGATCAATCAGATACTGTGTAAGAAGCTTTGGCCAACAGAAGTTCGCTTGTGTGTTCTGAACTTGTGGAATTCAATATGTTTTGAGATTTTTCAAGCTTATGACAAAAAGAATGATTTTTGTTTTTATTTCGAAGCCATTTGCTCATTTTCGTCTTCTTCCCTTTTTGTTTATGGGCATATAGCATATAAGAATGTAGTATGAGGGTTGTTTCTCCCTATTATCATATTTATATAATTTTCTAGTATCTTTTAAACATCTTATATTGTTTAGACTAAATACTCCCTCCGTCCCAATAAGTGCTTCACCCTTTTGGGTGGGCACGCAAATTATGGAAATGGGAGGAAAAAAAAATGTTGTGAGTGTAATTTGAAAATAGGAGAGAGAATTAGTGGAGGGAATAGTAAATTATAATGGTGTTGTGAGTATTAAAAAAATGTAGGAGAGAGAATGAGTGGAGAAAATAGTAAAGATTCTTTGTCAAAAAAGAAAAGGTGAAGCTTCTAACGGGACGCCCTTTTGGGTTATTAGTGAAGCTTTTATTGGGACAGAGGGAGTATCTATTATTTTCTTTGCTACTAAAACCGCTTCCGTTGCAGGTTTTTTAACTCAGTTCCAACCAAGGGCCTGAGGCTGGTTTATAACTGTTTATTGATGTGCATTTTAGGGTTTTGGTTTGCGGTGGAGATGGAACTATCGCTTGATGCAATTGGAAGGCTTAATTTTGCATCTCCACCACAGGAAATGACTTGTCACGAGTTTTGAGATGGGGAGGAGGATTCTCTACTGTTGAGGGACGGGGTGGCTTAAGCAGTATTCTGCATGACATTGAACACATTACAGTTACAATGGTCGATCGTTGGAAGGCTGACATTGTAGAAGAGATGTCTGATAGTGATTCAAAGGACGTAAAATCCAGGTTCATGATGAATTATTTTGGTACGTGTCTCTGTTTTTTCGTCTGACATGACTCCTAAAGTTACATGCTTAAAAGTGTCTTTAAGATCTGTATTTAGAAATGTTTGATCATCGAGAAATTTTCCTATGCATTATTGCATATTACCGTATAGAGCATCTATAAAATTAAGATTCCTTATTAGTTTCATGGGGGCACCCTTGAGCAGTTTGTATTGCTAAATTGTTGTTTTTGCTTCATTAATTTGTTTGACCGACTGTTCTACTTCTTACAAGAGTTGGATGTGATGCGAAGGTTGCACATGAGTTTCACATGACTCGTGAAGAGAAGATAACCCTGATAAGTTTTGTAGTCAGGTACTTTCATTAACTTGTAGCGCTTTATCGTTCATAAGAATGATTGATGCCTCACATGTAGGCAACACTTGTATTTTTCGGTCTCTATATGTATTCTGTGTTTACTAACACAAATATCTGAACAGTTTTTCAACAAATTGTGGTTGATATGCGAAAGAAGGAGCCAGAGATATGGTTGTATATAATTGTATTGCACCAAGATGAGTTGGGGCGTATTCCATATTTGTCTGTTTCAAATATCGGTTTAACTTTGTTATGTTTACAGATTGGACTTTCACAAGCAAGGAGGCTAGCTCAAGGGAAATCAGTAAGAATACATGCTTCCAGTCCTTTTCTTGTTCAGATAGATGGGGAGCCTTTTATTCAGCAACCAACTGAGGTGTCTAGAAATAACACATCATGGACAGGTATCCGCTAACATCTTCTCTTGTATTCATGCAATGTGACTTGTCATAGCATTGTTTACACTTACCTGTGATTGGCCATTAAGTCTTACCAACAAAGACCTTCATTTATTATTTGGTCAAGTTTAGCATGATACACTGCTGCTCAATATGAAGGTATCTTGCATTTTGTCATAGTAAATAAATGACCGAACCAGTCACGAAAATCATTTTATGTTTGTCATGCAAGGGAAGGTTGTCTACATTAAGCCTATCTGGGCTCGGCCCTCCCCTGGTCCCCACTCATAGTGAGAGCTCTTGTAGCACCAATTTTTCATTTTATATTCGTATGACAGAAGCCATGACAACGTTAAAGACATATTGTAGCATTCTATCCTTATGATAGAATGAGAAAACATCATAAGGCATTGATTACTCATTTTCCAAATTGGTACTGTGTTTGCACTATTTCGTTGTAGGAACTGTAAAGCTACTATTGCATATAGACCAACATATTTAAGCTAGTTTGACTAGATAAATATCTCTCTCTCTCTCTCTCTCTCTCTCTCTCTCTCTCTCTCTTTCCTGAACAATAAACAAATATCTGTGCATGAGATGGACGTAAAATGATGCATTTAGATACTTAGTTGAGTCTGTAAGACTTGACATATGCAATTGTGAAAGTTTCGTGTAGCTAGGAAACTTGGATCACGCAATAGGCAAAGGATGTGAGTACAGATGTGTCTCACAACTGTCCACACATCCACAGATAATGCAGCGGAATAAAATAATTAAAAGCAAATTAAATGCAATAACTCAAGAGTTATATACGCTTACTGATCTGTGTGATCAGCAAACTAGGCTTACGCCCAAAAACTTTTCACTATAAAAACTTTGTTACTTACAAAAATATGAATAAGTGAAAACTAAAAGACGAAAATACTAAACAAGTTCTAATCACCTTCTACGATATGAACAACTCCCCTTTCCTAAGTAGGACTTATTCAATCAGAAGTAAAACAAGAGAACTTTATAAAAACCTAGATGTGAGTTACGGATGTAAGCTCACAACCTAAAATCAACAAGGACGTATGCAATGAAGTATGTGTGTTTTTCTCTCTAAAAACCGTAGCTTCTCTTTGTGCTGAATGTCTTGTATTTATAGTGCACCATTGAGAAGATCTTCATGCAATCGACCTCTTCCTTTGTGAGAATCCTTTTCCTATATGAAAACATAAACACACTCACAAGGAAATCAAATATTAGTAGGTTAGTCCTAATATAAAACTATGTACATAAATAAAAGATATTTACTATATTTACAATTCCTAGTCAAAGTAGAATACTTATAAATCTCCATGAAAGTTCCAAAATCTTCTTACCATATAGAAGTCTTTTGAAATAAGGAAACAAGAATTGGTTTCCTAAAAAGCTCACGCTTTCAATCTCCCCCTATTTTGGACTTTCTGGTCAAAACCAAAGATTTATAATAAACAAAATTTATGACCACATAATATAGACAAAAATATAACTCCCCCTGAATGGATGTGTGTCCAGATGTGTATACACATCCACACATAAAAACTGCAAAACAAGAATTAGAACAGAAAACCAGCAGTTCATTAAGCAAAAGCAAAAACCATTCAGAAACATCCTAATTAAAGCTATTACAAACCATTGTTTTTAAAAACTAAAAACTAAAGCAGAAAATTAAAAATTGTCTTTAACAACCATCATAGCAAAACACAAAAAAAACTTTTCTCCCCCTAAATCACAGATCAAAATGTCTCCACTTAAAACCAGCCATAGCTTTAGCAGCAGCAGCATTAACAGCAGCATCCCAGACTTCACTTCCAGCAGCAGCAGCAGAACTAGAATCTCCCCCTTTTTGACAAGAAAGTTTAGCATGCCATCTAAGGAGATTATCCCTAAGAGCTTTCAGATTGTTGGCATGGACAATGGAGGCTTGAGCTTGAGCTTCAGCTTCTACAATTGCAGCATCTAAGTCCTTCATCTGAGCAACAAAATTCTCTTCAGATGTGACACCAGATGTGTCCACATCTTCCATACCAATCTCAGGAACTGTACCCAAAGGAAGATCCACATGTCTTTGCTTAGGGTCAAGCAGGGTCTTAGATTCCTTAAAGAGAGCAAAATTTTCAACAATTTCTTCTCCTTTCTCAGGCTTTACTCCATTGGCAATGAGGATTTGGGAAATCAAGGAAGGATAGGGTAAAGACCATTTCTTTGATGGAGACTCTCCATAATCACAAATCTTTCTAAAGATAAAGTCACCAAAATTAATGTGCCTCTTAATTCCCAATCTATAAAGAAGTAAGGCTTGCACCCTAGTAACTGAGGTTTTGTTATTAGAGGGGCAAAGATTGGCAACAAGGATGGAGTGAAGAAAACAGTAAAGGGAAGATAAAGATCCACTTCCTAAATCCTTAGGCTTCACAGGCCAAGAGGTTACTTTGCCATGTGTAATGGCAGACACAAGTTCATCATCCTCAATAGAAACCAATTCATCCAAAAAATCATTCAACCCAAGCAAATCATTGATGACAGAAGGTGTAAAAGGGACAAACACTCCTCTAACATAGACAGTGGGAGGAGAGGAGTAGTTTTTATCTAATCCCTTAGGCAAATTAGCATAAAACTCATAGATCATTTTAGGATAGAAGGGAAGGGGATGGTCAACAGTTAAGAATAATCCTCTTTCCTCAAAGAATTTGTCCATCCCAAGCTTAGCAAAAGATTCCCTATCCCTTTTCATCTCTATAACAAAGGCTTTGGAGGAAATTAAGGCAAACCTATCAGATGCCTTTTTGGTTAAAAACTTTTTGGAAAAGGGTTTAGGGGAAGAGAGAACAGAAACAGAAGATGACATACCATGCTCAGCTTTCTTTCGAGTAGATGTGCGTCTAGATGTGGGCACATCCTTAGACACATCCTTCACAGGGAATGGAACATTGATGGGTTCAATCTCAGTGTCATCAGCATCAGAGGAGTCTAATTCTTGGTCCTCTTTTTCTTGATTAAGCTCTTCTCTTCCTAGCTTGTAGTTCTCATCCGAGGCAGTATCATCACTATCTGAACTTGAACTAGATTCATCTTCAATTGGCTCTAAATCAGTCTCAGCCACCTTTTTCTTTCCCCTCAAATCCATTAGGATATTAGCTAAGGGTACTTCATCATCAAAAGATATAAGATCCTCAACAGGACTAGCAACTACAGGGACAGAGGAATCTATAACAGGGGCAGACACATTATCCACATGAGGTGGAACCTCAACACCTGAGGGTGTGCTTGGGATAATGGGATCACTTGAAAATGAGGGAGAGGGTGATGAAACAAAGGGATCAACAGACTCTGCATGGGGAACAATCTCAATAGAGATAAAAGGTTCAACATGGTGAGTAGGAACAACAGATTCAACAGGGGGAACATCCTCAGAAGGTGTAGCAACAGAGATAGGATCAATAACAGAGGGAGGAGGAATTGATGATTTAGCCCTAGACCTAACAAGAGGAATTATTACCTCTTCTTCTTCTTCTTCTTCTAGAACAATGGCTGATGAGGGTTTCCCGCCAGGTTTCTTTAGATTCTTGGCTTTGTCAGATTCTGACAGCTTACGAACCCTACCAGAGCGACGAAGAGCACGATGGAGCACCGGCGTTGCAGTAGGCTTTGGGGCTTTGACTTGAGACAGCTTCCTCTTCTTAGTTGAAGATGGTTCTTCAGCGATGGCGACAGGAGCGACATCCGATGGTGGGATCACCGGAGAGGATGGAGCTTTAGGGTTTTCGGAGGAAGGATCCAATGTGGGGGATTTAGGAGCACTAGCTTCCATTGAAGGATCAGATGAAGGTGATGGAGATGAGAATTCCGCAAGAAACTTTGAAATTACAGGGTTTAAGAGAACGGAATCCTCTCCTTTAGCTATTGAAATTGGGGCGATATCAAGAATGTCTTCCTCTTGAATGTTTGAATGCTCGGCCATTTAACAGAGAGATTGGGGTTGGTTGAACAGTGCAAAGCGGAATTAATGCTAATGTTTGTGATTGTGTGCAAAGAGAGGGAAGAACAAAGGGTTTTGTCAAGGTTTATGGGGGATGGGACGGATGTGAGGAATATTAAATACTCACAGCTCCCCCTTTCCAAATAGAATTAGGAATCCTTCTTCAAAAAGGTTTAACATACCTCAAAATCTTTAGGAGTCCTCCAACGGCTAGAACCCTTTGAGGTTACCACACACAATCACCTTCCAAGAAAATAGGGGATTAAAATAAACCAAGATTTTGTAAGATTTTTATGAAAACAAAAATTACTTCGGCATATCTTTATTTAAAATAGAATCCCAAAAGAATTTTCCAACCTTTTCAAACAAGGATTGATACACACCTTTTTCTTTCATGAAAGATATTGGAGATCAAAAACCTATATAATCAAAGAATGAACTAGGAAAGGAAATTAATTATCTAGCATATTTACAAAGCTCCTATATGTCCTAAAAATGCAATATGCCTAGCATGATGCAAACACACAGGTGAAGGAAATATTCTCAGCTTATGGATGTGGCATAGGATGTGAGTCACAAATGGGGACACATTTAGATCACAAAAAGTCAATGAGCAATAATCCAATCTGCACAGCCTCTAGGATGCATCCACCAATTTTTTGTTGTGGATTTTTGCAATGTGAGTAGCTTTCACTTTACTTGATCCCAAAGATAGCCCTTTTTCCCAATGATCTTATCAAGTTTTGACTTCAAGTTTTCTCATGAAAATCACTTGATCACAATGGTATGGCTTCATACTTAGGGTGAAGCAGCTGTTTCTCACACATATATATATATATTTTTATTTTTTTTAGCACCCACTGTGAGATACCTAGGAAGGTTATACCAAGTCATCAAAAGATAACATGGACAGGAAATACTCACAATTAAGTGATCAAAAATAGTGTCAAAGATGAAGACTCACAAGTGACCACACTGAGAAATTTCGTGCTAATGCATGATATTTTTTGGATTTTTTTTTTTCCAGTTAAACTAATCTACAGATGTGTTAGAGGATGTGAGACACATCTGGTCTCACAGCCTTAGATATCACACAAGCCAAGAGACTTCCTCAAGGAGGAAAATCTCTCCAAATCTAATGCCTTTGTAAATATATCAGTCAATTGATTTTCAGTCCCAACAAATTCCAGACACACAGTTTTTGTTCTACAAGATCTACGATGAAATGATGTCTAATATCAATGTGCTTTGTTCTAGAATGTTGGACAGATTTTTAGATATGTCCAAGGCACTTTTGTTATCACAAAAAGCGGTCAAAACTTTGCTATTCAATCCATAATCTTTTAGCATTTGATTCATCCAAAGTAATTGTGTGCAGCAACTCCCAAGGGCAACATATTCAGCCTCAGCAGTGGACAAGGACACACAATTTTGCTTCCTACTATACCAAGACACAAGGTTATTTCCTAGGTAGAAACATCCACCAGTGGTACTCTTTCTATCATCACTATTTCCAGCCCAATCAGAATCAGTGTACCCAACCAAATTGGTGTTTGTTTCTTTAGAGTAATGCAGACCTAGGTTCACAGTCCCACTCACATACCTAATGATTCTTTTCAAGGCTTTAAGATGGGACACTTTAGGGTTGGCTTGGTATCTAGCACAGAGACATACACTGAACATAATGTCAGGTCTACTTGCAGTGAGGTAAAGCAGACTTCCTATCATGCTTCTATAAAGGGTTTGATCAACACTCTCACCATCAGAATCATGACTTAGCTTTTGGGAAGATCCCATTGGGGTTCTTTGATGTGAAGAGTGTTCAAGCTCAAACTTTTTTACAAGATTCTTGGCATACTTAGACTGTGAAATGAACATGCCATCTTTGAATTGCTTAATCTGTAAACCTAAGAAAAAGTTCAACTCACCTACCATACTCATCTCAAATGTGGAAGTCATGCTATCCACAAATTCAGCTAGCATTGGATCAGAATTTGATCCAAACACAATGTCATCTACATAGATTTGTGCCACAAGAATCTCCTTCTTATTTTTCCTCACAAACAAGGTTTTGTCAACTTCACCTCTCTTGAATCCTAGTTGAAGCAAATGGTCAGTCAACCTACCATACCAAGCTCTAGGGGCTTGCTTTAGCCCATACAGAGCTTTCTTCAGTTTATACGCATGGTTAGGATATTTGGAGTCCACAAAGCCTTTAGGTTGTTCAACATAGGCTTCCTCATTTAATATCCCATTTAAAAAAGCACTCTTAACATCCATTTGATGAAGAGTAATCTTGAGGTAACAAGCAATGGCTAACAGAAGCCTAATGGACTCAATTCTTGCAACAGGAGCAAATGTCTCCTCAAAATCAATTCCCTCAATTTGAGTATAACCTTGAGCAACTAACCTAGCTTTATTTCTAGTTATCACACCTTGCTCATCAGTTTTGTTCTTGAAAATCCATTTAGTTCCTATGACATTACCATGTGAGGGTCTAGGAACAAGAGTCCATACCTCATTCTTCTCAAATTGAATTAATTCATCTTGCATAGCCATAATCCGATCGGCATCTTTCAATGCTTCGAACATTCTTAGGTTCAATTTTTGAAACAAAACAACAGAAACTTACCTGGAGTATGCTGAGGAGCAACTCCATAAACCAGCCATTTTTCTATAATCAACTTTGTCCTTTTGTCTAGTTCTCACTTGAGCATGCACATCTCCCACAACTTGTGAAGTGGGGTGGTTTTTCTGGATTTTTGAAGGGATATCCTTTGACCTATCCACACACCCATTCACATTACCTTCTGGAGCATCATCCTGATCAGAATCAGAAGACTGTCCTCGGTTACGGGAGTTTGAGTGGATGTGGGAGCAGAATGTGGGTTCGAATGTGGAGGCGGATGTGTCCACATCCTTGGTTACATCCTTATCGGGTTTAACATTTTTATCGGCCTTTGGAAGCTTCTTTTGATTTTTCAAAGACACTGTTTCTTCATCCTTCCGATCCAGCAAGCAACCCGAAACATCATCCTCGGCGAGTCTTGAGGTTAAGATCAAGTGAGTCATCAAATTTAACATTAGCGAGATTCCATAATGGTCTTAGTTTTAAGATTGAAAACTCGTAAGCTCTACTGTTTGTGGAATAGCCCATGAAAATTGCTTTGTCACTTTTTGAATCAAACTTGGACAGGTATTCTCTATCATTGAGAATATAACAAACACATCTAAACACATGAATATATTTCACAGTTGGTTTCTTTCCAAGGAGGATTTGATATGGGGTGCCAGGTGCTACCAATCCTTAGAAACACCCTATTGCCAATGTGACAAGCGGTGTTTAAAGCTTACGCCCAAAACTTCTTGGACAAGTTTTTAGAACTTAGCATGACCCTAGCCATTTCTTGCAAGGTTCTATTCTTTCTTTCGCAATGCCATTTCTTTGTGGGGTGATTGGTGCAGAAAACTCATGAGTGATTCCTTTAGAATTGCAAAAATTGGTGAACATTTGATTCTCATATTCAGTGCCATGGTCAGACCTTATTCTTACAGTCTTAAGGCCATAAAGGTTTCTCACCCTTTTGTACCAATTCTTGAATTCTCCAATTGTTTCGACTTTTCTCTTAAGAACATTACCCAAGTGTACCTAGAATAATCATCAACACACACAAAGGCATACTTTTTCCTACCAAAGCTTTCTACTTCAATAGGTCCCATTAAATCGGTGTGAATCATCTCCAAAAATCTAGTTGTGGAGCATTGTTGGACCTTTTTATGTGATGCTTTTGTTTGTTTTCCCTTTTGACATGAACCACGGACATCGGGGTTCTTGAAGTTCGGTTTAGGGAGGTCTTTAATGGCTTCAAACCTTTGAAGTTCTTCCAGAGTTCTACGGCTAGCATGCCCTAATTTTTGGTGCCAGATTGACATCATTAGCTTTTGAGCTTAGGCAAGAAAGATTGTCACCAAATTGGTAACAATTATCGGCGAGATCTAGGACCAGTAAACACACATTTATTATCCTTATCAAACACTTCACACAAGTGCTTATCAAACTTC
Source organism: Adenophora triphylla var. japonica (assembly GCA_022495995.1). Lineage (NCBI taxonomy): Eukaryota > Viridiplantae > Streptophyta > Magnoliopsida > Asterales > Campanulaceae > Adenophora > Adenophora triphylla. The sequence goes on along the minus strand of JAFEMH010001252.1, from coordinate 298,352 downwards.
ACAAATAGGTCATCATCACACGGTTGGTCGATGCTTATTAGGTTGGCTTTCAAGCCTTCCACATGGTACACATTGTGCAATTTTGGGAGACCCTTGACATCTAGGGTTCCTTTCCCAACAATCTTTCCTTGAGCACCTCCACCAAAATTTACTTTCCCTCCATTTATCACTTCATAATCAAGAAGGACTGCTTGGTTTCCGAGTCATGTGCCTAGAGCACCCACTATCAAAATACCAAGAGCCGAGAGACGGTACTCTTGAGGGAAGAGTAAACAACATTGCAGGTGGTAATTGGTTTGGGCACCCTTTGTTTAACAGTTTTCTTTTGGGTTGCGAGGTCTCGGATTGATTTGGATGTGTGTTAGGATGTGAATACATCTTCTCACACATCCGAGGTTTGAAATTACCAGATTTTTATCGGCCTTGAGTTTGTAACGAAGGGCCTAATGTGACCGGGAGCTAGGCGGTAATGACAAATGTAATGCCTCTTCCTTGGTTTCTTCTCACTCTGAATGACTTTTTCTTTAAAAACTTGTTTTTTCACACTTTTTGAGGTAGAAGTCTCACATCCCTCCTTTACAAAATTATTTTCAAAACCTATACCAATTTTGTCACGTTGACCCATAGAAAAAGCTTCTTCCATTTTCATTTTACTTTTGTTTAACTTAGTAAAAGTATTTTCAGCTTTTTCACATTCATTCTTGAATTTTTCAAGGTCAACTTCTCTTTTGGTCACAAGGACTTCAAGTCTTGCAATGGTATCTTTTGAGCATCATTTTCTTTTGAAAGTACGACTTTTTCATCTTCACAAGTAGCCAATTTATCGAAGAGATTTGTTTACCTTAACAAGTACCTCAATTTTGTCCAATCTTTTCATCCAATCGTATGCACCTCCTTGTATGTGGCGAAAGAGTTCCTCATAGGGAATGTCTCTTTCTTCATCTTCATCATCTGAATCTCCTTTTACAGAGAAACGGTTCGGCACCGGTTCGGATGTGACACCGGATGTGTACACAACTCGAGCCCACAACCAAGGGATTTTCAGGAGTATATTCTTCTATATCTGCAGAAAAGGCATTAAACACAGAATGGCAATTTAAGACAGACATATTAGCCACTTCTTCTTCCTCATCCTCACTGTCACTAAGGGTAGCAGTTAAGCTCATTCCCTTCTTTTTAAGTGTGTTAGCACATTCATTGGCATAATGACCAAAGCCACGACATGCCCTACATTGGACAGATTCAGATGATTTATTTTCAAAACTTGGTTTCTTGAATCCGGTGTCGAGTGCTAGGTTTTGGCTTTTCGGCGATCTTGGAAGTAGGTCTATTGGGGAATTTGCTTATCCTTCTATTTTTCAGTATAGAACTGAATTTCTTTGAAATAAAAGCTACATCCTCATCTTCAAGATTAGACTTGTCAATTTCAGAGGATAATTCCACAAGCTCCTTTGGTAGAGCAGCAACACTTTTAAGGGCAAGACTGTGTGTTTTGTTTTTCTTCTGAGCCTCAAGGTTAAGCTCAAACACAGTCAAGATTCCTATGATAGTGTCAAGACCTACAGTGTTTGTGTCCTTTGTTTCTTCAATCACAGCTACTTTAATGTTAAACCTCTCAGGCAAGGTCCTTAGAATTTTACTAACAAGTCTTGCATTGGAGATAGATTCTCCTAGACTTGTGCATTCATTTGAAATCTCATGAATCTTAGCAGCATATGACACAATATCCTCAGTTTCTTCCATTCGAAGTAACTCAAACCTATCCATTAAAATTCTAAGCCTGGTAGCCTTCACACTTGGTGCTCCCTCACATTGAGTTTGCAAAATATCCCAAGCAGTTTTGGCTATACTCTCATTTGTTATAAGCTTGTACATATTTCCAGAAACATGGCTGGAAATAGCACCCATGGCTTTTGAATTGTAATTTGCAGCTTGTATTTCATCAAGAGTCCATTGTTCTTCAGGTTTTCTTTCAAAAAAGGACTCACCAACACCAGAAGATGGCTTTTTCTCCACAGTAGGAGGTTGCCATGCAACAAGAATGCACATCCAAGCTCTTTCATCAATACTTTTGATGTAATTTCGCATCTTAGACTTCCAAAGAGAATAATTTGTGCCATCCAAGACAAGAGGCCTATTTTGGTGATTTTGGCATTCCATAATGACTACACTTTCTGGATCAACACTCAGTAATATTTCGAGAGTTGGCTCTGATACCAATTGAAAGTTTCGTGTAGCTAGAAAACTTGGATCACGCAATAGGCAAAGGATGTGAGTACAGATGTGTCTCACAACTGTCCACACATCCACAGATAATGCAGCGGAATAAAATAATTAAAAGCAAATTAAATGCAATAACTCAAGAGTTATATACGCTTACTGATCTGTGTGATCAGCAAACTAGGCTTACGCCCAAAAACTTTTCACTATAAAAACTTTGTTACTTACAAAAATATGAATAAGTGAAAACTAAAAGACGAAAATACTAAACAAGTTCTAATCACCTTCTACGATATGAACAACTCCCCTTTCCTAAGTAGGACTTATTCAATCAGAAGTAAAACAAGAGAACTTTATAAAAACCTAGATGTGAGTTACGGATGTAAGCTCACAACCTAAAATCAACAAGGACGTATGCAATGAAGTATGTGTGTTTTTCTCTCTAAAAACCGTAGCTTCTCTTTGTGCTGAATGTCTTGTATTTATAGTGCACCATTGAGAAGATCTTCATGCAATCGACCTCTTCCTTTGTGAGAATCCTTTTTCTATATGAAAACATAAACACACTCACAAGGAAATCAAATATTAGTAGGTTAGTCCTAATATAAAACTATGTACATAAATAAAAGATATTTACTATATTTACAATTCCTAGTCAAAGTAGAATACTTATAAATCTCCATGAAAGTTCCAAAATCTTCTTACCATATAGAAGTCTTTTGAAATAAGGAAACAAGAATTGGTTTCCTAAAAAGCTCACGCTTTCAAATTGATTGGTTTAGTGATGAGCAGAGGAGCCAACAGGTCATGCAGCTGCTATTATGACAGAGAAGCAAGTTTGCCTGTTGTATAGATTCAAGCAAACGCAAAAACTCATTCAGGCCAGCCAAATTCTCTCAGAGTAGCTATCATTGCATATAAAGATCTTGCTATAAGTTTATTGTTGCTGAACAAAAAACTTATCATTGTTGTTGAAATGAAATGAGTTTTATGTATGGGCGTCTGCTATATATTTAACAGTTGCTATAAAGAGTCTGTTGCTGCTTAAAAGGGTCTTATCATTGCCATTATTAGCTAACAAGAAATTTTTGCATATTTTTCTTATAGGAAACTTATGCAAACAAATTACGGGAGGCAAATGGATTGGAGCCTGCAGATCCTGTGAATGGAGTCGATGATCCTGGCTTGAAATTATATGAAGAAGCTGTCGGGGGTGTAAAAAAGGTAGGCTACCTGGAAGGCCCAATGAGAAGTGGAGCAAAAAGTCTGGTCATGTTTCATCCTCAGATTTTGTAACACAAGTTTGTAAGTACCCCAATCTGGATCACCCTCTTCCGAGCACATGGGAAACACCGCAAACTCACAAACAAAGTCTCGAAGACCTATGGCACTCAAAACCCTCAAAAAACCCTCAACCAAACCAAGGGAGGAGCCTTTCTGGGATAAAAGGGGACAAAAGGACCTTTTGGGAATTTTCAGGAAATTGGAAAAGCAAATAAGGTCCGTACGGACCTCTTTGTTGCCATAATTACTGAATCCCCTTAAAGTCCACAATATTCCCCCAAATCCCGGAGAAATCATTACCCCCCATGCATGGTTGGTCCGTACGGACCTCTTTGCACAGGGGACATCATCATTCCAGAATATTCACAATTATCACATATTCCCTCAAATCGAGGAAAACTAAAATTCTGGATAACCTAGGAGGTCCGTACGGACCTCTTTGCATTTTTCTCCTACTATAAATAGAGGGCTCCCCCTCCCTCATTTTACACACCTCCCTCTTCTCTCTTCTTACCTTAGCCTTCAGGCTCCCCTCTAAGACCCTTCGGGGCAATCCCGGCCCCTTTCGGATCCTTTCGAGGCCTTTCGAGCCCCCTCGTGGTGCTCCGAAGCCTCTCCGAGCGCTCCCGCGATGCTCTCGCGCTGCCCCGAGGCACTCTCGAGGTACTCTGAGGCCCCTCGTGGTACTCCGAGGCCTTGCCTGGTCTTTCCAAGGTGTCCCGGCTCTTTCCGAGGCAAACCGGCGATCCCAAACCACGCCGAAACTCTGCCCGAGTGACTCCTGCCATCCCAACGCACGCCGAAACTCTGCCCGAGTGACTCCTGCCATCCCAACGCACGTCGAACCTCTGCCCTAACGCAGCCTACAATCTCAACTCACGCCGAAACTCTGTCCGCAGACAACCGGCCCCTCCCGAAGCAATCCCGGTCCGTGCCGGAACATCATTCCATCCTCAAACACTATTCCCCAGCGGAAGACAGGCACGAACCAACATTGGTAAGGCTTCCTTCCATTACTATTTCAATACATTTCAATACGTAGTGTACAATGTAGACATCCGACACAGCATGCATTTTTAAAAGCACACACACACACACAACATTTAAAGAATATTAGGGGTATCCGAAAGACTCGTTTTTACGAGGCGACTCGGGTGAGCTCTAAGATTCTAATATTTTCTTCCCGAGGAGTCATCTGACCTCCGAACTCAAAATCTTATCACACAAAAACAGTTTATTTCTAAACTGATGCCCTTTTTCAATGTTTTGGGCTTAATAAAAACGGCGTGGCGACTCTACAATTGCGAAAACAACGGCGAGCCACCTCCAACCATCGCTAAAGCGGAATAAAGCCAGATGCCGGGGCGCAAACGCGCTGCCTCTCGGATCCGGGCAAACTTTCCCGAAAAGCGACGAAGGCGAGATGCTGGGGCTCCGCGCGCGAGCCGGATCCCGGGTAATTTCAGTTGGCGACTCCGCTGGGGACATTTTGTTTTAAAATCTTTTTAAACAAAACAAAATATTTTTAAAACGATGATGAGGGTCAAACTTTCATTTTACCCCTTTCTTTAACTGTTGTGTGTGTGTGCACGTGCTTTACTTTTTATTTTACAAAAAAAATAAAAAATACAAAAAAAATGCATCAATATACATCTGTGCATACATTTAAAATTCTTCGAAAAAAACTTCTGTTTTACTCAGAAAAAGAATTTTAGAGACCGCACACTACTCGCACTGCTGCCTCGGTTACACCGCACACTACGCACACTGCTGCCTCGGTTACACCGCACGCTACGCGCACTGCTGCCTCGGATACACTGCACACTACAACCCTTAACCCGGAGTGGTATCAGTTGCAGTCCGTTTGGTCTTCCTAGGCCTCTCGGATGCGCACGGGATCATTCCAAACATCCCATCCTAGCCAAGCGTCAACCACACGTTTGAGTCTTGAGTCACACTCTGTCAAGACTCGGTTGGTTTTACCCGGTCCGTGTCATACGGCTGGATACATATACCATGCCGACCATTTTTCGAGTCAAGGCTCGGAACTCAAGATCCCTTGCGCAAGCAAAGCGATGAAAGGTCATGCTAAAAGCTCGACCTGATCTTGATTTCCGAAGCTACACCCAGACGATGTTCCGTCCCGGATATACATCCATGCTCACATGACACCATGTCATCACGCCTTTGCTACCTCAGCCATGACAATAAAACCCAGCCAACGCCTAACGTCACGAGATCCCTTGCGCAAGCAAGGTAAAGAGAAGGTCATGCCGAACTCTTGACACGATCTTGACTCGATGGCCGGCTCGGTTCACTATTCACATGGCTAACGCATCAAAACGAACATGACGGGCTCGGTCCTTAGGTTCGATTTTTCTTTTAGGTCGGTGGAAACCGCTTGCCCTATAGGACCCTCGCCGGGGCTGTCCACCTGGGATGTCGAAATACGGGTGCAAAACGAGGGGCTTATAGCCGCATAGATGGTCTCCACTGACCCAGGATCTAGCATAGTTGCGAAAAAGAAGAGCAATCTTTTCCAACCTACCTAGGACTCTGAGAAAACATGTTTTAAGTAAATTAAAACAACAAAAAAAAATAAAAGAAACGGAAATCGCATGCCACGTGAGCTTTCCCCCTTTATCCGTGAGGCCATTCACGTGTCTAAACCTTGCCCGTCACCCCCTCCGGCTAACAGAGTGATCGAGAGTACCCGGGAACCCGTCTCCCCGTGTCAAAGCCGCAAGGTCCAACTTTCTTCCCGGCTCTGTCACCGGGACGGTCAGTCAATGCCCCATGGCCAAGTCAGTGGATAACAACGATGAGAATGGGACCTTACCCCCAAGAAATTTCCCAACATTGGAAGAACTTTGGCAGATCCTCATGACTATTGAGAAACGCCAAGGTGAACAACAAGCCTGGATCGAAGGCGCTATGCACCACTTCGGGACATTAGCCACCCAACTACCTGGGGCTTCCAAAGTCATGACTGCTCCTGCAGCTTCTAACGCCTCTCATTGTCTCCCGAAGTCAACTGTTGCCCTCGTACGAACCATGCGGTTATGACATAAGGCCACAGGGACCCTGCGGGGAAAGCACGCCCATTCGGCCTCACGAGGTCCGGTACCACCGCCGAACAACGGACACATCTGGTGGGACGTCTGCGATTGCAGTGCTTGTCTGGAAATGGAATTCCAGGATGAAATGAATGAGGGCCGTCCCCGAAGAAAGAAGAAGACATCTTCTCAACAAAAACTGAAGAAGAGGTATGAATCCGGTGATCCCACAGTCGGAACCCTTGGAGAACCCTCAGGAAAGTTTGACTACTACGTCATCTACTCCAGCAAGTCTCCCCAGACTAGTTCTGCACAAGGTCATGGCAACGTCTGCTCCATGATCAGCTGGGACGAGCTCCGCACCGCCACCGAAGGCCCAAAAGTCCAGATGCCCCAGCCCCTGTCTTGGGAAAACCTCAAAGCCACTGTGGATGTCTCCACAAAAGCTATGACAGTGAACGAATTGAAATACGCAGTCTGGCCCTACGCCAATCAGGGTCCTCCCACTACAGAAATAGGGGAGACAAGCAAAACAATAAGGCCAGAAGTGAACGTTCTGACACGTTCCGGTCAAATCCCAGTGAATCCTCCACGGGCGGACAAAAGGCCAGCCATACACGAGCCACGGGCGAAAAGGGGCCCTACGCCAAAGAAGTTGAAACCTTGGACCCAAAGTGAAGATCCTGTCTTAACTCAACTCAAGCGTACTCGAGGCTAACATCTCGCTCCGGTCCTTACTCACTTCATCTTACCCGCACAAGCTCAAGTTGGAAGAAAGCTGGCCGGACCATGGTTCCCATCATGGTGACACCTGATGAAGCAGTTCAGATGATTGGCAACGTTAATTACAGCAACATCATCACTTTCATAGAGCTCGACCTTCCAAAATTTGGGGCTGACCACAATGAGCCTCTCTACATAACAGTTCAACTGGACGAGCTCCGTCTCCCTCGGGTTTTGGTAGATGGGGGATCATCCATGAATGTCCTGCCATCCAAAATGATGGATCTGCTAGGGATCAAAGCGACTAATCTAAAGCCCTCAACTCAGGCAATCAAGGCATACGACTCAACGTCCCGCCCAGTCTTGGGAATAGCCACCTTGAACCTGTGGTTCGGAAAACAAATGGTCCCGACGGATTTCCAAGTCATCAACATCCCGATCACATTCACTGCCATTTTGGGACGCCCCTGGCTACACCAGATCAATGAGGTGGCATCCACTCTCCATCAGTGCGTAAAGTTCATCCAAGGAACAGATCTAACCATCATCTATGGTGATAGCGTAGTCACCGAAGGGACCAACACAAACGGCGTCCCGGTCTTAGAGATCAAACACGATGATGATGGCATGATGTTAACAGGGTTCACCATTGAAAGCCCAAAAGCCCAGGTGTGCCACATAGACTTGCCTTTGATTTGGGACAAGATCCCTCCCCCGATGAAGATGATGAAGCACATGAACTACATCCCGGGGCTCGGTTTGGGAAAACGCCATCAAGGTACCCAACAAATCATCCATATCAAAGAACAGAATACCCTCCATGGCTTGGGATACTTTCCTACTACCGAACACATTGTGGAGGACAAGCGAGTTGCACGGAAATGCTCCGCAGATAGCAAAAGAGGCTTGCACGCAATCTCCGATCTTCGTCCTTACAGCTTCGACATGACCAAGTACTTCACAAAGAAGGCCGGCAACTTGGAAGAAGATCCAGGAAAGAGAACAGAGCTGATCAGCGCTAAACAAAGCTGGCCGACAACCATGGACAAGCTCCAGCGGAACCTGGCAAGATTCAGAGGCCTCAAGCCAAATCCCGTCAGAAGAGCATTTCTCGACACACCGCCTCTACCGGGATCCATGACCACCACTATTCACAACGAATTTTGGTTCGGGAAAACCCCCTCTTTGGCAGAAGAACTCGAAAAACTCTCTGTCAACATTCCTGCCTTAAACAAGCGGGACGAGTCTGCATTCGAGCTAGTAATGCCCAAGACAAAAGCAAAAGACTCCGCAGACGATGCTTGGAACGAGCCACTGCTCCACCTGCTCTTCAAAGAAGAAATCGAGATGCCAGATCTAATCGATTTTGTTTCGATAACTCTGTGATAGCCATGATTGGGAACGGTGACACAAAGACTTTCAAACCCCGCCTCCTATCAAGCTCATTGCCACTCAATAACTGGGCCACCTTCTCGGACCCACTGCCAAAGAAAAAGGACATGATCGAACAACTTGGTCGATCCCTCGAGTCCTAGAGTCCAGTGTCAAAACTCATCCCGAGTCCATTATCTTTGAATTTGAGTCTCTCGAGTCATCTGATGGCCTCACACCAGAAGATTACGAACTCATTGCCAATAATGTATTCCCGTATGCTCTTAATGAATGCTTCGATCTTTCCGAGTATCCTCTCATTGCATCTTTAACAACTGATAAATTAACTAACACACAAACAGTTAATAACGATTCACTTGATAAAGAAGCAGACACATTAAATGAACAATACATTAAGCACATCTGTAAGCATGTTGTCAAACGAGAGAAAAATCGTGCCCAAGCCGCGAGGAGGTTTTAACCAAAGTGAATTTGGGAACTGCTGAAGAGCCAAAAGAGACGCAAATCGGAAGTTTCTTCACTGGCACAGAGCAAGACGCATTGACTGCACTGCTCAAAGAATTCGTGGATGTGTTCGCTTGGTCTTACCAAGACATGCCTGGATTAGATCCAAACATTGTAGAACACCAGATTCCTTTGAATCCCGAGGCCAAGCCCATCAAACAAAAGCTACGCCGAATCAAGCCAGAATGGTCTTTACAAGTCAAAGAAGAGATCGAAAAAATGCTCCGCGTCGGCTTCATCAGGGTGATCGAGTACCCCACATGGCTCTCCAATATCGTCACGGTCACCAAGGCCAATGGAAAAGTACGTTGCTGCGTGGACTTCCGAGATCTCAACAAAGCAAGTCCCAAGGACGATTTTCCACTACCCAACATCGTTATGTTGGTAGACACTACAGCTAATTTCGAAGTCAAGTCCTTCGTGGACAGGTTTGCCGGCTACAATCAAATCAAGATGGCCGAGGAAGATCAAGAAAAGATAGCCTTCACAACCCCCTGGGGGACCTACTGCTACACAGTAATGCCGTTCGGACTAAAGAACGTTGGGGCTACCTACCAACGGGCAGCAACCGCCCTCTTCCACGATATGATCCACAAAGAGATCGAAGTGTACGTCGATGACATGATCATCCACTCAAAGGGATCAGATGGACAACACCTCACAGACCTGAGAAAATTCTTCAATCGCCTCCGAAAATACTCAATGAGGCTAAACCCTGCCAAATGCACATTTGGGGTTAGCCGAGGCAAGGTCTTGGGATACATGGTCACCGAGAGAGGCATCGAGGTTGATCCTCAAAAGATCAAGGCTATCATCGAAATGAGACCACCGCAAACTCAGACAGAGGTGAAAAGCTTCATGGGCCGCCTGCAGTATATCAGCCGCTTCGTCAACCAATTGACCTCCATGTGCGAGCCAATCTTCAAACTGACGAAGAAGAACGCCGACATCGAATGGAACTCAGAATGCCAAGATGCCTTTGAGGAAATAAAGGCATACCTTGTGAGTCTTCCGATTCTCTGTCCTCCCCACGAGGAGAAGCCACTTTGTTGCTATACCTAATCGTGACCTGACACCGCAGTTGGAGCCATGCTCTGTCAAGAAAAGAAAGAGTCACGAGTCGAGAACGCCATCTACTTCGTCAGTCAAAAGTTTCAAGGCAGCGAACTCAACTACTCAGCCCTCGAGAAAACCTGCGCAGCTCTGGTATGGGTTGTCGGAAAATTACGACACTACATGCAGTCGCACACGGTACACTTGGTGTCCAAAATGGACCCAGTCAAATACCTCTTCGACAAACCATCTCTGTCAATGAGGCTCGCCAAATGGTCTTTCTTCCTGGTGGAATTTGACATCAAGTACGTGAACCAAAAGTCAATCAAGGGACGGGCAATGGCTGAACAACTGGCTGATTTCCCAACCGACGAGGCTCGAGGCCCTGAACCACAATTTCCAGACGAGGGAATCTTTGCACTCGAAGGCAAAAATATATGGCAACTGTTCTTTGATGGAGCAGCCAACAAAAAAGGAAACGGCATCGGTATGCTTTTGGTCGATCCCAAGGACGAGCACACCCCAATCGCCATAAAGCTCAATTTCGAGGTAACCAACAATGCCGCCGAATATGAAGCATGTGCTGCCGGACTACAAGCCGCACTCGAGAGGAATGTCCAGAAACTCGAAGTTTATGGGAAATCAGCCCTGATCATCAACCAAGTCTCCAACAAGTGGAAAACCATAGACCCAGTCTTGCAAAAATACCATGCCTGCATGGAGGATCTCATCACACAATTCGAGGAGGTCACCTTCCACTACTTGCCAAGAGACCGAAACAGGTTTGCAGATGCCTTAGCCACCTTGGCTTCACTTGTGGAAATCCCTGAAGGAAAAGCAATCAAACCCTTCAAAGTCGGACGAAAAGAAATTCCCGCCTTCTGTTGTGAGATCAAACCAGAACCTAAGCCCATCAATGAGCCATGGTATAACCAGATCTTCCAATACCTCAAGAACGGGGAAACCGCCTTCGTGAACGAGGAAGGCCAACACACCGAAGGGGTCAAAACCAAGAGCATCATGGCCCTAAAACGCCTTGCCTCTCACTTCGTCATCCTTGGGGACATGCTATACAAAAAATGCTACCATGGACCACCCCTACGCTGCATCAGCCAGGAAGAAGCAAGCGAGTTCATGAACGAAGTCCACAATGGGGCTTGCGGTCCCCACATGAACGCCAGAGCCCTGATGCAAATCATTCTCAGGATGGGCTACTACTGGATCTCTATGGAGGCAGATTGCATCCACTTTGTCCGAAGCTGCGACAAGTGTCAACGGTTCTCCAACCTCAATCATTTACCTCCCCACGATCTCTATTGCATGACTACACCTTGGCCTTTTGCCACTTGGGGATTGACGTCATCGAGAAAATCGCTCCGCCAGGCAGCTACGGTCACGAGTTCATCTTAGTAGCCATCGACTACTTCACCAAATGGGTCGAAGCCAAGTCCTACAAGGTACTCACCTCCAAGAAGGTCGCGCATTTCCTCAAGGAAAACATCATCTGTCGATACGGCATCCCAAATGAGGTCATATCAGACAACGGTTCACACTTCAAAGGGGAATTCGACAGACTGTTGGCCGAATTCAAGATCACACGCCACAAATCTTCTCCCTACCGGCCACAAACAAACGGCGCCGTGGAAGCAGCAAACAAGACCCTCGAACGGATCATCCGAAAAATGACCACCCGAAGACGAGATTGACCCGAGAAGCTGCACCTTGCACTTTGGGGCTATCGAACATCAGTCAGAACAGCCACGGGAGAAACCCCATTTGCCCTGACATACGGGATGGAAGCAGTCCTTCCCATTGAACTGGAAATTCCCTCACTCCGAGTGCTGCTGGAAAATGACGTCAACGAAGTCGAATGGCTCCGAAGCCGACATGACGAATTGGCTCTGCTAGATGAGCGACGACTAAAGGCCATGGAACACGTTCGAGCCTATCAAAGCAGGATGGCTAGAGCTTTCGACAAGAAAGTCAAGTCCCGAGACATCAGGGTAGGCGACCTTGTACTCAAAGAAAAGCCTCCCACTCGAACCAACCCACTGGGAAAATGGGAACCCACATGGATTGGCCCTTTCGTGGTTCAAAAGATCTTCTCCGGAGGTGCCATGAAGCTGACAGACCTAGACGGCAATCCCTTCATGAATCCAGTCAACGGAAGCAAACTTCGCAGATACTTCGCCTGAAGAAGAACAATTGTGCATCTCTTGGCACTCCATGTAGTGTCGAACTATGCAGACCTGATCCCTCTAGTCCGAGGGAACGTAGGCAACCTTAATTGGTCCGGTCTAAAAATACACAAAAAAGTCAAAAGTTTGAATGTCAATCAAGACCTCCATCAAGCTACACACTTTTCAAGAGCACGCCCCAACGTCACCTTGACCAAGTCAAACGACCACGGCAACATCAAAGGACATCCGGAGGTCACTCAACGTTAAACGACTGACTCATGTCTGCTTCCAAGCCAGGGGCTTGCCTTTGCCCTCACGCGCTTCAAAAAAAAAAACAAAAAGAGAGCTCGAGCAAGGGCTCACAAAAAAAATAAAAATAAAAAAAAAGAGCTCAAGCAGAAGCTGCGAAATTGAGGTCAAGAGCTCGACGCCAACAAAGGGCAAGGAAGCTACGGAAATGACCGTCAAAACGACTTGTCAGGCGATCATTCAACCTCTCAGCCAAGCACAAAGCCTAAGCAAAGGAGATTGTCGTCATGGCCCAGACTGCTTCAGTCCGCAAATGCAACAGAAAAGTTCAAAGATGGACGCCGACAAGGTGCACAAAAGAAACAAAGGCAAACAAGAGATCTTGCATCTCGACAAAGCTTTAAAAGTAAATCACAAATCACTAACGGTTACAACATTTCTTGATGAGTTCAAGCACGGTCTACTCTCAAGTTCACAACATGCTAAAAGACAGCTTAATACATTTAACAAATAATGTGTTTACAATGCAATGAATGGATACCTAGGAGGTCATTCCGCGCCATCTGCGCTTGTCCCCTCGCCATTCTTCCCTTTCTTCCCTCGTCCCCGGCGAGTCTTCTTTCGCTCCACGCGAACCAACTCGCGTCTCTCGGTCCGAGATCGGGGTCCTCCCGTAGAGTCAAACAATCCAGCGGCTCTCGGTGCTTCATTCGCCCGTGCTTCGGCTCGGATCTCCTCCCGCGAGTACGCCAAAGAGGACCTCTCCCCGTCAGTCGGTCAACTCTGGTCTCATAGTCAAATAAAGTGTCTCCCGTAACATCTTGAGGGTCAGACCAGGCTTCGGCACTCCTAAGGCAATAGCTACTACGGCAACTGGGTCCCGAATCGCTACACGCCGCTTTCTCCAAAGCCACTTGGGAGCGCCCAACACGTTTGCTCATACTAGGCCGGAGTGCCGAGTCGTCAATACGACACTCTCCCGACGTCTAAGGAGCACCACAAGAGGGAAAGCGGAATACTTCCATACCCTCAGAAAATACAAGAAAGCACCTGGAGCTGCCATACAAAGAGGAGCTATCTCCGTAGTAGCAAGGTCATCCCAGCCCAACAAAGGCTCCTGCTTCATCCCAAACTGCCGGGAAACAAGCGACGGAATATAGAAGGAGGACCAAGATAAACCTGGAACTCTGACGACTGTTGGTCCCAAAGGTACAACAAGGGTAAAGAAAATAGCTAGAGGGGGGGTGAATAGCTATGTAAACTTTTTCGACCCTTGTCAAAATTCGACCAAGTACTTACTAGATTTGATAGTGAGTACAATCTATGATTCACTATCAAGATAGAGTAAAATGCACAGCGGAAGTTTTTCTAAGTAAGAGAGTGGTCAAAATGAGTTTAGTGGCCAAAAATATACTTTGTGATCAAAGTAGAGGTTTTGCGGTTAAAGTAGATGTTTTGCGGTCAAAGGGAAGATTTTGTGGTCAAACTGAGTTTGTGGTCAAAATCTAACTTTGTGAATCAAAACAAGATTTTTATGGCCAAAGTAAGTTTGTGGTCAAAACTTAAGATTTGATAAGGAAAACAAACTTGGTTGAAAGAGATGTGGATTCAAAGAGCTAAGGCAATAACAACATATAAACACAATTCACACAAGTAATAAGAGTTTGGAAGATAAATGCGTAAAGTAAAGAACACAAGTATTTGGAGAGGTTCAATCGTTAAAGATCTACGTCCTCTACCAAGATCGTTAGTCTTGGATTTTCAAATGGGATTTATATTGATTCCTTGCTTGTTACAGATTATCAAGTGAAAAGCTTGAATCAAAAACCTATTTCTATGAAGAACAAATCCTAGACTAAAACCAGTGTTTCCCTAATGATATAATCTATGTGATTAAATCAAAGGGGTGTGTGTGTGATTCAAGAATCAAAAGCTCTTTAATAATCTAAGTGATTAGAGCACGATGAGTCTTGTTTGTGTTTACAAGGCTTGAGATTACAGGCTTGGATATTTTCTTGATAGCTTGAAGGAGGTGCTTGAAGATGCGAATGATTCTGGAAATCTTGCTCTTGATCTTCAACACTTTTCTTGGTGACAACAAAGGTTTTTCTCTTGTATTCTCAGCGAAACTCAGCAAATCTCCAAGGTGAATCACAAGGACTATTTATAGCCTTGGCTTGGCTACTAGCCGTTGGAGAGTCTTGGAGACAAAGTTTCAAGGACAAGTGTTGTTGAAATCTGATTGGTGCTTTGTCCTTGCCTTGTTTTGTTGTTTGCAGAGAGGTGGAGCAGTTGTACTATATGAACGTTATACAACAGTTGTCTCCTTTTGAATTTGAAATATGCAACGGTATAATTTGAACTCTAAGTTGGAGTTAGAGTTAACCATAGTTAATTATATCAAACCTTTGTCGTTTTCTTCAAGTCTTCAAATCAACCTTCAAAGAGCGAGTTGCGGTCAAAGTGTAGTTTGCGGTCAAGCGGCACTTTGCGGTCAAATACTCTCATCTGGCCAAACTAAGGTTTTGCGGTCAAACATCAAATCTTGCGGCCAAACATTGGTCTTGCGGTCAAAAGCTATGCGGTCAAAGTGATCCTTGCGATCAAGTTGATCCTTGCGGTCAAAGTGATCATTACTTGGACAGTTTTGATCTTTGACCTTGCCTTTGATAATGAGTCTTTGAAGTTGAATTTTAAGAGCCATCCTACTCAAGCCTATCAAACTAAAATGGACTTAACTAATTTTTGAAGTCTAAAGACTTCTTACATTCACACCTAAAGTCCAAGAAATTTAAAAGATAGGTTATGGTATCAATCAAATCAAGTAATAGGAGGGGTTTATAATAAGCATACCCAACAATCTCCCCCTATTTGATTGAGACCATTACCTACTATAACAGAGGCTAATTCATTGTACTTGGTAACATGTTTCAAAAGAAATAAATTTTATAAAACTCATGTCCCAAGTCAATGCACACACTAAGCCTAAGTCATAGATTTCTATCTTCCTATAAAAGAAAACAAATACAAAGTATAAGATAGAAATATACATTTAGTGCTTTCAAAAATATAAACATTAAGTATGGAATGCATTTAAACTAAATGTTTAAAGCAAATGCACTTAGGGATAAGATAATGAGCTTGAGTGCATTGGTTTCAAAAGAAATGCAATCATTGTTCTTAAGATTTAGAGAGATACAATGATATGCCATCATAAACTAAAACAAGTTTCAAAGTGACATCCAAAAGCTAAAATTGTTCAAAACAAAAGAAAGGATAGGATAAAACACAAGGCAGTGCGGTCAAACTGCTCTTGCGGTCAAAAGGGGCTTTACGGTCACAATTTCAAAGTCCTGGGATGTGCACTTGAGCTTCTCCTTCACCTTGCCAGCCAATCCTTTGAGTCTCCACTTTGCTTGGGCTTGTGCTTGGTTACGAACTTGAGCTTGAAGAACCAAGTCATTTTCTGGAGCTTCGAGTTGATCACATAGAAGTTGGTGATTCTTCTTCTCTTAGATTAGGTTGGGGTGGCAAGACTTCAGGTAGGAAAAATTCAGACCCTTCAACACCAACATTTCTTTACACATTTCGAAGAGTTGTTATTTCCTCATTGACAACATCACTTAGATTCTGAATGTTACCAGCAGCAAAAGATTTGAGATCATCAATTTTGTTGGTCTGGTGAGTGATGCTATCAGTGTTAGACTTAACACTTAATTTCATCTTCTTCAATTTCTTCAAGGTAAGAGCAATGGTGGCTTGAAGAGAAGCATCAATTTGCTTGGTAATTTCCTTTGTAACTTCTTTTTCAGAACCTTGAATGGCAGCCACAGTATCAGCTTTGTCATGAGCTAAGGCATTGGACACTTCAGTGCTAGCCTTCATCATTTCATCAATGACAATTTGCTTGATGGCATGAGTTTGGATCTTTAACCCTTCCTTCAAGACTTCAATTACCTTGGAAGTTTGAGAAGTACTTGCTGCGGTCATTGCTGCGGTCAAAGTGTTTTGAGCCTCTTTCTCCCCCTTAATGGTATCAATCAAAGAGGGGAGGTCTTGAAGAATAGTATGAATACTCTTGACACTTTCCTTAAGTTCATCCTGAGTAATCACAATTTGCGCCATCTGAGTCTGAGTATCCAATACCACATTGGATAAAGTTGCTACGGCCAGAATGAGTTCTTGATTACTATCACTATCAGAGACAACCTTGCTTGGATCAATAGTATCCTCATTTTTCTGAGCTTTATCTGAGGGAGTATTCTGAGGAGAAGATGTAGCTTTGGAATGAGAAGAGCTTGAGAGAGTGTCAAACCTTATGTGAGTGTTTGTTTGACCGGGGACACGGTTAAGATTTGAGTCCAAAACCACATTTTCAGCTTCCTCTTCACGGTCAAAAATTTCTTTGGTTGCTTCAATCTGGTCATTTTCTTCTTCATCATCCTTCTCGGAGGAATCTTTAGAATCTGTCTCTGCTGAGTCTTTTTCACTTTCAGACTTCTCTCCTTCTTCTTTATCAGATTTCTCAAGACTTTCCTCAAACGCAACATTGTCTTTTGATCCTTTCTGAGGAGAGGCAATTCCTACCCATTCATCAAAGTCATCCATAGATGATTTCTTTGTGGGAGAATCAGTTGGAGTCATAATAGGTGAACGTGGAGGAGTTGGAATTTTAACTCGCTTGATCTTCTTGGGACTTGGAGTAGATGGTCTTCTTTTCCTGGCAACTTTAGGATCAGATTGAAACTCCCCCTCAAGATTTGCATCTTTGGAGGTTTTGCAAGAGGCAAGAGTTTCAGCATATCTCAATCTCTCAGCATCTTGTTCAGCTAGAGAGGTCTTCCTCTTTGGATGTGGAGACAAGGGTTTGGAAGATTTGAGAGGTTGTGCTGCTTTGGTTGATTTTGAAGGATTGATTTTGGAGGTGGGTTTAGTGGATGTGGTAACTTTAGGAGCAACTGAAGTATTTAGAGAGACTGAAGGAGTAGTAGATTTTGACCGAGGCTTCTCATGAATTTTCAAATCCCTTGGCTTCATGTTTCTAGCAATCTCAGTTTTCTCTGCCTTAGAGAGCTCAGACAACTTTCCTTTACCTTTATCTTTGATTTCAGCAGATTTAGCCAACAGTTCAGCACTTTTGACCGTATCATCTTCTTCCTTATTTTGATCGGAGCCATTGTCGGGATTAGAAACTTGAGACTTGGAGTGAAATTTTGCGGTACATATTTCTCAACTGGATTTCTCGCGTGATATAACTTGTATAACGCATCCCCAAAGTAGTTGCGAAAGATTGTTCTCTTGGTTCCCTTAGTAAATGTTTTTGACCGAGGGATCTTTTCAACCAGATGGTCATTGAGCTTAATCTCCTCAGAAATCTTCTCAGTGTGCATCAGCATGAGAGATACCAGTCTGCTGTGAGTCCTGTACTTGACCTTCTTTGCAGCCTTATCTCTTTGATAAATTGAAATACAAGCCATAAGTCTCTTGTAAATGATCAAAGGCCAATTTAGCTTCTTTCCCAAGTAGATTGCTGCTGATATCTTCCATTGCTCATGGTTGAAGTTAGCATGGTTGCCAGTCTTGCAGAATAGACAATGGTCAACCAGGTAACTGATGTGATACATCATCTCATCAAACTCCTTCCTGGGAACGTTAGTGACATCAGTTCTTCCCACAAGTCTTGTGGCAAGCTTCTCAAGAGTTGGCTCATCCAGTTCCAATGGAGCTTTGGAATTGAACTCAAGACCCAAAATCTCAGCAATGTCTTCATCATCAGCAGAGAGAGGGAATCCAGCAGCTGCAGATTGAACATATTTGTATGGAATTCCATCATCATCCTTGTCTGTCTTCTCATGTGCAAAGTGAAAGAATTGATCTACATAGGTTGGTATGTGAGTAGACTGATCCATGGCAAAGAATGGCAAGATTCCAGAGCTTTCAAGTCGTTTGAGTAGATTTCTACCAAGAGCATCCAATTTCACATCATCGACATCAATGATATGTCCAGGAATGAACTGTTTTTCATTTTGAGCGGTCAAAGTGGTGATTCATTCGACCGTGGAAGGCTTCTACAAAGCCTTAGAACAATTTGGATGAATCTCATGCGGTCAAAGTTGGTAACTTTGATTTAAGATAGACTTCTCCAAGACTTGGTGTTGAAAACTTGATTCTTCATGCGGTCAGATGAGTCATGCGGTCAAAATCATGTACTTTGACCGTAGGAAGGAATGTGGTCATATGAGACATGAGGCATATGTATACTAAAGACTATTGACCTGTTCTTAAACATGAACTTAAAACACACAATTGTTAGTTAAACAAATATGGACAAGTTTTACTTGAGTTCTAACATACCCATTTCTCCTCTTAAGAACACGAATCTCTTGGAGTCTAGAGCCTTGGTAAGAATATCTGCAATTTGATTGTCAGTACCAATATGTTCTAAATGAATGTTACCTTTTTCAACATGATCCTTGAGAAAGTGATATTTGATATCGATGTGTTTGGTTTTAGAGTGCATAACAGGGTTGTTTGATACTGCAATGGCTGATGTATTGTCACAAAAGATTGGACAATTTTCTTCATGGACGTCATAGTCAACTAGTTGTTGCTTCATCCACAGTATCTGACAACAGCAGCTCCCAGCAGCGATGTATTCAGCCTCCGTTGTTGAGACAGACACTGAAGCTTGTTTCTTGCTGGCCCATGAAACAAGTCGATTTCCAAGGAAATGACAAGTTCCACTGGTGCTCTTCCCCGTCAATTGTGCAGTGCATAATCTGCATCTGAGTAACATGTAAGATCAAAAGATGGTTCTTTGGAATACCAAAGCCCAAGGTTAATAGTCCCAGATAGATAACGAATAATACGTTTTACAGCTATAAAATGTGCTTCTCTAGGGTCTGCTTGATAGCGAGCACAAACGCAAACACTGAACATGATATCTGGTCTACTAGCAGTTAGATATAGTAAGGAGCCAATCATACCTCGATACAAAGTTTGATCAACTTTCTTACCTTTCAAGTCTTTGTCTAACTTGTTACCTGTAGCCATAGGAGTGTCGTATGCTTTTGCATTTTCAAGTCCAAATTTCTTGATTAGGTCTTTAGTGTATTTTGCTTGGCTAAGGAAGATGCCTTCATCACATTGTTTGATTTGGAGCCCAAGGAAGAATGTGAGTTCTCCCATCATGTTCATCTCAAACTTGCTTTTCATAAGTTTTTCAAAACGCTTACACAAAATTTCATTAGTAGAGCCAAAAATGATATCATCAACATATATTTGAACAAGTAATGTATGATCATTATATTTGGCAATGAAAAGAGTTGTGTTGATTTTACCTCATTTGAAGCCCTTTTCTAAAAGAAATTTAGATAGAGTATCATACCATGCTCTTGGAGCTTGTTTGAGTCCATACAAAGCTTTTTGGAGTTTGTAGACATGATCAGGATGTTTGTTGTCTTCAAATCCAGGAGGTTGTGCAACATAGACTGTCTCTTGAAGTTCACCGTTGAGAAATGCGCTCTTTACATCCATTTGATAAAGCTTGAATCTTTTGAAGGAGGCATAAGCTAAGAAAATTCTAATAGCTTCAAGTCTTGCAATGGGGGCAAAGGTTTCATCGTAATCGATTCCTTCTTCTTGTCTATATTCTTGTGCAACCAACCTTGCTTTGTTTCTTGTGATGCTTCCATTCTCATCCATCTTGTTTCTAAACACCCATTTTGTACCAATTACTCCTTGATCCTTTGGTCTTGGAACTAAGGTCCAAACTTTACATCTTTCGAATTGGTTGAGCTCTTCATGCATAGCCACAACCCAACTTGAATCTTGGAGTGCTTCATCAACTTTCTTTGGTTCAATTTGAGATATGAATGAAGTGTATTCATCATAGTGAGAACTTCTTGTTTGAACCCCAGAGAACAAATCACCGATGACATTATCAATTGGGTGATCTCTAACCTCATGAATTTCTGGAGGTAAGTCTGGTTGAGTTGTTTGTTGTTGAAGATCTTCTATTGGAACATCATTTGAGCCATCAAAATAAGTGAGTTGAGGTATAGGCTCTATGGAATTTATGGGATTTGATTCAACTGCATCATCTTTCGAGTGAACATCTTCGGTAGGAACTTCGATGTTGGATTTGAAAAATTTGGTGCGGTTGAAGTTGATGGATTTCCTTGAGTTGAGTGATTTTCTGATCTAGGTGCATTTTGAGGAGGATTACCTGTCTCATTAGGCTCAGAAAAATCATCAGCAACATTTGGAGCCAAATGTGGCTCAAGGAGAGAATGTTCATTAAAAGTAACATGAACAGATTCTACTATCTTTAAACTATTTTTATTAAAAACACGAAAAGCTTTAGAGTGTTTGGCATACCCAACAAAAATACCTTCATCTGCTTTAGGAGCAAATTTACCTCGATGCTCTTTTCCATTATATAGAATAAAGCATTTGCATCCAAATATTTTGAAGAAGGCTATGTTGGGGGTTCTTCCTCTCCAAAGTTCATATGGAGTCTTGTTGTAGGTCTTGTTGATGAGAGATCTATTTTGAGTGAAGCAAGCTGTGTTGGTAGCTTCAGCCCAAAAGTATTGTGGTAGCTTGGCTTCAGCGAGCATTGTCTTTCCAGCCTCAATCAACGTTCTATTCTTTCTTTCCACAACTCCATTTTGTTGTGGAACTCCAGCAGCAGAGAAGTTATGATCAATACCATGGTCGTCACAGTACTGAGCTACACCGTTATTTTTTAATTCAGTTCCATGATCTGATCTAACACTAACGATGTCATCTTCTTTTTGTGTTTGGAGCTGTCTAAAGAGTGAGGTCAAAATATCATAACAATCATCTTTGGAGATCATCATTTCGACCCATGTATATCGCGAGTAATCATCCACCACAACTAAAGTGTATTTGCTTCCTCCAATGCTTGCGATGGTGACAGGTCCAAACATATCGATGTGAAGTAGTTGCAAACATCTTGAAGTTGAAGGCACGGGCTCCAGCTGAGAAAGATGCCTTGGGTTGTTTGCCAAGTTGACATGCAAAGACACTTCTTATCGTGGTGATCAGCTACTTTTGGTAGACCACGAACTAGACTTTCTCTTCCAATCTTAGATAGATACTTGAAGTTCAAATGACTAAGTCTTTTGTGCCACAACCAACTATTTTCACTCACACTTTTTGCTACAAAACAAAGATTAGTAAGATTACAAGAAGAATTAAAATCTATAATGTATACATTACTCTTACGAATCCCTTTGAGCAACGTGACTCCGGATGTGCCATCTTTGATAAAGCAATTTGTTGAAGTAAAGTTGCAGTGCAATCCTTTGTCACAAAATTGAGATATGGAGAGAAGATTATGCTTGAGTCCTTTGACTAGAGATACTTCTTTTATAGTTAGATTTCCTTTTCGAATGACTCCATATCCAATTGTCTTTCCTTTGTTGTTATCCCCAAACGTTACTGATGGACCGTTTTCTTCACGAACATCTTCCAGCAAGGTGATATCTCCGGTCATGTGTCTTGAACAGCCACTTTCGAGATACCATTCATTTGAATTTGCCTTGGAAGATCCAGCCATGTAACAGAGGACCTGAGGAGTAAACATTTAAGAACAAGGTCCCCTTTTATTCTTGGGTCCTAGGGTTAGCACCTTTTGACAACCCACATCTATTTCACGAAGGAGGGTGAAGTCCTTTTGGATTAGATGCGAATCGCCAAAGGCATTCAAGACCTTATGACCATAATTATCACACACGAACAGTGATGAAAACTACAAGTATCATGTATATTTACTAACTCTTTACTTTTCTTAAGAGTTGCATGCTTTGTTTGGGAGCGTGGTTTTAGCTTTGACGAAGGGAAGCTGGCTTTGGCTTGACTACGTATTTTCTAGGAGCATTCTTCTTGCTTTTAAAGGCGGGAGGAATGGTCGAAGAAGAAGGGCGGTCGGCCTTGCGGTTGCCCGGCACCACCAATTCCACCAGAAGTGGTTGGAGTAGGGATGCGGCCAACTCCATAAGCCATGTTCTCCGAATCATCAATCTCAGAATCCTTTTCTTTTATCTGAGAGTCCTTCCTATACTTTGGGTAGACATAATTGAAATTATGTTGTCCTTTACCCTTAGGATTAGCATGCTTCCTCTTAGGAATTTCATTAGTTAGTTTTGAAATCTCCTCATCCTTTTCACTATCGGATGCACACTTCTCTTCTTCACCGGATCCAAAGCCTATACCCTCCTTAATTCCATTAGAAATTTGGGAGTCTATGATTTGATCCGAGGTGGATTTTGACTTGAGCCACCCATCAATAATCTTTTGAAGATCGTTGACTTGGGTAACCAGGTCATCATTGCGAAGTTGAAGTGCAGCAACCTTAGTTTCAAGGATGAGGTTTTGATCTGCAAGAGGAGTCATACTTTTGATTTGGCCCTTAAGATTTGAGATTTCGGACCTCATCACATTTTTCTCCGTCTTGAGCTGAGAAATTTCGTCGGTTGCTAGTGATAGAGCTTTCTTAACATTTTCAAACCTTTGGATCATCACTTCAGCCTTTTTAAACATCTCTTCTTGATCCATGGGGGAAATCTCATTGGCCCTTTTTGAAACTTTTGGAATTGATTTAGCTTTTGAAGGTGCTTCATTTTTGGATGGAAAGATGGGGCGAGAAAATGAACAATTTCCAATTTTGGTGCTTGGAGTGAGGTCATAATTGCTATAGTCCACACTGTTAGCCACAAACTTGGTTTTATTTGAAATCACCTCATTCCTCTTTTTTAGCGACTCATCGTGAACTTCATTTTCTGAGTCACTAGAAGCATCCTCAGCAATGAGGCAGAGATTTACCTCTTCGGTACTCTCATCGCTGTCTTCATCAGAATCAGTCTCGATCCAAGTTGCAAGTTCTTTAGAATTCTCTTCTTCTTCAGCAACCATTCCCTTTCGTTGAGAAAATTTTGAAGGGAAAGTTTTCTTTTCAAATACTCATATTTGGGTTTAGGACACTCTGAAGCAAAATGACCTGGCTTTCTACAATTGTAGCACACAAGGTCACTCTTTTTCTTTGAGTCACTCACCCTTGAAGATGTTGCTGGATATTTACTTTTTGAAAACGATTTTGAATTTTTACGAAAATTTTGAAAACGTTTTACAAACATGGAAAAGTCCTCATCATCCATATCGATGAGAGAAGAAGTTGAAATACTAGGATCTGAGGTAGGCTTTGAGGGTTTCTCCACATGATCAACAACAGACATAGAAAGTGATTTTCCCTTTCCCTCGACTTCTTCAATATGTTGTAATTTTAACTCATAAACTTTAAGATTTGCATATAAATTACTAAGAGTCCATGTATTTAATTGTTTTGAATCTTCGAGGGAAGTTGCTTTGTGCATCCATTTGGATCCCGTGAGCGTAAAGGAATGTCATGTTAATTTCTTTATCAGTTAAAACTTTACCTAGAGATAAGCAAGCATTTACTACCTCAACATAGCGATCGTAGGTTTGACGTAGAGATTCATTGGGTAGTCTGTTGAAGCTGCTGTATCTCCTTTCAATTTCAAATTTCTTGCTTTCCTTGCATTGATCATCACCTTCGAGATAGTTTTCAATAGAGTCCCACATCTCCTCTGCAGTCTTGCATTTGAGTACCTTCTGATAGGTGGAAGTGGGTAAGGTTCCGGAGATGATGTTTCTGGCTTTGCTATCCAATGCAACATACTTTCTTTCTTCGTCAGTCCATTCCGTCTTCAGCTTTTTGACTTCAGGAACTTCGGTATTGGTAGTTGCATCAGTATTAGCTTTCATTGGAACAAAGGGTCCGTCGTTGATGCAATCAACGAGCCTTTCATCTATTGACTCTAAATGAATTAGCATTCGAGCTTTCCAGATATCGAAGTGATCTTCATCCAACATAGGAATGTGTGAATAGTTAATCGTTGCCATAGCTTTTGAAGTTGCCATGACGAATCGGCACCCAAGCTGTTAAGCTTGAAAAACAAAGAATAGTTTTATAAAGGTGTCAAGCTTTGATACCACTTGTTGGTCCCAAAGGTACAACAAGGGTAAAGAAAATAGCTAGAGGGGGGGTGAATAGCTATGTAAACTTTTTCGACCCTTGTCAAAATTCGACCAAGTACTTACTAGATTTGATAGTGAGTACAATCTATGATTCACTATCAAGATAGAGTAAAATGCACAAATGGAAGTTTTTCTAAGTAAGAGAGTGGTCAAAATGAGTTTAGTGGCCAAAAATATACTTTGTGATCAAAGTAGAGGTTTTGCGGTCAAAGTAGATGTTTTGCGGTCAAAGGGAAGATTTTGTGGTCAAACTGAGTTTGTGGTCAAAATCTAACTTTGTGAATCAAAACAAGATTTTTATGGCCAAAGTAAGTTTGTGGTCAAAACTTAAGATTTGATAAGGAAAACAAACTTGGTTGAAAGAGATGTGGATTCAAAGAGCTAAGGCAATAACAACATATAAACACAATTCACACAAGTAATAAGAGCTGGCAGATACATGCCGAAAGTAAAGAACACAAGTATTTGGAGAGGTTCAATCGTTAAAGATCTACGTCCTCTACCAAGATGGTTAGTCTTGGATTTTCAAATGGGGTTTATATTGATTCCTTGCTTGTTACAGATTATCAAGTGAAAAGCTTGAATCAAAAACCTATTTCTATGAAGAACAAATCCTAGACTAAAACCAGTGTTTCCCTAATGATATAATCTATGTGATTAAATCAAAGGGGTGTGTGTGTGATTCAAGAATCAAAAGCTCTTTAATAATCTAAGTGATTAGAGCCTGATGAGTCTTGTTTGTGTTTACAAGGCTTGAGATTCTGGGCTTGGATATTTTCTTGATAGCTTGAAGGAGGTGCTTGAAGATGCGAATGATTCTGGAAATCTTGCTCTTGATCTTCAACACTTTTCTTGGTGACAACAAAGGTTTTTCTCTTATATTCTCAGCGAAACTCAGCAAATCTCCAAGGTGAATCACAAGGACTATTTATAGCCTTGGCTTGGCTACTAGCCGTTGGAGAGTCTTGGAGACAAAGTTTCAAGGACAAGTGTTGTTGAAATCTGATTGGTGCTTTGTCCTTGCCTTGTTTTGTTGTTTGCAGAGAGGTGGAGCAGTTGTACTATATGAACGTTATACAACAGTTGTCTCCTTTTGAATTTGAAATCTGCAACGGTATAATTTGAACTCTAAGTTGGAGTTAGAGTTAACCATAGTTAATTATATCAAACCTTTGTCGTTTTCTTCAAGTCTTCAAATCAACCTTCAAAGAACTGAGTTGCGGTCAAAGTGTGGTTTGCGGTCAAACTGGCACTTTGCGGTCAAATACTCTCATCTGGCCAAACTAAGGTTTTGCGGTCAAACATCAAATCTTGCGGCCAAACATTGGTCTTGCGGTCAAAAGCTATGCGGTCAAAGTGATCCTTGCGGTCAAGTTGATCCTTGCGGTCAAAGTGATCATTACTTGGACAGTTTTGATCTTTGACCTTGCCTTTGATAATGAGTCTTTGAAGTTGAATTTTTAAGAGCCATCCTACTCAAGCCTATCAAACTAAAATGGACTTAACTAATTTTTGAAGTCTAAAGACTTCTTACATTCACACCTAAAGTCCAAGAAATTTAAAAGATAGGTTATGGTATCAATCAAATCAAGTAATAGGAGGGGTTTATAATAAGCATACCCAACAACGACATAGGACCCTTCCTGAAAGACCCTCCTAGTCTCAATCCCCCAGTGGGGAACCCACCAACGGATCTGATGCGTACCAAGTCGTGCCATCCATCTCTCCCAGGCGGACTGATCCATATCCAACACAAGAGGTCGCTGAGCAAATGACCACGGGCTAAACGACGTCGGAGCCTCGGGCATGGCCTGAAGTCTCTCTCGCAGCCACAAGGTGAGCAAAGCGGGGCTTCCCCCTCTCATGAACCGATCCCTCGCCGCGACGGTCAATACCATGAAGAGTCTCCCCAAAGCACCAACGGGACAATATCCTCTCCACCAAGTAGTTGCCCAACCACATCTAGCAAAGCGCCATCGCAAATGCCAAGGGAGCTGACCAGGAAAAGCGTCGCCATCACGCACAAGGCAAATGCGTCCCAAGATACATCACTTTCATCATCAATCATAAACTACTCCGGCAGCTCAGAAATGTCAATATGACCCGAATCAAGGATCATGCCCTGCACTTCTTCCAACGAAGTACGAAGAAAGCCTGCAAGCTTCACGCTCACGAAGACCACCAATCAAAGGAAGCGAGATGGCCTCCACCTCCGGTCCTCCAATCAAAGCCCGAAAATCCTCGAAGGTGGGCACCATTTCATTGTAGGAGAAGCAATACACATGCCTCCTAACATCCTGTAACTTCGCGGCAGCCCGCAACAACTCCCAATCAGAACCAACTCCTTAAAAGACCAAATCGAGCAAAGACGAAACCTTACCTCGAAAACCCGTCTCGATGCCTCATACGGCACCGCATCCACGTTTCAGCTGCTCAAGGAAGTGTGCTTGCCTCTCCCGCGAAAGCCTCGGCAAAATTCTAGGAACGTACGAAGAATCCATGGCAAAAATGGAGGTTCCTAGAGAAAATGGGGAAGAAAGCTCGAAAATGGCCGCAAATGGGGAAATAGGGAAAGACCGCATCTTTGGAAAGCATTTATTTCCTTCCCAAAAGCAAGGTTGGTCCGTACGGACCTCTTTGCAACCTAGGTCTGTCCGTACGGACCTTATTGCATCTTGGCCCCACTTTCTCGGCCAAACGGTACAAAAACCCTTTGTTCTCGGCGGGACCTTGCTCCAAACCGCCTAAACATCGGCCAAAGCCATTTCCGGCAAACATACACTACCCACAAACGCACTCTCAGCTCACGTGGCATGCACAAAATAAAAAAAAAAAATAATAGCAATAATTTCTAGGACAATTCCCGGGAATCACAAAAATGACATTACATCGTAAAATAAAATGCGTTTGCCATGCAAATACGAGTGTTTTATTACAGGTACATCTAATGTCTGTTGCTAAGAAAAAAAAAAAAAGAGAAGATATGGAAAGAGGGAAAGCAAATGAACCCTAGTCCGACTCTTCAAAGATCATCATCCTCACCAAGGTCCTCAAGAGAGAAGTCGGGCATCCCGTGAACTCGCAGTCATATCCTCAGTCATCGAGTACCGAGCCCTCCGGAGGCCGGTACTCAAAGTAATCGAAGGATCAAATCCGACGAAAGGATCGAAGAAAGAAGGCTCGACGAACCCTCACCCCGTGCATCCCGCCGAGGAAAGAACCGGTAAAGGGTCCGCGGCCTCGGCTCCCGAAGACATCCCGGCATCCATGCTATGCCGCCCCGCGAAGGTCCCTCTGCCGTGGCTCCGGCTCGGCTCTCGGTGGAGGAACATCTACGAATGCCTCGAAGGCATCGGCGTGTAAGCTTCCAAGACACGTCGCGAAGACCGGTAAGACATCTTCGACGCCATCTTCTTCGCAAAGACCGCATCGCCATGTAATGACAGGTCGCATGTCAAAAGCCCTCCCGGGACTCCGCACAAGCAAGCGACCAAAGAAATGCTCAAAGCAATACAGTCATACTCAACAACAAAAAGAGAAAAATACGAAAGGATGCCAAGATGGAAAAGAGTAAGCACACTCACCGGTCTATCGGGATCCACGCGGTAGGCGCAGGAGCTCGCTCGGGGACGGGTACAGACACCCTCCTCCTCGAGGAATCCCCACGAACATGCGTAAAGTCCGGCCCAGCTTAGGAACCTCTGGGGGACCTCGCGGACCAGCCTCCTCTCTCGCCAACACCCGTGGCGTCCTCAACTTCCTCCTCACAAAAGCTCCATACTCCTCTCTATACAACATAAACTCATCGGCACTCACGCCGCCCAAATACCTCTCAAAATCCAACACATCCATATCCCGAGAATCAAGCATCCCAAAAGGAGGGTCCCTCTGAGCCAAGGGAAGATACCGGGGGCCATGCGCCTGCTAGAGAAGACCCGCTCCCCAGGTGCATGACGTCGCAAGTCGGGCCCCGCAAAGCATCTTCCGCCGCACCGTCACTGTGGGAGCCCTCGAAATCATCATCCTCATATCGAGCCCAAGGATAAAAACAAACCTCTCCGGGCTATCTCTCTCAAATGCTCCCGCACATCGCCGTAGGCGTGGTGAGCTTCCCCTACCGGTCCTCCTCCTCCTCGCTAGGGCGTGCCCGGCCCTAACATAGCGGGGATACGGCTGCTACGGCCCGGGATCTCTATCCCACGGGAAGCACCGAAAGATCTCATAGAAACACACACAGTGACAAAAGCGTAAAAGGCTCAAGCAGTAAAGAAAACGGAGAAACGACAAGTTGCTAAATCAAAAACAAAGAATAAACTCATACCTCCAAAGCAAAGTCAAAACAAGCCAAGGAACGGCCACACCCCGCTAAACCGGTCCAAAGAGAAGTAGAGCTCGGCCAAGCCCGCCTCGCCCCAATAGATATCACAAACTCTCTCCAAATCAATCAAGCTCTCCCGGCAGAGCAAAAGGAGCCGTAGTCGATTGGTTCGAGAACAAGGTCTCGAAAGCGCAAACCACGGGGAAGGAGCGC
This sequence comes from Adenophora triphylla var. japonica, assembly GCA_022495995.1. NCBI lineage: Eukaryota > Viridiplantae > Streptophyta > Magnoliopsida > Asterales > Campanulaceae > Adenophora > Adenophora triphylla. The sequence continues at coordinate 269,076 of JAFEMH010001252.1, read as the reverse complement.
GCCGGTGCTCCGCCGTCACTGGCTGCACCCGAACATAGGCCCCAAAACTGGCCGTGATCCTCATCTCAACATCACTATACAACATGCCAAGACCCTGCGAGGAACAGGCGCAAAGCCCCAGGGGCGGCTCGGTCGGATGATCCTCGGCAATCATATCTCGCCACCGCACCGGCCCTCCTTTGAAGGAAAGCCCGGTGATAGCAAAGAAAGTCCGTGGGCATCACCGTCACCTCTCCCTAGCTCGGATGAAAGGTGTGGGTGGTATCCCACCGGTACTCGAGGAAAGGCCAAGGAAGACGCTCTTGTTCTTCCTCGTGTCGAAACCCCGCCAAGTTCTCCATGAATACGCCCGGGCCGGAAGGCAGACCAGGCCTCCCGGGCTCGACCTGCCATCCACGAAATGTCCGGCATCCCGGCTGCCACAACTCAGACAACGGCCTCGGCGATCCCCGAGTCTTCATCTTCTTGGCTTTCCCCCAAGAGCCCTCATCCCGCAGTAAACACAAAGAAAGGTACGTCGATCGCGTACTTAATGCAAAATACCAAAAGAAAATCAAAGCACAAAAGACCGTCCCTACACGGCAAAGCACATATATCCCGTCACGAAACACGGCACGTATTGCACATAATTTTTACATGCAACTCAAAACATGACATGCATTATACATAATTTTTCCATGCAGTCCGTCACAAAAACACGGCACACACTGTACAAATTTTCTCAAAAGAGGGATTAAGCCCTACATGACACATTTTCAAAATAACCCGTCACAAAACACGGCACATATTGCACATACTTTCCCCACAGAGTCCGTCACCCAAGAACACGGCACACACTGCATAACACATTTTCAAAAGAAAAGTCCGTCCCTACACGGCACATACTTTCAGACAAAACCCGTCACGAAACACGGCACATGTCACATTTTTTTTCTACAAAATTTGTCCCTACATGACAATTTTTCCCCACATTGTACATACATAAAAAGCATAATGTACAAAACACCAAAGCATGCAATTCATTAGAGAGGCACTTTATTTTCACAAATAAGAGCTAATCTACACATTTCTGCACAAAATCCACATATTCACAATTTTTACATGCCCAATTTCAACAATTCATCAAGAATTCCACAAAAGGCATGGCAAATAACAAAAGCCCCAAAATGCGAAAAACTAAAACCTAGTTCTAGCATTCAAAAATTCAAACAGGGAATCAAGACGAAATGGATTTCTTACCTTCCCGACGTTCCTAGAGCGACGATTGTGCACCTCCGATTCGGATATAATACATCCGGGTTCTTCGAAGATGGAACAAAGGAGATCCAATTTCTTTGGAGCTCCATCCGCTGCTCGATCACTTCTTGACTGCGTTGTCGACGACCGCTCCGAGATCCTTCCGCCATTGCGAGCAATTCAAGCGAAAAATGGAAGATTTTGGTGTAAAAATGGAGGTTTTCTCCTTCTCTCTCTCTCTGATGCACGAACTGAAGAAGAAGAAGAAGTGAAGGGGGCCTCGGGTTTTTAACCCAGTCAAAATCTGGGAACTGTAAAAAACCAACCTGGTCCGTACGGACCTCTTTACATCCCAGGTTGGTCCGTACGGACCTTCTTGCAAGGGAGGGCCAAATTACTTTCCTGCCCTTATAATCTTTGCTCCTGGCTGTCCTAAGGCCTATTTCAGCAAATTCAGTGCAGTTTGGTCCTTAACCAATCAATTCAACCACCGGCCGTCAATGTAAGCCCGGACTTCGCCTACTCAACGGCAATTCAATCACCGGCCGTCAATGTAAGCCCGGACTTCGCCTACTCAATGGCAATTCAACCACCGACCGTCAATGTAAGCTCGGACTCTGCCCACTCAACGGCAATTCAATCATCGGCCGTCAATGTAAGCCCAGACTCCGCCCACTCAATGGCAATTCAACAACCGGCCGTCAATGTAAGCCCGGACTTCGCCCACTCAACGGCAATTCAAGAACCGGCCGTCAATGTAAGCCCAGACTTCGCCCACTCAATGGCAATTCAACCACCGGCCGTCAGTGTAAGCCCGGACTTCGTCCACTCAACGGCAATTCAACCACCGGCCGTCAATGTAAGCCCGGACTCCGCTCACTCAACGGCAATTCAACAACCGACCGTCAATGTAAGCCCGGACTTCGCCCACTCAATGGCAATTCAAGAACCGGCCGTCAATGTAAGCCCGGACTTCGCCCACTCAACGGCAATTCAAGCGCGGCCGTCAATGTAAGGGAGCCCAGCTCAAGCCGAGCCGACAAACTCTCAAGGCGGCAAAACTCCTCCAAAATGCTCAACGGCAACACAAGCACCGGCCATCAAAGTAAGCCCGAGCTCCTTCCCCAACAAGTCAAAAGGAAGTCGTACAAGACTATATATCCCCAGCGTCGGCCGTCAATGTAAGCCCAAACCTCGCCCACTCAACGGCAAAACAAGCGCAAGAAGGAGCCAACACCTCCCAGCACAAATCTCAAGGCACAAAATGCCTCCAAAACGCTCAACAACAACGCATGCACCGGCTATCAAAGTAAGCCCGACGTCACCCTCTCAGCATGAAAAGGCCCCCTACAAGGCCACAATGATCCCCAACAGACAAACACCGGCGGCCATCGTAGGTCCAACCTTCTCCCCAGCGGACAAAGCACAAGGAAATCATGCCTCTCGAAATCAAGCATAAGGCAATCACGCCTCACAAAAGGCCTCGCCAGGTTCATACTCCTGAACCAAGCTCCAAGTTCATACTCCTGAACTAAGTCTCAAACGCCAGGTTCATACTCCTGAACCAAGCTCCAACTTAAGTTCATACTCCTGAACTAAGTCTCAAATGTCAGGTTCATACTCCTGAACCAAGCCTCAACTTAAGTTCATACCCCTGAACTAAGTCTCAAACACTAGGTTCATACTCCTGAACCAAAACCCACAGTCAGAAGACGACTCAAGTCTTCATACATGGCAAACCACATTCAGAAGATGACTCAAGTCTTCATACATGACACAACCGCAGCCAAAAGACGATTCAAGTCCTCACGCATGGCACAACCGCAGCCAGAAGACGATTCAAGTCCTCACGCATGGCAAACTGCAGCCAGAAGACGACTCAAGTCTTCACACATGGAAAATCGCAGCCAGAAGATGACTCAAGTCCTCACGCATGGCAAACCGCAGCCAGAAGACGACTCAAGTCCTCACGCATGGCAAACCGCAGGCAGAAGACGATTCAAGTCCTCACGCATGGCAAACCGCAGCCAGAAGACGACTCAAGTCCTCATGCATGGCAAACCGCAGCCAGAAGATGACTCAAGTCCTCACGCATGGCAAACCGCAGCCAGAAGATGATTCAAGTCCTCACGCATGGCACAACCGCAGCCAGAAGACGACTCAAGTCCTCACGCATGGCAAACCACAGCCAGAAGATGATTCAAGTCCAAACGCATGGCACAACCACAGCCAGAAGACGATTCAAGTCCTCACGCATGACAAACTGCAACCAGAAGACGATTCAAGTCTTCATACTATCTCCAGCCCGGAAGGCTTTAAACCACTCAGTCCGAAAGAGCGTATAAACCTCCCAAATCACTATCTCTGGCTCGGAAGGCCTTAAACCACCCGATTAGGAAAATCGTAAAGTTTCCATCCCAGGACACCACCACGTCCTCACAATTGACCTCGGTGATCACCACATCTTAGGACACCACCCCGTCCTTACCACTGACCTCGGCAGTCACACGATACTTCAGGGCACCATCACGCCCACATACACTCACAATTTCACGACCTCTGAACTACGGCCAGGCTTGATTCCCGCCAGGGATACGTAGGAATCCTATCAGAGGGTCCAGCCATCGACCTATACGGTCACCCAGGACGCCGCAACGTCCTCACCATCGACCTATGCGGTCACCCACAGGACACCACCACGTCCATACACAAAGTTTCAGTCAGAGGACCCTCTCCAGTCCTCGTGCACTACAACACTCACCCCGCACACGAACTACGATCAATCTTGATTCCCGCCAGGGATACGTAGGAATCCTATCACAGGGTCCAGCCAACTGACCTAAATGGTCACACAATAGGACACTGCCACATCCTCACCCCGACCTCCACGGTCACTTCCTCTCCTAGCACGCGATCCAGATTAGGACCCTTATCTTATCAACGACCCCACTTCCTCCGTAAGTGACGTTGTTGAGGGGCTTTTGTAAGTACCCCAATCTGGATCACCCTCTTCCGAGCACATGGGAAACACCGCAGACTCACAAACACAGTCTCGAAGACCTATGGCACTCAAAACCCTCAAAAAACCCTCAACCAAACCAAGGGAGGAGCCTTTCTGGGATAAAAAAGGACAAAAGGACCTTTTGGGAATTTTCAGGAAATTGGAAAAGCAAATAAGGTCCGTACGGACCTCTTTGTTGCCATAATTACTGAATCCCCTTAAAGTCCATAATATTCCCTCAAATCCCGGAGAAATCATTAACCCCCATGCATGGTTGGTCCGTACGGACCTCTTTTCATGCCAAGATGGTCCGTACGGACCTCTTTGCACAGGGGACATCATCATTCCAGAATATTCACAATTATCACATATTCCCTCAAATCGAGGAAAACTAAAATTTTGGATAACCTAGAAGGTCCGTACGGACCTCTTTGCATTTTTCTCCTACTATAAATAGAGGGCTCCCCCTCCCTCATTTTACACACCTCCCTCTTCTCTCTTCTTACCTTAGCCTTCAGGCTCCCCTCTAAGACCCTTCGGGGCAATCCCGGCCCCTTTCGAATCCTTTCGAGGCCTTCCGAGCCCCCTCGTGGTGCTCCGAAGCCTCTCCAAGCACTCCCGCGATGCTCCCGCGCTGCCCCGAGGCACTCTCGAGGTACTCTGAGGCCCCTCGTGGTACTCCGAGGCCTTGCCTGGTCTTTCCAAGGTGTCCCGGCTCTTTCCGAGTCAAACCGGCGATCCCAAACCACGCCGAAACTCTGCCCGAGTGACTCCTGCCATCCCAACGCACGCCGAACCTCTGCCCTAACGCAGCCTACAATCTCAACTCACGCCGAAACTCTGTCCGCAGACAACCGGCCCCTCCCGAAGCAATCCCGGTCCGTGCCGGAACATCATTCCATCCTCAAACACTATTCCTCAGCGGAAGACAGACACGAACCAACATTGGTAAGGCTTCCTTCCATTACTATTTCAATACATTTCAATACGTAGTGTACAATGTTAACATCCGACACAGCATGCATTTTTAAAAGCACACACACACACACAACATTTAAAGAATATTAGGGGTATCCGAAAGACTCGTTTTTACGAGGCGACTCGGGTGAGCTCTAAGATTCTAATATTCTCTTCCCGAGGAGTCATCTGACCTCCGAACTCAAAATCTCATCACACAAAAACAGTTTATTTCTAAACTGATGCCCTTTTTCAATGTTTTGGGCTTAATAAAAACGGCTTGGCGACTCTACAATTGCGAAAACAACGGCGAGACACCTCCAACCATCGCTAAAGCGGAATAAAGCCAGATGCCGGGGCGCGAACGCGCTGCCTCTCGGATCCGAGCAAACTTTCCTGAAAAGCGACGAATGCGAGATGCCGGGGCTCCGCGCGCGAGCCGGATCCCGGGTAATTTCAAAGTTGCACTTCAGCAGTCCTCTCAAGAAGTGAAAAAATTAAAGGAACATTTAGCTGAAAGTGAAAGGAAACGTCTAAGGAGTGAAAGGAAACGTCTAAGGTATGAGGCCAATCAAAATGCAAACTATCAAATGTTGTTTGAATATATGGTATGTCAAGCTGCAAAACATGGAGATCCACCTCCCCCTCATCCTTTAAATTTCAATGCAAATTCTGGTTCTGAAGGTGCATCTAATACTCGTAATGATAGTTCTCCTACAAATCATGGTGATGATGAGATAGGTGATTATTATGAGACACCTGATGATGAGATGGGTACTGATGATAATGAGACAAGTGATGATGACATGGGAGAAGATGAGATGGGTGAGCATTAGGATTATAGTTAGTATGGTTACTTGATCTTTCTTTTGGTTTGTGCTCTAGAGGGAGTATATACCCTTAGACTATTGATTTTTGAACATAATATGGTAGCTAGAATGGTTCTTGGACAAGTTTAGTAAGACATGAATAGTTTGTTAAATGTAATGGTGAATGTTATTTTGAGACAATATATTTAGTTTTAAATGATTAAAAATTTGTTTTCAATTAAGTTTTGGAAAAGTTTGTTGATTTATCAATATTAATTCATAATATTATGTAGTAACAATTATATTATTGTAATGAAACATTTAAGAACTAATGTGATGGCAAAACATCATTTTCATCCGGGATAAGGTGATTGCATTTTCAGTCGCCTTCTCTAAGCAAAGGTGATTGCATTTTCAGTCGCCTTTTCTAAGCAAAGGTGATTGCATTTCTAGTCACCTTTTCTAAGCAAAGGTGATTGCATTTCCAGTCGCCTTCTCTAAGCAAAGGTGATTGCATTTTCAGTCGCCTTACACAAGCTAACGAGATTGCATACCCAGTCGCCTTATACTAGCTAACGTGATTGCATTTGTGATTTAATTAATTAAATAAATAAAATTAAAAAATCCTTTACGTGACGACCAAAAGCAGTCACGGAAAATAAGTTTCTATGGTGACTGCGTATCCCGTCGCTTTAAGCTATTGTGACAAGGGTTTACGCGACTGTCATGGCGATTGATTTCCCAGTCGCCTTACCTTTTCGTGACTGCTTTTCGCACATACGTGATGGCTTTTAGCAGTCACAAAAAGGCTTTTTTCTTGTAGTGCGAAAATAAGTGGCAATTATTTTTCGATGGCGCAGCCAACAAGAGAGGGTTCGGCATTGGAATGTTGTTAGTAGACCCTGACGACGTCTATACTCCACTAGCAATACGTCTTGACTTTGACGCCACCAACAACACCACGGAATATGAGGCTTGTATAGAGGGGCTTGAGGTGGCCCTAGAACGCAACGTGACTGAACTCGAGGTATTTGGGGACTCCCAGTTAATCATCAACCAGACACTGAAGAAGTGGAGGATCCAAGATCCAACCCTTCAAAGATACAGTGCCCACCTTCAAGAGTTGGCGCAACAATTCCAGGATGTCTCATTCCACTATCTTCCTAGAGACAAAATTCGGTTTGCCGACGCATTGGCTACACTCGCTTCCTTGGTCGAAATCCCTAAAGGAAAGGCAGTCAAACCTTTCAAAATAACGCGACGCTCAACTCTTGCCTACTGCGCTTTTATCGATCTCCATGACTGCAAAGATAAATGGTTATCCGAATGTGCCATCGTTGAGAACTCCGAAGAGAAACCCTGGTACCATGATATTTGGCATTTCATCCTAGATGGAACCATCCCACCTGAGATAGACCAGAAGACTCAGATCGCCCTTAAGAGACTGGCCGCTAATTACTCCATCATAGCTGGCCGTCTATTCAAGAAGCATTCCCACGGAAACCTCCTTTGTGCCACCGAAGAAGAGGCCCGAGAAATAATGGACCATGTTCATCAAGGTATATGTGGAACCCACATGAGCGGAAACATGCTCGCCAAAAAGATCATCAGAAAAGGGTACTTTTGGCTAACCATGGAAGCCGACTGTACCAGAATGGTCAAGAAATGCCATAAGTGTCAGATACATGTCAACCTTCAGCACGCACCGCCTTCCTTACTGTACCCTATAACTTCTCCTTGGCCGTTCTCGACATGGGGGATAGATGTGATTGGAAAGGTCACACCCACGGGAACCAATGGACACTGCTTCGTCCTAGTAGCAATCGACTATTTCACTAAATGGGTCGAGGCCGCCTCCTACAAAGTTTTGAATGCCAGAAAGGTTGCAGAATTCATCAAACACAACATCATCTGCCGATACGGGGTCCCACAAGAGATGATATCCGATAATGGCTTGCACTTCGAGAAGGAAGCTGATCACCTCCTAACCGAGTATAAAATCACAAGGCACAAGTCATCTCCTTACAGGCCTCAGACGAATGGAGCAGTTGAAGCCGCAAATAGGACAATCGAAACCATCATCAGAAAAATGGCAATCACTGGGAAAGACTGGCCCGACAAGTTACCCTTCGCACTGTGGGGATACCTCACATCAGTCTGAATGGCTCAGGAGAGACTCCCTACGCCCTCACATTCGGAATGGAGGTTGTCTTGCCGATAGAATTGGAAATACCATCACTAAGGGTTCTCCTAGAAAACCAAGTGAATGAAGTCGAATGGCTAGAAAGCAGATACGAAGAGTTAGCCTTGCTAGATGAAAGGAGGCTGAAAGCAGCCGAGCACACTCAAGCTTACCAAAGAAGAATGGCAAGAGCTTTCAACAAAAGGGTCAAGACAAGGAATATCAAAGTGGGCGACCTGGCTCTCCGCGAGCATCGTCCTGGACCTTTTAACTCGCTAGGCAAATGGGGACCAAGATGGATAGGAACCTACATCGTACAGAAGATATTCTCTGGGGGAGCCCTTCAGCTGGTGGATTTAGATGGAGATCAGCTACCGAAGCCAGTCAACATGGACAAACTCAAGAAATACTTCGCGTGACTTGGCCTCTTAAAATAAAAACGCTCGTTAGGTTGAAAATCCCGAAGGGGACGGCCTAGGCAAAAACTAGAGCTTGCACAAGAAAAGAAGCCCGCTAGATTGAAAACCCGAAAGGGCAGTCTAGGCAAAAGAAAGGGTGTGCATACAAAAAAAAAGGGCCTTGTCTCGCGCGAGATTACCCCTCGGTCTGAAACCGTATTTTGTCTTTTTTCTCTCAAAAATGAACTACGTTAGACCTGAGCCTCTTATTTAATTGCTGTAAAAGAGGAACGTAGGCAGCCTTCGGGTTCGATCTAATCAAATAAATAAATCTAATTTTGTCATTTTATTAATCAAATGCATTTTATTAATGGCAAAAGGGAAATCCTAACCACAACGACTAATTTACTAAGCTAACAAACTTGAAAAAAAATACTAATAAAAACAAAACTATTGATCTATCAAAGCAATCTCTTGGTACTCCTTAAGATCTAGCCTTTCATTGACTTGGTAGGCCGGCGGACATGATCACCACCGTCGCGATCCTTCTTGCGCTTTGGGCCCTTCGAAGCAGAACATCCCTCGAGATGAGTAAAGACGAACTCCGAAAGCCTCTTGAAGACATTGGTTCTATCTAAAGCTTGCATCTTTCCAGGCATCCCTTTGCCTCGCCTCTCGTACCAATCCCCATCAAGAAAATCTTGGGTTGGATCGGTCCGTACATTAGCAGAATCAGACTGAGCCTCGTTCCTTCGCAAAATACTGCTAGCTACTAAGGAATCCCCCAACAGTGAAAGCCGCAGATCATCAATCTTCTCCACACTAGGGTGGCCAGTATGAAGAAACCAATCCAAATACTTGTCAGATAAGAAGACACTTGCATCAAAAGCCCGAAGGTTCGATCAGCGGTCCCGACTAGTTTCTTCGCCCCATGCTTGAGATAGAACCTGCGCGAACTCTACACCAATATAAGACACACCACGAGAGGCCCCTTCGAAAAGATAAGTGTCCTGCTGCTGACCAAACTGACGGAGCACCCATTTGGGAAAATAAAAGGAGGAATCTCGCAAACCCGGGAGAACAACCCTGTCAAAACCCTTGGTATTGGCAACGTACTTGTTCAATCTCCAATAAGGTGGACACCAAATGATATCAGTAGTTACAGCCTTTGCAATCAACTTGGCCCACTCCTCCACCGAGAGATCCTTGATCAGCAACTTTCGCGTATGATATGTGAACGGGGAATATTCCAACGGGGGACCTACCAACTTGAGATGCTCCCTAAGCCAAATAGTCAACAAAAGAGGGCTTCCTTGAGTCATGGCACCGGTCTTATGCAGCTCATCAAGACCATGCAGGGTTTCACCCAAAATTAGCGGAATGATGTTCCTAGAACGTTTCCTAGCCTGCAGAACAATTTCCACCAATTAGGAGTCAACCAAGCCATCCCTGCATGTGAACAAAACATCTCCGAAAAGAGAAAGGGCCAGAAAATTCCGTTTGTAAACATGAAAGGCGTCATCATCTGAATCTCCGCTGAATCGCTCAGGAAAAGAAGAACAATCTACCCACCTGCGGTGAATCAACTCATAGCAAGTATCAAGGGGGATCCCTAGCAATTCATTCAAGGCCTATGAATGATTCCTATTGTATTTAGGAACAACAATCTCACCAGTCAAGGGCATATCCAGGATGATGGCAAATTTCTCCACAGTAGGCACCATCTCATTAAGAGAAAAATTGAAGAGATGGACAGAGGGATCCCAAAATCGAGCAGCACCCTGCAAAAGATTCCAATCCGGTTGGAGGTTCTTCAAGGTGAAAAGGATTCTGAATCCGAAGTCTGCTATGAACCTATTGCGAGATCGGTTGCGAAATGACCTCACAAAATCTCTTAATGCTTGCTTGAAGGCTTCAATCACTTCAGACGGCAAAGAAAAATCATCAACAATCATGGACGTTGGGGCAATCTCCTTGGAAGCCATGGATCACAGAGTTGGAAAAGAAGACAAGAACTCCACCCTAACAGGATATCTCTAGAGTTTGAAAGGCTAGGATGAGTTATCTGGCTGGACTACAGGGTGTTTTTATAGGGAAAACTGACAAAATCCCGTTCGAAGAAGGAAAAGGATTCTGCCTGGGTAGCTTGTCCCGCGCTAGATGCCTTGTCCCGCGCGATACATCGCCACGGCAAGAACAGCAACAGTTCTGCACAAACAATCAATCTAGCCCCGACTTGACGAAGCAAGTCTCGAAAGCCTGCACGTAAAGTTCCTAACATGCAGAAACACCAAAATTAAGCTCAAAATTGTGGCCTAGATGGCCATTCCATTTCCAACCACGGAAAGTCGAGAAAGTTAAAAAACTAACTAATTAGACCTAGGACTAGGAATTAAGAAAACCATATCTTTGTGCCATCTAAGTGCTAAGAGGTACCAAAGAAAAAGAAAAATTGTTTGGGCCCACACGACCAATATTTACAAAGCTCAAGAAGTAAATGGGGAGAAAAGGGGGATCAAGCCATCAGGTCACCCGAGCCGCCGGCACCTCCGCCTTCACCACCGTTGGGGCTGCCGTCCCTCCTCAACCTCTTGGCTCCACAAGTCGGAGTCACCGCAGAGGCCACCATTGAAGCCGCCAAAGATGCCTTCTGGAACAACCTCTCAGATAGGTCCGACACCAGGGCCATCAATCCTGCCATCTTGCTCGCCCCACGGTTATAATCATTCGCGGACATAGTGATCTGAAAACAAAAGAAAAGAAATGCTCAGATGAAGTCGAACATATATACTTATATGGACGAATACGTGAAATAGTATGAACAGAAACGCACCGAGGAGACATCAGGCGGAAGGCGGTAACCCTCGGGAATATGGTCCGGAGTCGGGATATGGCCCATCATCGGCATACTCCCCATCATATATGTGTAGCTCAGAGGACCATAATCCGGCGCGAAGGGCAGAGGACCGGCATACTGGGAAGAAGTGTTAGGGGCTGACGAGCCTGAGGCGGAGGCAGAGGTGGATCCCCGAGCAAGAGATTGCCTAGCACCCACCGAAAGGGGACCCATCAGGCAAGGCAAGAACTCCGCATAAGAAGCTCCTCGGACAACACGAGCCATCGCCGCACAACCCTCCACAAGTTCGGCATAATCATCATCTGGAATGAAGTGGGTAGGGTACATCGCCCTCGGCGGATCCGCTGGCACCCTATACGGCAGTGTACCTTTGCCGTGCTGAGGAAAGACTCGCTCGCCCAGATACATGGTATCCCCCTCCAGAGATACCAACATCCTCTGCAACGCAGTGGCATCCCAAGCGCGGTGAACCTCCCGTTCCACCAAGGTCCATGGATAAAGGCCCAGCTGCTCATACTCAAAGGCGTCCAACATGGCCCACGCCTCTGCAACCGTCAGGGTCCACTCCTGATCCTCCTCCTCATCAACACTCCGATTGGGGTGGCTCCACCTCCTGATATCCGGAAACAGAGGGTCTCGGCTATCCAACTCAAACTTGTACAACCCGAAGACAACATAGCCCCATATTTGTACAAGAAAACAGAACAGATTCAGTACGAAATACAGACAAAGAGTACAGATAATGGACAGAAACAGAATCAAGAGCATACCTCCTAAGCATAAGAATACCCTGACATGGAATCCTTGGTGTGCCTACACGCCTCGTCCATAGCATGATAACAAAAGGCCAGCCCCGCTGAGCCCCAATCGTAAGTCCTCACATCATCCAGATCAACCAACAAACCTAAGAGAGAGAGACGGGTCGTAGAAGAGTGGTTCGCAAAAATAGTCTCCGACAGAATGTACCAGAGGGCACCCCGCACCAACCGATCAGTGTCCGCATTTGACTTAAGAGCATAAGCCTCAAGCAGAGCCCGGAGAGGCGACAACTCAGCAGCAAACCCCTTAACCTTGTTAGGGGCAAAACCAATCAACCGACTCCACTCGGCTGGGCTCGCAGGCTTATAACCCGCAGTCTTCAGAAGGGACTCACCGGTGAACTCTAGCCCCGTAATAGCCAGAAAATCAGTCGGAGTCATAGTGGCTTCCCCGAAGCGCAGATGCACGGTGTGAGTAGTATCCCACCACCTCTCCCAGATTGCCTGAAGAACTTGGGGATTCCGCCTCATCCCTTGGAGGTTATCAACGAAGGTCAAAAGCACCGTTTGAGCCATCCTAGCTCGAACCCCATTAAGGCGCTTGATCTTGTCCCACAAAGCTCGAGCAAATTTCGGACTTCCACGACAGTTTTTCACTGTCCTAAACGACTACAAAATAGAGGAAGAGCAAAAGAGCAATGTTAGACAACATCCCATGGCAAGAAATTCAAAGAAATAGAAGAAACTTTTCATTGAGGCATTTCATCGAACACTTGGCGTGCGTACAAGAAAAGCATGCCCAAAGATGCATTTGACTACCCGAATCAACCCCTCCTACAATCCATGATATGTAGGGGACCCATACGCACACAACGCAACAACAAGCATCCAACAAATTCAACAAAAATGAAGCATGCAAGGTAGAACCTAGTTCTAGACAAAAAGCAAAGAAAAACTGCCATTGATGAAGTTTGAATTGAAAAAGCATGGGTTCAAAGGCAATGCAATACAAGAAACAAGAATTGAGAGAGAACCTCTTACCAAACCTTCCCGAACGGTGGTAGAAATATGCACGTCCCTATCAAAAGTGAGGTCGTCGCAGGGATAATCTTTTCCAAGCAAATAACTCCCCAAAATCAGATTTTTTCTCTCTTGAGCCATTGATTGTGGAGGGGAAAGGATTGAAAGTTGATTGCGATAAGGAATCAACAAGCAATACACAAAAAATTGCAAAGGAAAATAGCCTTGGCTCAAGCTAGGGAGAGAATTTGAAAAGAGGTATTTTCAAATTAAACAGTAGCTGCTGTTATATATTGCCCCGACAGTAGAAGTCCCGCACGAGACATGATATCTCGAGCGAGATATATGCCTTCAGGAAATGTACGAAATTGTCCTCGACAATAAGCATCTACACAACGTCAAAATTCAAAATTTTGACACATTTACCCTTGGAAATGATACACTAGCAAGGAAACGTGGAAAAATCGGCACCGCAAGTCACGGAACGAGCCGAACGTGACACCCGCACGATCGCCCGGTACGGCACCAGTCGCCCGAAAACCGATTGATCCAAAGATCAACTCATTCCACATGATTCAGAGCCCAGACAGGTGGATCGTCAAAAGAAAAGCCCGATCCAACGCCCAGACAGGTGGATCGTCAAAAGAAAAGCCCGGTCCAACGCCCAGACAGGTGGATCGTCAAATCAAAAGCCCGATCCAATGCCCAGACAGGTGGATCGTCATCACAAAAGCCTGATTCAACGCCCAAACAGGTGAATCGTCATCCTCAAACAACAAAAAGCCCGATTCGGAGCCCAGACAGGCGAATCGTCACAAAACCGACAGGACTCAAAGGATCGGACAGGTAAGCCTTTGTTTTCTAACATATTTCCCCGCAGGTTCGGAGCCCAGACAGGCGAATCTTCAGACAGACAGGTATATTCAGAATTGGGTCTTGATTTGATTCCTCAGTATGAATTTACCTTTTCAAAACAAAATCTCCTCAATTTTCAAAATGATTTTCAAAATACCTAAAGCAGCCTTTTCGTGTTTTGGAGTCGAACTACATTATGGTCTGATTCTCCGATAGAGATACGTAGGAAGCTGTGCTGCCCGACCATCTCGATGTTCAGAATGATGTCTTTTCTATCGTCGACATGACTTCTTTAATAAGACTTGTCGACGAGGGGCTCTGTAGACACCCCATTCTGAACCCATCGGATTACATTTATACCACTCTAAGTCTCGCTTTGAGTCAAGAAGTGGAAATCCACGATTTCGTCATGTTTCGTTAAGTTTTGACTAACCACCGTTAGTTTGGGACTAAACTACATACGAGATAACGAGGGAAGGGCAGAATTGTCCACCAACTGCAATATCTCGCGTGGAATTGCATGTCTCGTGCGAGATAATGGTGTTCTGCAGAATGCAGATGGCAGTTTCCTCGTCGATTTCAACCTCTTTTCGGGATAAAACTTCATCCATCCGGCCAACCAATGAATTTTTGAGTCTTAAACCTTCTCAAGGTGTTTGTTCTCATCCTCAACACCTCTCCAACACCTATAAATACAGGATGACTTTCAGTATTTTAGAGGTCGACGATCCCCCTACATTTACTGGTTTCTCTCCCTGAAAGATTCCTGTAAATCACCCCTAAAATCACCTCAAAGTTTGCTTGTTAACCTCGTTGATAAACAAACATCAAGATCCGAGTCAAGGACTGAGGCGAAGCTCTGTCCTTGTCAAGATTCAATTTTAAACTTGAGTCAAAACGCTGCCTGAATCACCTCACGCAAGGTAACCCCTATTTCCTTTCTAATTGATTGTTAGAGTGGTATAAATACATAGAATCTAGGATCGGCCTGGAGCCTTCCTAAATCATGGGGATGGTCTCGAAGCAATCGATCCTACATTCCATTTAACCTCGTTAAATGGATCTTTATTTTATTCTTTTCTATTTGAAATCCTCTTCTTTTTTGAAAACCTCTCTTTTCTTTAGCAAGACCGATCTCCGGATTGGGTGGAATGGGTGCTCCTTGACCTTCCCATTCCATAACCTAAGCCCCGAACCCAAAATCTCTTTCAAAATGGTTTTTCTATGTTTTCTAAACGAATAATATAGGTGGCGAATCAAAAGATAAACAAAAAGGGGATGTTCAAAATCCGCACATCGCTACAGCACCCCTCCGAGAAATCACCCAGGGGCACTGAGTAGGCGAAGCCCTCGGCAAAGCCCCAAGCCTCTCTTGTAACCATAAAGTCAACACCGCAGGGCTCCTAGACCTCATAAAATGGTCTCCCCTAGCCATCCTATCAATGCCATGCAGAGTCTTGCCTAAAACCAGCGGAACAATATCCTTCCCAGCCCTGCAGTCTCTAACCATGTCCAAAAGGCCACCATGACAGACCCCTACGGACTCGGAAGTGAACAAAGATGAGAACACGCAGAGGATAAAGGCATCCATGGCCACCGGGGTCGTAGCCGTATCTGGAGACCCAAACCTGCTCGAGATATCAGAAAGGTCAATCCTGTCAGGGGCTACCATCATCCCCTCGCCCTCTTCCAGAGAGATTTGCAGAAAAGATGCCAACTTTACTGCCACCAGCACGTCTCCCATCAAAGGAATGGTAACGGCCTCAATTTCCGAACCCCCAATCAATGTCCGGAAGTCTTCGAAGGTTGGGACGAGTTCATTGTAAGAAAAGCAGTAAACATGTCTCCGGACGTCCCAAAACCTTGCTGTTGCTCTCAAAAGCTCCCAATCGGGTGGGAGATCCTTCAAATGCCATAAAGACTTGATCTTGAAGGTGGCATCGAACAGTCCCTTATTAGATTGAAAGTTGTGTCTCATCCAAGATTGAAGATCGGACAGAAAACGGTCTCGTTTCCCCTTTTGCAATCTGACGGGTTTCTCCATGGCAAGTGATCAAAGTTGATGATTTTTGGTCAAAAATGTGCTCTGGGATCAGTTCGGACAAGTCTAGGGTGAAAATGAAATGAAAAGGCCATCCCTTAATTTTATTTGAAAAAAAAACAGTTCAGACAAAACTTCCAGCCGCACGGCTGCATTTGCCCAGGACCTGGCCGGACGACGTCTTTTGCCTCTGTAGAAAAAATCTGCAGCAGCTCTTGCTGCTGCCCAAGTGGAATTCTCACCCCACTTTCTCAACAAAACCTGTATAAAAACATGTCTGAATACCATTCATGCAATCATATATCATCACAAACCATTTTGGCCCAGTTTCAGTCCCATTTCCAAGCAAAAAAGCTGCCCTGAGGCTCAAGTAATAGCAAAAACATAAAGCATGAATAAGAAAATCAAATAAAAGATTAATACATTGTCTTCGCCTCCTTGGCGCCCAAATAAAACGAAAAATAAATAAATTGTGCATAAAAGTATTCATTGTTTGTTTCTCTCCTCTCCTAGGTCAACCTAAGGAACCCTAAGCCTCCGACTCATCGTCATCGCTGCTTAGCTCGTAAAACTCGGGGTTCCTCATCAAGTCCTCGTCATCACTCACGTCAGATAGATTGACATTCACATGCTCATACTCCGCCAGCTGCTCCAGAATGCCCGTATTGGGTCCCTGTCCCCGAGGCATGGCACTGGTGGATGAAGTCTGGTACCCTGAGGCTGATGAGGTAGAGGCTGTGCTCCCAACGTGCCTCCTCTTGCGCACGGGCTCCTGCACATTCGCCCCAGCCCTGGAGGTGCAGGCCAGCTTCCTTAGAAGGGACCGGCACACCTCCTTCCAACCCCTATTCTGCCGTACCAAACCATCATAAGTACGAGCAGGGACCTGCGAGAAAAGAGAAGAAAAACTCAGAAAATCTCAAGAAAAGTTCAAAATCGCAGAAAGCAAAGAAATCCGAAAAGAGAAGGAACCTAGATATACTCACAGTGCTGTCAGGTGGCAGAGTATACTGGGGCTCCCTCGTGTCGGTAACAGGCACCATGAACCTCCTCGGTACCCCGCTTACCACGTAGGAAAGATGAGCAGGAGGCATAGGCGGATCAGTCAGCTCTGCTTCCCCATACCCTTGAGCAGCGCTATCTTCATTAGCTTCTGCGGCGTCCTCAACCGCTGCTCCACAAAGGTGGCATACGAGGTAGCAAAGTCAAAATACTCCTCAGTCGCCACGCTGGCCTGATACCTTGCTATCTCATCCGCTGACCAGTTCCTGGGCTGCAGTATAAGCGGTGGAGGGTCATGAGGAGTGATAGCGTCCAACGGAGGGACATGGCCATGATGCCTGGAGAAACGATCCCCCAAGTAAATGATGTCACAGGTCAGCCCTGTCAGCCACCTCCTCTGCCTAGTCGCCTCCAAGGCATTCCGTAGAAAAACCTCCGGGTCCCTCCCCCAAGGATAGAAATCCACCCCATCATGACCATCCCTGTTGATGACCGGTCTCACCATCTTATAATCAAAAGTAATTCGGGTCTTCCCGGTAAACTTATCTCTAGCCTCTCCCCTCCAACGAAACCTGGCCGGGAAGATCTTCGGATCACTCTGCTGGTTCCAAGGAAAGAACCTGATTACCTCACAAAACCAGACCTGCATTTTCAAAACAAAAGGTCATTTCTCTCATAAAATCTCAAGACAAAAAAGTAAAAGAGAGAAAAGAAAGTGAGAATACCTCCAATGCGAAAGAAAAATAGTCCATAGAAGCAGCCTTGTTTCGGCTGTACAGGTCCAAAGAGAAGTAGAGCTCAGCCAATCCGGCCTCACCCCAAGAAACCGCCCCAACCTCATCCAAATTCTCCAAAGAGTCAAGAAGGCAAAGCATCACCAGCGTCCCGGAATTAGCAAATATGGTGACTGACAACATCAACCATAGAAAAGCTCTCGCGAGCTGGTGGGCAGTCACCTCATTGGCGGCAAACCCCTGTATACACTCTAGAACTGCCACCTCAACATACCTCGTCTTCATCCCGAGCCCCTTAGGACGGAGGTCAAATCCCACCAAAGCTCTAAACTCGTCTGCGGTAATGTGATCTCTCCAGGTCACAGGCCTCTCAGTGAACTGCAAGCCAGTAATAGCAGTAAAATTGGCCGGAGTTACCGTAATCTCTCCCCAACTGAGATGAAAGCTGTGAGTGGTGTCCCACCAGAACTCCGAGAGGTCCTGGACTAGCCCCTTGCTCTTAGAGGTCACATGAATGCCTCTACTGATAGCATCAATGAAAAGATCAAGGCCGGTCGCCATCACCAGCTGCTTGGGATTCACCCCATCCTTCTCGAAGTTGGGCATCCTATCCCACAACTTCACAGCTACCTCAGAAGGTCCTCTCGACTTGTTCTCCTGTAAGAAAACACAAAAAATGTGTCAGTCCTTCATCTCATCTCAAAAGCATGCATATATTCAAAAGTGCACATATTTTCAAAGAAAAACATCCATAAGAGATTTCTAGCTTCCTTTGCCTAGAAAACGTGTCCTTCATCATTTGAAGCACGTCGTCTCGGGCACATTGCTCTCTCAAGTACAAATTTCCAATTCTCACAAAATTCTCTGCACATAAGCATTAATTTTTTTCAAAAAATGGCATGCATGA
Organism: Adenophora triphylla var. japonica; assembly: GCA_022495995.1. Taxonomy (NCBI): domain Eukaryota; kingdom Viridiplantae; phylum Streptophyta; class Magnoliopsida; order Asterales; family Campanulaceae; genus Adenophora; species Adenophora triphylla. Next base: position 250,319 of record JAFEMH010001252.1, on the reverse strand, counting down.
ATCCTTTTCATCGTCCAAAATCTTGTTTTCCCATCCATGATCAGAAATTGACCTAGTTCTAGCACATGCAAGGACTCCGTCACATTCTAGACATCATTTTTCTTACTTTATTTTCAAAAATGAGTCATTCTCATATTTTTTTTTTCAAATAAATTGCACATGCATGCTCATTCATGTCCTTAACCTCATAGGTTAATCATCAAATTCCCAAAATCATCAACAAAAACAACAAGAAAATTCAAAAAAAAAAATTCCTAAAAAATCGGGTCAAGCCCCAAATCAATCAAAATCCAATCAAAATTGACAAAATCAAGCAAATCAAGAATGCTTACCCCAATAGATTGAGGTTTCGTCGATTTGTGCTCCCTCCTACCGGGATAGAGCTCGAAAGGAGGCGTGTTGAAGTCATACTTCCGCTCCGTTCACACGAACTCCCTCCTCCTCCTCCTTGCGGCTTCCGACAAGGTCCTTCGTGCTTGCCTAGGTACAATATTCCCCTCCGGATCCATCTTGAGTAGTAGAAGCAAGGGAATTGAAGAATTTTTGAAAATTCTCTCTCTACTCTCTCTCCTTTCCTCGGCAACAATGGTTGTTTGCCCGTTTCAAATTCTGTTTAAATAATCTGGTGAAAATAAACTTCTAGCCGGATGGCTTCTTTTGCCTCATCTCTCGTCGGGCGGCTTCATCCGCTCTGAACTGAATTTACACTTTTACCCCTGGACTTTCCACTTAGGCATACAATCCCCATTATTTCTTAACTAGAGTAACGCTGTTTCCCAAGGATATCCGTTATCTCTAAAGAGAATAAACTTTCCCCTCGAAGCGCCTCCGTTACTTCCGTTATAACGGAATAACGCTAGGTGACATCCTCCGAATTGTCAAAACCCAAACTTTAGCTACCTCTATCTCCTAGATAGTGAAGTACGCTTCAGTTTCTCCAAACTTTAGCTACCTCTATCCCATAGATAGTGAAGTACGCTTCAGTTTCTCCAAACTTTAGCTACCTCTATCTCATAGATAGTGAAGTACGCTTCAGTTTCTCCAAACTTTAGCTACCTCTATCCCATAGATAGTGAAGTATGCTTCAGTTTCTCCAAACTTTAGCTACCTCTATCTCATAGATAGTGAAGTACGCTTCAGTTTCTCTAAACTTTAGCTACTTCTATCTCATAGATAGTGAAGTACGCTCCAGTTTTCCAAACTTCAGCTACCTCTATCTCCTCAATAGTGACGTAAGCTTTAGTTTCTTCAGGTGACAACCTCCATTAATTGTCAAATCAGGTGACAACCTCCATTAATTGTCAATCAGGTGACAACCTCCATTAATTGTCAAATCAGGTAACAACCTCCATTAATTGTCAATCAGGTGACAACCTCCATTATTTATCAAATCAGTTGACAACCTCCATTAATTGTCAAATTAGGTGACTCCTCCATGAATCGTCAAAACCTCAAGGATCCTAGACATGTTCCTAACTATCTAGTGAGACTTGAACTATGACTAAGGCTTGATTCCTCTGGGATACGTAGGTAGCCTTTCATAAAGGTCCAGCCATCCGACCACATTGGTCACCATCTTCATTCATCACTCCTCAGTGGTGAAGTAGCCCTCATAAAGGTCCAGATATCCGACCACATTGATCACTTCCTTCATCTGGCATATTCCCAGTAGGATCATCCATTTGACCTCCTAGGTCGCTTTCCTTCCATCTTCCTAGCAAGGAACCAGTTTCTCTTCGCCATTCTCCAGTGGATCCCGAACTACGACCTGGCTTGATTCCTCCGGGATAAGTAGGTAGCCTACTTTAGATTTAGCCAATTCGTCACATATGACACCCCTTTCCCCAGTGGATCTTTTCCGAACTATGATCTGGCTTGATTCCTACCCGGGATACGTAGGTAGCCTTCCAAAGGTTCAGCCACTCGACCACCTTGGTCACCCAATCTGTCTCAGCAGTTTGTCAGATTGGATCCTTTTTATCGACAACCCCACTCGCCCTGCAAGTGACGTTGCCGAGGGGCTTCTGTAAGTACCCAAATCTGGCTCATGCCTTCCGGTTAAGTTTCTCGGCAATTTCCCGGACTTTCCTAAAGTTCAGGGGCAATTTGGGAACTTTCCCAAACCTTTCGAGGGGCGAAAGACTTGTTAGGAATTAAAATTCCACGTAGTCCCTCGTTGGAAAGAGCTTCTAGAATGCCACCTTGCATGGTTCTAAAAATAGGCTGAGTCACTAATGGATAAGACCGCACGGCTTCATTAGCCAAGGGTTACAGCCGCACGGCTTTATTAGCCAAGGGTTACAGCCGCACAGCTTCATTAAGAAACACAAAACTGCCTATAAATAGAGGCCTCCTCTATTCATTTTAAAAAGAGAATTTTGGCACTGTTACTCTGCCAAAATAGAGCCACGAATTTCCAGAAAGCTGAAACCCCTCAAAATCACCTCCCTCCTCTCCAAAATCCCTTCAAAGTTGCTCCTTCCTTAGGAAACCTTCAAGGGAGATAGAGGAACATCACCATTGGTAACCTCTCCTCCTCTTCTCTTTAAAATATACTTGTTATTCTTGTTATATTGCTCCTTGCCATTTATATTGCTATTTACTTGCTTTATATGTGATTTATTGTCATAAATATCAATTATTTACTATGTAGATCATAACACCCCCTATTCCCCTATCACATAGGATTCATGGAGGATCCATCCCAAGGATGAACAATAAGACCATAAATGACTTGTTCTAGGGTGGATCTCTCACATGATGATGTGAAAATGTCATCTTTTCCATATAAAAATGTCATCTTTTCATTAAAAATGTCATCTTTATTCATATGAATGTCATCCCCTTCCCATAGACCTTGCTTCCAAGGATTGTCCACCTAAATGGTTCGTAAAGGACATAGGAAAGCCATAAAGGTCCTCCCTTTACATTCCTAGTCTTAGCTTGCATAGTGTTCATTACACATATTTGTATAAATATGTCATCTTTACTTTAAAAATGCATCCCTCATGCCCCTCATGGTTGGATCACTCTCCAAGGATTGCCTAGTGACCTTATTAAGGCACAAAAAGGCATAGGATGAGTATAAAGATCCAATATTTATACCCCTCCCCTTTGTCCCTTTGGTACTTGAAGCATCTCTTGGGGCGTAATGGTATAAAGGTCCTTCCTTTCTAAAGAGTCTCATGCTTGGACTATAAAAGAGGCGTCCCTATTCCGATCACATGTGACCCAAGGTCTCATAATGATGATCGTAAGTCCAAGATGAGTACGGGATCAAAGTCCCGAACATATCAAAATCCAAGGAATCCCGAGCGATAACCAACTCATGGTTTATACGTCCGGAAGACCACTTGGCACATTCCCCCCCCCCCTTTTATCAAAACACATCCCACACACGAAAGCACAAAGGCAAGCATGAAAGTCGGATCTTGGAAGACTTGCTTCGGCAAGGCTCCTTGGGTGAACGCCAAACGTTCTTCCCAAGGGGTAACTTAACCTCCGGACCCAAATCCTTTTTTTCAAAGTTTTGAGGAAATCAAAATGGCGTGGCGACTCCGTTTTTCAATTTAAACCGGATGTCTTCAAACCAATGTGAGGCGGTGACCCCTTACACGAGAAAGCGGTTCAAAAAAACAAAAATAGCGCCGCGATCTTGGGCACCACATACACAATTACTCTACTTAATATTTGAGCAAAAAGTTTTTTGAAATATAAATTGGAACAGAGGAAGTATATTGATTTTATAACATCAATTATTTTTAAATATTGTCATCACCATCACTACCATCACTTCGCAGCCACCAGCCACCATCAACAAGGTGTCCAAAATTTTTTTACAACCCCCATCATCCGTCCCCACCACAACCTTACCACCACTATCATCACTACCATCCACAACCAACTAAAATCAATATAGCAACCAACGTCGAAATAAATTTAAATTAACACAAACACCATCAAAACAACCATATTAAAGGGGTGAGCGACATGGAAGGAGTGGTGACCAGTTCTTTAGGTGGGAGGTTTTGCCCCCTTGGAGATTGGGAAGAAAGGATGTGGTTGGGAGAAAGGGACAGGTAGGTTGGGGATGAAGAAAGGAAAAAGTTTTGTTGGAGGAAGAATTTTGATATAGATTCACTTTGGCTGTTTTAGGAGGTTTAATGTAAATTAATATTTTCAATTTTAGCCCCTGGTGAGTATTTTTTGGGATAGCTATATTGATAGGGTTAATTTGAAAATTTTGATGTAATATTCGTTAAGTTACTAACATTCGTTAATGTCCATTAACATATTTATTAACAATTTGGGTTGATATTTATGGATAGTACGCAGGTCGATTTGGTAATTTATATGGTACAGAGCTTAAATTGATGTTATTAATATAGTACGTGGGTAATTTTGGTTGTTTACTCTTCAAAGATTACATCAATAATATGCAAAAGAAACACAAATTTCAAGTTCACACACATAATATCTGATTTGAAAATAAACAAATTTAATACAAATCACACACATTATCATTGATAGGACGTATTTATACTATCTATTTTCCTATGTTTTCCGTCCCTATTATGCTACCAACATGTGGAACAAAGCCTTGAACAAAAGGCTTGGTACTTAGGTATCTTAATATCTGAATAAGGGATCATTTTTTTATTTGCTTGCTTTCATTATTCTTTTTGTTTTTCACTCTTTGTTGACGCAAAGCCTTAGCAATTTATGTTCTCCATTTTCATGTTGTGCATAATATACTTGAAAATGAACGCAATATGCTATGTTTGGAATTGATTAGATGAAAGCAAGAGATCCCCCGAGTGATTTCTTCCCTTATCACCATAGGTCCTCAAACATGGTGCTCATATTGTCAACTCTTCAAATGACTATTTTTTTGAAATTTAAAGATCTCTATTGCTGAAGTTGTGGATAGGGAAATTAAGTACTCAAGATAACACATTTTTGGAGTTATTTTGTTGAGTCTCGATAGTTGGCATTAATGAAGTGCAAGAACCAGATGGGGCGAATACTTTGAGTTAGTTGTATATTGATGTAAATTCAAACTGTCCAATTGCAATTGTTAATTTACAACAGAAAGGCGGATAAAGGAACTTGCTTTTGAGGTAAAACTTTAACCTTAAAGTTGTGTTTATGCATCAGAAGTAAAAATTTAACCTTGAAGTATTGCTTATATAGTAGAGTGGATAGCCGGAAGGTCAAGTAGAAACAGTTAATATTTAGTTTTGTTTCTGTTGAGATTTTCTTTCGGTACGGAGAAAGTCTATTAGCTGCAAATAATTATCTTTATCGTAAGACACTTTAGTCTTTTAGATCATAGCTTTAGCTATGGCTTCTGTAGTTACTATTCTTCCATGCTTGAATAGCTGAGTTGTCAGGCCTCGGAGTAGTGATTTGCGCTGGTCAGGGGTCTGTTGAGTTTAGGCACTTTCCTTCCGTGTCTCATTGCATATACTCGAAACCCTTTGCCAATCTTGGAAAAACGGTGCCCGGAACTGTTTAATTCTGCAAATAAGACATAAGAAGTTGAGGGAGCCAAACATTTGCTCTTTAATTTGGAGATATAGCTAGGCAGGTTTTAGAGCTAGTAGGAATGGAAATGAAATGAAAGCTTTTTAAGTGAGTCATGAGCTACATCTCCTATAGTAATAAATCAAAGTATTGGGTGAGTGGGTCTACTAGCTTCAGTAGATGATTGTGAAACATTTGCTCTTTAACTTTTTGTTGGGTTCCATTTGGGTTTGGAGATCGGTAGTTATACACTTGAGATGAAGCAACCAGTCCCTCCCTCTATCTCTCTCCTTTCTCTTTCTCTTTTCCTTCACCGGGAACTTTTAGTCGGGTTTCATATGTTGAACTGAAACACAATCAAAAATGAACATCAGTAAACACATTTATCCAATTATCAGAAAATGAAATTAGCAAGAAAATAAAAACAAGATAACTCATCCACATAATCATAATGCACTATACAATAACTCTTTTTCGGTACTTGCCAAATAATGAACAAAATAATGCTAAGGTTTTGGCATCCAAGAACTTCAAGATAGTTGAGCAAATATTTTTATTTATTCTGATTGAAAAAGGAAAAGAATCTTATAAATGAAAATCAAAACTGAATGGTTACACAAAATTCTTTCACAAAAATACAAAAAGAAGTAAACTAATGCATCGAAATATACCAATTCTGCTAATCACACCCAAAGGGAACTTCAAGTGCTACGACCAACAGCACCAAAGAACCCTGAGCCAGTTAAGGAAAACGCGTTAGACCTTGATTTTTATCCTAACTCGCTATATGTAGATGTATACATGATCCAGCTCTGAAAAGGAACTCTGTAATAAGTAAAGTTAAGCCATAGATTGAAGAAAAAACTTAAATGAGCAAGAGACATCAATTCCTTGATAAGATCCATTAATTCTTCAATACGAGCAATCAGTGATTCAACTAGAAGATTCATAGACAATCAACACAACTAATTGACCATTATCCCAATTACTTAAGACTTGGCTTGATTTGTTCTATGAAAGATCATCGGTCAAGTACATACACATCAGCACACAAATAAATTAGTATGAACTGAAAAAAATGATTAATGGAAATTGAACTTTAGAAACAAACTTATCCTGCTTCTGCAAAGCTCCACAACATCATTATCGGGTTTGACCGCACGCACAACACATTCAACATCTGTCACCGATTCTGCTGCACACAACAACTGTACATTCATTTTTCTAGAAGTATCCAATATATTTGCACTTTATATATTTGTAACGGTTTAAAATTACATTTAAAACGTCATATAGTTAGCATGCGATTTCAGTTTCCCCACATCTTTCTCTTTACATACTGTCTCCCTTTCCATACTGACCCGTGCCAATGGCACGGGCATTTGAGTACTAGTTTATTAACAATTTGGGTTGATTTGTTAATTTATGGATAGTACGCAGGTCGGTTTGGTAATTTATGTGGTACAGAGCTTAAATTGATGTTATTAATATAGTACGCGGGTAATTTTGGTTGTTTACTCTTCAAAGATTACATCAATAATATGCAAGAAACACAAATTTCAAGTTCACACACATAATATCTGATTTGAAAAGAAACGAATTTAATAAAAATCACACACATTATCATTGATAGGACGGATTTATACTATCTATTTTCCTATGTTTTTTGTCCCTATTATTCTTTATTTTCATGTATTTAATATAAGTTTGATGTAATTTGAGTGAAATATGTATTGAGAGGAGTTAGTGAGAAAAGATGTAATTCGAGAGTAATTGAGTGATTTTACCTTGTAATTGAATATGGTTCTCAAAGGGTTCAAGAACTTCATCTCTACATCAATGGAAGCCGACAAAGTCAAGACAAATTTCAAGGATTTTTGGAATCACAACAAGGATCATGTCGAGGTCAAAGCTGGAAGAAATCGAAACATTTGGTTCAAAGGACGAGTCATCCAAGCACAAACCAAGCATTCCCCAATAGAGGGACGACTATAGCAGAGAAGGGATTTGAGGGGACGAGTCGTCCCTCCTTGGACGAGTCGTGCTTCAGCGCCAACAACAACAAGCGATGGGATTTGGGTATTTTAAATTATTTTATTTTATTTTCCTTTTCCTTTTTAGACTAGGTTATTTATGGGAGGAGTATATCTACTCCTTTCCAACTTGTCTTTAGGGGATCTCTTTTACATTAGTTTTTGATAGAACAAGAATTGAAGCTTTGATTTTTCATGGAGGGCTAATTCCCTATTGCTTTGGATAATAAATCTTGATCTGTTTTAAAGATCAATTGAGGTTTTATTCTTTTTATCTCTTTCTCCCTAATTATAATTTTACTTGTGCTTATTGTTAAATTTATTTCTAAGGTTTTGAAACTTGATCAATTTCTTAATCCTTTTAATTGATTTTTGCTAGAATTCCCTTTTATCGTGTCGGACTAGGGTTTTCATTGTAGCAATTTCATAATTCTTGTATGTGTCATCTTGAATTGTGATTAGGGTAAAATTAGCTTTATTTTCTATTTGAAAAAGATTAGAGTAATTCTTTGATCTTCATCTCTTAGAACTTCATCAATTAATATTTAGAATCTTGACCGTGTAGGCTTGATTTTTAATATTGATTAGTATTATTAGTTGAGCGTGTCGCCGCTAGTAATTAATAACAAAGAAGAGATAGAAATTTTATATCTTGTGATCAAGTGATTAGGGGAAGAACATAAAGAATGAACCAATGATATTGATTGATAAACAGTGATAGATTTATTTATCCAAGGTGCTTTTAAACTATTGTTTACAATCCAATCTAATTTCTTGCTTTAGTATAAATACAACAATCAATTCAAACAAACCCCCAAACTGGTCTGTGACTATTACATAAACAAATAACCGTTCTTCAGTGGATCGATCCTGGACTTGTCCTTGATGCAGTTTTTGTAGCCGAGTCTTGGTAATTAATTTGTAGACGTGCAACTTTAGCCTGTCAAATTTTGGCGCCGTTGCCGGGGAACGGTGTTTATTTATTTGTGTTCTTATTTAATTTTTTGTATTTTTCTTTTATTTATTTTCTTATTTATCTTTTATCTATTTATTAATTTCGCCCTTGTCCTTTCGTGGTGTGGATCATTGTATGGTCCATACTCGTTCAACTAATAATCTTCTTGAGCTTCGTGATCCAGAAATAGAAAAGACTTTCAGAAAGAGAATGAAAAATTTATTGGTGGATAAGATGGAGAATGAGGATCCACAGCTGCTTCCACCGCCGCCTCCACCCTAGGCCCTAAGGCAAAGAATAGCTCCTAATTGGGGGGAGCAACCACATGTAGTTGTATTTCCAGCTTTGCCCGACGGTGTCACCTTTGAGCTGAAGCCAGGATTATTGAATCAGCTGCCTCATTTCATGGTCTGCCGGGCGAGAATCCGAATCAGCACATTTCTCAGTTTGTGCAAATTTGTCAAAGTATGAAGTCGGCATCACTCCCGATTGAGCAGCTTTTATTGAGAGCATTTTCTTTCACCTTGAAAGATAACGCTAATACTTGGTATTACCACTTGCCTCCCAACTCCATTACCTCTTGGCAGCAGATGAAGGAGGTATTTCTTGAAGAATTCTTTCCACCTGACCAGATAAATGTTATGAAGAGAGATATCAGCAATATGGAACAAAGGGCAGATGAAACTGTATATGAGTACTATACTCGGTTCCACAATCTGTGCAGGAGCTGCCCGTATCATGGGTATAATGATGACCAACTGGTAGTTTACTTCCATGGGGGACTGACTGATCAGGATAAGAGAATGGTAGATTCTTGCTGTGGGGGAAGTATTTTAAATAAAACAACTGAGGAGGCACAGAAATTGCTAGAGGATTTGGCTAAGAGCACAAGGAATCATGGCAAGAGGTCAAGTATTAGACAGGTTAGTGCTATGGGCACAAACAGTGGGGCGAATGAGAAGCTTGAGTCTGAGGTCAAGGATTTGAAATGTATGATGAGGCAGTTACTGTTGAGTCGGACAGAAGGACAAGCGAATGTGAATTCAGTTGGGTTCCCACAGCAGCGGTAGAGACAGTATAACTATGGGGGTAATCAACCCAATGCTAGATGGGGACAACCACCACCACAGCAGCAGCAGCAGTCAACAGATGATTTGGTTCGTTCACTAGCCCAAAGTATGACCATTATGAATATTGGTTTCCAGCAGTATCAGCAGAAGACGGATGCTAGTATTATTAACCTGGAGAGACAAATGGGACAGATTGCAGAGGCAGCGGTAAGAATAGAGGCTAGAGAGGCAGCAAAGACTGAGCAACCTCCGAAGCAGAATGTAAGTGCAGTGTATGTGAGGAGGAAGAAGAAAGTTGATGGGCAAATGGTGTCTATAGAGCCTGAACAACAGAAGGTTGAAAAGAGTGTTGAGCCGAAATTGGAGGTTGAGAATACGAAACCGACAGAAAAAGTTTTGGAAAAAAAGGGTACTACATCTGAGTCAGTGCCACCAGTATTTGAGCCGGAGGTGCCGTTCCCTCATGCCTTGAGAGAGTCGAGGAAGCCTGATCCTGACAAGGCTATTTTTGATACTTTCAAGAGGCTTGAGGTGAACATCCCATTCTTGTACCTTCTTCAGACCGTTTCGAGATATGCTAAGTTTTTTAAGGAGTTGTGTACCACCAAGAGAAATCAGAAGCTAAGGAGTCAGAAAAAGATTAAGGTAATTGAGCATGTTAGTGCGGTTTATCAGAAAAAGATGCCCAAGAAGTGTAGTGATCCGGGCATGTTTGTGGTTCCTGTTTCATTTGGGGATGGTCATGTTCATAGTGCTATGCTCGATTTAGGAGCTTCAATCAATGTGATGCCAAATCCATTGTTTGAAGATCTTAAGTTGGGTAAATTGGAGGACACTAGGGTGGTAATTCAGTTGGCAGACAAATCTAACGCATACCCAAAGGGGGTGATTAGAGATGTGGAGGTGAAGGTTGGTGATTTGGTGTTTCCGACGGATTTCTTTATTCTTGACATGGAGAATGATTCTGAGGCTCCCATTTTATTAGGGAGGCCTTTCATGTCTACCTCGGAAACCAAGCTTGATGTGAAGAATGGCTCGTTAACCATGGAGTTTGATGGAAAAGTGGTGAGTTTTAATGTGTTTGGTGATAAGAATTTTTCCAAGAATATGTGTAAGATTTGTGTCATGGATTTAAGTGAACCGATGATCAAGTATGAGGAGAAGGTAGATGATATAGATGTTGAAGCTCCAAGAGTAAATTCGGAGGAAAAGAAGAAAGGAGAACCACTAAGGGTGGGGACGAAAGTAAAAGATAAGAAGAAAGGGAAGCTGAAATGGTCTCCAATAGGGAGGCATGTCCTTGAGCCTAATCATCTTCTAGAGGTAACTTGTGAAGATTACTTTCATTCCCCTACATTAACGAGGCCCATGTTTGTGGGGCCTCCCGTCCCATTACTTAAGTTCCTTGATGCCCTTTTCCCCCATGTTTTATTGTCCCGTATTTATTGTTTAGTGTCATTGAGGACAATATCTACTTTAAGCGTGGGGGGGGGAGGATGAATGTTGTATCATTGTATATACGTTATTTCTCTAATTCATTAAAAAAAAAAAAAAAGTTATAAAAAAAAGAGAGAAAAAAAGAAAAAAAAAGAAAAGAAAAGAAAAGAGAGGCTAGGTGAAAATCGAAAACGACACCTGGGCAAAAGGTGAGGAAATGAAATGTATACAATCTTTTATATCATCGGAGTTGGAGACATAAGGGAGGTTTGGAGTGTTGGGTAGGACTACTATGGAGTAGGAGGTTTGGATAGTGATGCCTAGAATTTAGAAACCCTCGTTCATTTTTGGAGTTATAAGGGGTGTTGGTGCTTTTCACGAGGTAAATCTTTGGTTAAGGATCGCAACCTTAACAATGATTTCTTTTTATGAGGATGTATGTAGTGTGAGCCAAGCGTGGGGAAAACATAGGACATATCTAGTTCCCCTTGGCTTTTGTGTGCGGATCTTAGCTTGGATACCGTTTTATATTGGGAGTTGATATCGAGTTAAGGTTATTATTTTTCATTGTTTATATTTTGGTGTTATAAGGAGACGGAGCTTCTATTACTCCGATGGTTTTTATTTTTCTTTGACTTGTGTTGGCGGATTAGAGGAGACTAGGAATCATTTACCCTCCATGCATCTGTTTTAGACCGGTGTTAGATTGGAGATATGATATTACTCAGGGACGAGTAATGGTCTAAGCGTGGGGGTATTTGATAGAACGGATTTATACTATCTATTTTCCTATGTTTTTCGTCCCTACTATTCTTTATTTTCATGTATTTAGTATAGGTTTGATATAATTTGAGTGAAATATGTATTGAGAGGAGTTAGTGAGAAAAGATGTAATTCGAGAGTAATTGAGTGATTTTACCTTGTAATTGAATATGGCTTTCAAAGGGCTCAAGAACTTCATCTCTGCATCAATGGAAGCCGACAAAGTCAAGGCAAAGTTCAAGGGCTTTTTGAATCGCAACAAGGATCATGTCGAGGTCAAAGCTGGAAGAAATCGGGACATTTGGTTCAAAGGACGAGTCGTCCAAACACAAACCAAGTATTCCCCAATAGAGGAACGACTGTAGCAGAGAAGGGATTTGAGGGGACGAGTCGTCCCTCCTTGGACGAGTCATGCTTCAGCGCTGACAACAACAAGCGACGAGATTTGGGTATTTCAATTTATTTTATTTTATTTTCCTTTTCCTTTTTAGACTAGGTTATTTATGGGAGGAGTATATTTACTCCTTTCCAACTTGTTTTTAGGGGATCTCTTTTATCATCTCTTTTACATTAGTTTTTGATAGAACAAGAATTGAAGCTTTGATTTTTCATGGAGGGCTAATTTCCTATTGCTTTGGATAATAAATTTTGATCTGTTTTGAAGATCAATTGAGATTTTATTCTTTTTATCTCTTTTTCTCTAATTATAATTTTACTTGTGCTTATTTTTAAATTTATTTCTAGGATTTTGAAACTTGATCAATTTCTTAATCATTTTAATTGATTTTTGCTAGAATTCCCTTTTGTCATGTCGGACTAGGGTTTTCATTGTAGCAATTTCATAATTCTTGTATGTGTCATCTTGAATTGTGATTAGGGTAAAATTAGCTTTATTTTCTATTTGAAAAATAATAGAGTAATTCATTGATCTTCATCTCTTAGAACTTCATCAATTAATATTTAGAATCTTGACCGTGTCAGCTTGATTTTTAATATTGATTAGGATTATTAGTTGAGCGTGTCAGCGCTAGTAATTAATAACAAAGAAGAGATAGAGATTTTATATCTCGTGATCAAGTGATTAGGGGAAGAACAGAAAAAATGAACCAATGATATTGATTGATAAACAGTGATAGATTTATTTATCCAAGGTGCTATTAAACTATTGTTTATAATTCAATCTAATTTCTTGCTTTAGTATAAATACAACAATCAATTCAAACAAACCCCCAAACTGGTCTGTGACTATTACATAAACAAATATCTTTCTTCAGGGTCGAATCGACCCTGGACTTGTCCTTACTGCAGTTTTTATAGCCGAGTCTTGGTAATTAATTTGTAGGCGTGCGACTTTAGCATGTCAATCATCCCCAAAGCTCAATGAACATTCATCGCTAAAATCTAATAGGAGAGGGAGAGAGAAGGGGATACTGGAGGTAATGGTTGAAGCGCCTTGATTTTGAAATTGAGCAAAAATGTAGAGGATATCTTGAGAAGCAATTGATCCTCCTTCAACCCATTGATCTGGTAAAGGAATAATTGATGCCTTAGGATTAGGGTTTCCAACTCGAGCTAATCGCTTGTATAGATTCCTACAAGTGGCGATGATTCTTGGAGTAGTGAGGATTGATGCCCTAGGGTTAGGGTTAGGGTTAGGGTTAGTATCTATTAACAATTTAGGTTGATTATATTGCATTAAACCCTTTTAGGCTGCAATGTGACTAACCCTCCCTATCACTGTCAATTGATTTGGTTGATTATGTTAACTTCTTTTCTCTCTCTTTTTTTCTTTCTTTTTGTTAAAAGGTTGATCATGGTAACATAATACTTCCTTCAAAGAATTATAATACTTCCTCAGTATTGTTTTTATTGTTCACCAACAAAAGGTTTTTGTTATAGGATTCATAATAAATGTTTCACCAAATTCGTTTTGATGCCCAAACCCCACTTAGGGTCCTTAACTATAAAAATCCCGCATAAAGTCAACAATTAATGCGTGTAGCCAAATAAGACCCCAACCCTAACAAATAGATTAAAAAAAAAAAAAAAAAAAAAAAAAAACAGAAGTTAGTATGTGCCCTCACTTGTCCAAAATTAAGAGGCAAATTATTCATTTATGTTCTCCCTATATTGAGTTTTTATACACATGCCTCCCCCACCACATCGCATGCGGGATCCAAGGAAATTTTTCATTTTCATTTTGGTTCTGGGTATAACCACTTCAATCGCGATGTTAGGGTGAGGAATCGACTGTCTAAGAAAGTCAGTATTGGGCAATTTAGTTACCCAACATTTACATACTATTGCAATTAGGTTACCTAACATTTTATTCTTAGCTACCTGATTCCCAAGCTTACCCTTGGTTAGCAATTCCATGTTCAAATAGACGTAACATTAATTTTTTTAACATAAGTGAATGGAATATTTAACGATCGTCTTTGAAAAGTCAATACTCCACCTTTGCACTTCAAATAAGTCACATTTACTACTATTTAGCCCATTAATGTCAATTAAACTTGTACATGTAGTAAGGTGTAGTACTCTAATTTAGTTTAATGCACAAGCCTTTAATACATAAATCAATGCTTCCTAGTGATCTTCAACCAGATTTAGCCAGGATAGAGCTCCTATATTAGAGCAAGTGTATGCAATAGATAATGGGGAAGTTAATAAAAAGGGAGAAAATAATGACTCATAAGCTTTAAGGTTAGAATGGTAGATAAGTAAAAGTTTAATACGCCAAAACGATGCTTTTGTTTTGGCATGAAGGAAGTGCTAACAAAATTTCAAACTGGAAATCAAATGCCATCCTCTGGGAAGAGCCCCTTTGAGGAATATTGCTAAACAAGGTTTATGAAACAAGAAAACTGCTCCAACGAAAATTAAGTAAATCACTTTGAATTGAAACTTGAGCCAGTTGAGGCAAAATCATGATATAACAAACAGCTCCTTTAACCACAGATTGTATTTTCCTGGTATATAATGCCAATCAACCCACAATTAATTTTCGGCTGTAAATGGACATACCTTTTTCATCTCATCCACATGTATCTTTGTAGAGCATTAGCAACTTTCATCATCCCCTCACATGGAATGTAGCATTTTTTTATCCTCGCTTCCCACAGATCCTACACCGTACAAGGCAATAGGTAGACTTCATATAGGGATCATTGTAACCCCTACCCAATAGCTTGAACTTCGTGGTTAGGATCCAGCGCTGCTTGATGTGCTTCCTCCTGTGGGGCATAGACGGCGTGCACGCTCTTTATCTCTCAAATATTTTATTAGCTTTCTATTATATGTGGAAAGTGGGGCCCTCTTTTCGAGTAATCTCATAATCTCCTCTGCCATTTCTCTATCACCCTTTTCTTCCAAGTAACTCAAACAAGCAGCCAGGGTAGGAAAATTTGGTTTCCACCCAGAATGGCTTGCCAATATTGCTTCTTTAGTTGTCTCCACTACCTTGTCCATCTGCTTTACTTCAAGATATCCAACTGACATATGACTCCATGTCCCTGCATCAGGCTCTTTTCCATTCACTATAAGCCTATTCAGAATAGATTTGGCCTTATCCATAAGTCCTTTCTTGCAATACGCACCAATGAGAAAGTTCGGAACTCGATGTTCAAAGAATGTGTGTCCTACTTCCCACTCCTCAAATATCCTCTCTGCACCATCAAGGTCATCCAGCATTGCTAGTGCACTCATCATACAAACATAACTCCTATTGCTAAATCTCCGTGTTTTCGTTTGTAGGTCCCATATGCGATAAACATGGTCTTTTTTACTCATTCTTGCATACAAAGTGATCAAAAAGTCACAAGGAGGGTTTCTTGAGTCAACCCTAACCAAATGCTCAGCCTTCCGTAGTGTTAAAAAAGCCTTCTCCATAGCACCAGCATTCAAGTACCCATTTGCTGCTATGGAATATGAGTTCCAATCCATAGTGACAAGCGAATCGGCTTCCATCTGCAGTAGGAGCTTTTCCATTTGCTCTATGTTTGAAGAAGTAGCATAAATATTCAATCTGATATTATAGGAGACTCTGTCACCTATGTCCTTCTCTTCCATCTCTTGCACTAAAGAGTCTAGCTTGGCATGCATTCCAAGCTGAGAATATAGGCCCAGCATGATATTGTAAGCCAATGGCTTACCATACCTCAAATCCCTCAACTTCTGCATCGTATCTTCTGCCTTGTCTAACATTTTTTCTTTGGCATAGCAGTTCAAAAGTACAATGTAACCATGCCAGACTTTTGAGTCGTTGGGAAGGCTATCAAAGTACTGTTCTGCTTGCTTCAGACCAAGAACCTTTGTCATCAAATCTAGCTGAACTTGAACATATGCAGCTGAGGAACCAAGGCACTTTTGACCATTCATCCATTGACATATCTGTTCTAGACAAACAAAACGATATTCAATGAAATAGAATACAAAGGTGCTGAAATTATTAGATAGACGCATAAAACAACTATTATTTGTGTATGGATGGAAAAGGACATGCGTCAAGAGGCATGAACTTGTTCTAAGATCATGGCTCACTTCGCCTATTTAACTCCATATAGTTGATCAATGAATTCAATGACATAGCATGATATACAAGACTACTTCCGATCATGTTTTGTTTGAATTCGCAATAGAATGTCATGTACTATGTTTTGTATAATAAATCAGAACTTCATTTGCAAAAAGACCTAGTAAGCACATCACCAGTCCTCCCAATGTGAAGAAAGGACTCGAACCAGATCAGTATCAAGACAGCACCCTCAACCATTGTAGTTTTGATGTATCCTCAAAATGTAGACGTAGAAATTGGGTCCAATGTGTAGGATATCTGTAAAATACTAGAGGAAAGAGGAACACAACTCAATTATTCCGTTCCATTTTCTTAGATTTATTTCTTATTTACTCGTATTATTAATTTTTTGACAAGAAGAGAAATGCATTAGAATATAGCAGAGAATATAGATAAGATGGGAGCAACAAAACAGTACGAAAAACCCAAACAAGGTAATGGCAGCAGATTGATCTCCCTAAAATCAACAGAACAGCACGAAAACTTCCCTTAACAAACGTGCCTAAAGAGAGCCAAAAAGACCGCTTTGTCCATAGAAAGGCCATTGATAAATAGTGCTGCCTAGAAATTATGGAATTTCGCTCGATCCATACACCATAAAAACATCGAAATCAACAAATAGTGTTTTCTAAGAATTCTGGAATATCTCCCAATCCATATACACCATAAAAAAACATCAAATGACCCATAATCCCATAACAATGCTGCATCACCACTTTTCCCAAAGCCTCGAACACGATGTTGAAGGAAGGACACCACAGATTCTAAACTCACCCATGCCTTGCCAACCACCGCAAACAGCATCTCAAGATAACTAGGACCACTTAAGTAAAGGAAAAGATGATTATGAGACTCACCTATGTTCTTGCAAATCACAAAACAGTTCAAAGAGACTCTTTGAAGGTCTACAAATATGCAATTTGTCATTAGCATTGATCTTACAAAGCAAGAGAGTCCACACAAATTCCTTACTTTGAAAGAAACCCTGCCTTCCAAATAAATGGTTCCAAGGGAATGGGGATGGATCCAGTGAGTGAGAAAAAAAAAACAAGAAATATTTAATATCTTGAATTCCTAAACCTAATGATCTGGACTAGAGGAATGACGAATATGAGAAATAGACCCAAATAGATCCCACATCAAATCCCCAATTGTCAAATGACATTTGTAAGTTGAAAGTAACCAGGTTAAATTGATGTCCCACAAATAGTAGGCAGACCCATTTGGTAAGTTACTCAACAATTAATCACTGAAAAAAAGAACCAAACAAATTTCAAAAAATCTCGAATCCACTACATTTTCAAAGCTAAACCAACATTTACAATTCTTTAATACTCCCCCGGTCCCGAAATGATATTCCTACTTTTTTTTCCTACTTTTTTTTTTTATACTTAGTATGAACTTTGAGCAATAATTTTAGGTTAATTTAATTATGTAATGAAAATTCAAAATTTGTATTGATTCACCGTTATAAATACTATCATTGACAATTTTTAAATTTTATTAGCCTAATTAAATCAAATTCAAAGTAATAAAAAATAGGATGATCATATTTCGGGACGGAGGAAGTAACTTAGTACGAAGTAGCAAACAGAACAACTAGAGAGAGTAGATTAACCTGGAGAGCAAGGCCGAAATGACGGGACATTTTGAACTGATTAATGACATCGAGAAGAGGTCTACGATCAACACCAATGCCTTCTTTAACCCACTCATCAAGTATAGCAGCGACGGTGACCTTATTAGGGTTATTTCTCGCCGGTAACAGTCTCCGGTAGAGAGTGCCGTCGTCATTCGGTAATGATGTTGTTAGGGTTCGAGTAGGAAATTGAAAGGAACCCTCAATGAGCCTCCATGAAGAACAACCAAATTGACATTTTTGAGGAGTCCTAGTACAGAACTGACACAGTAGTTTCATCATTGGCAATGGAGGGAGAGGTTTTATGATTGGTATTGCACGCGGGAATACAGATGAATCGTGAAAGAGATTTTAGAGTGATGTTAGGGCAACTCCAATAACAATGGTATGAGATAGAGATATTGGGTTCAAAATCAAAATTTGAGACCGGATCATTATTAACAAGATATTAAATTTTCGTCGGTGAATTTTATTTGCAAGGCACGGTTTATACAAGGCACATGGAAATGACTTAACTGCCCTCGTATATAAAGTAAAACCCTCTCAATTTCTCTCATTTCCTTCAACACCGTTCACCAACTTCTCTTCTCTCTCTCGTAAACGACGCTCATTCCTGAAGTTTGTTCTGTTGATTGTTTCCACTATTTTTTTTTTCTAATTTCTGTTCATTCTGAAGTTTGTTCTGTTGATTTAGAGTTTCCCCATTTAGTGTCCGTGGAACAATTCTCCATTTAGGTTACTCGATTGTCTTCCGAAAATTGGGAAAACCTAGTTAACAAAAATCACCCACCTTCAATTTCATTTGATAATTGATTATTTAAGAAGATTGGTTGAGATTTGTTTATCGATTGTCTTCCGAAAATTGGGTTTGAATTTGTTGTTTAGAATTCCATTGATGAACTGGGTTTGAAATTGAAGTGCGAAATATGTTTACGGGATCGTGATTATTTCGTGTAATTTTACACGAGATGTTTCACAACATTTCGTGTAAAATTACACTCTAAATGAATTCCAAAATTTCGTGTATAAGCACACGAAACACAATGGAACAATGTTTAGATTGTTTCGTATGCCTATACACGAAATTGGTCCTTCTATCTCGTATGAAAATACACGAAATAATTGTTAATATTTCGTGTAAATCTACACGAAATAACTTAATACTTTTCGTGCATTTTCATACGAAACATATCTGACAACGTCGTGTATAATCACACGAAACGTCCGCGTACGGGAGGGACAGTTTTGTCCATTTTCCGTGTCTTGCAAATAAGGTGCCTTGCAAATAACCACGCCCATTTTCGTCTCCGATAATATTCAATAATAGGTATCAAATTTAAATTTATATTATCAAGCTAATTTTTGATATTTATAAAATTTTATTAATACTTTTATCTTTATCAATAATTTTAAATATGATAATTGTTTTAATTAATCTATTTTTATTAAAATAAAATTATAAATATTATAATCGTCAATTTATTATTATTTAAAATTGATGACGCATGAAACGATCCGGATCAGTCTTATTCCAGCAATAGGTTGATTTTCAGTAGATATGACCTAAAATCACGAACAAACGACTAGCCGGATTGATTTTCGGCTAACACCCTCCGGTGTGATGATGAGATAACGTGTTATAAGTTCGTAATAAACTGTATGGAAACGACCTAATCTCAAATAGCTAATATGGCATTACCTTTTAACATTGTGAGTTTTTTGATATTTATAGTGGTGTCATGGGATCATTGTGAATCCCTAAAATCAAGGAGATGTTGTGGGCGTAACTGTTTCCGTGAATGTAGGAGGCAGTTACGAATAACGACGTAGACGGTCGTACGTGTTGGCAGGTCGAGGTTGCTTGAGTATTCGAGGTCGACCTGATTTTGTGTCTTGGCTTGATAGAAATTGTACAAGTAAATGATCGTATGTCGGACGAATCTAGGTCGGACCAAGGATGGTCGGACAATGAGCTAGGTCGACTGATTTTTGTCGTTGTGTCGTGGGCGTTGTAGCAATTGGACTGACCCATTTCATGGTATTGTCTTTGTAACGTCGAAAATGTTGGGCTTCATTCGTTGGGCCTGGCCCGTCACTTTTATTCCGCTCAGTTGCCCCCAACTTTCTGTGTTGACTTTGTCGACCAGGAAGTTATATAAAAAATTTGTGACGGCTTGTATAGCTCGTTGTTGGATGTTCGACTGAATGGATGTAGGTCGATCTCGACTAATGACTTTCGACGGTTTGACACGCTATTTAATGCGCCGTAATTTCGGTAATGATGGTACGATTCTGGCGATTGGACAACTATTTTTGAGAAACGTGGAGCAGCTATAACTGACATAAAGAAACTGTTAGTGTAATACCCTAGGCTTTAGTTATGTTTAACTTAAACCGTTATGTATCATCTTTATCGTTTATTATAGAGAAAGTTTATTTGGTTCATTATAAGTTTACATGTTTATTATATTGAACTGCGTCCCTAGTTGTTGTGAACAACTAGTATAAGTTGGTAATGGATAATCATGGAGATGATTATATGCATGGAGATGCACATTACACTTATGGATACTTGCTAGAGAACAAGTATTGGACATGAACTACTTATGAGATTTATGACATGGTCTGTTGTCATGATTAAATCTCATGATAGTCGTGTTATTGAATCCTTTGTACCTGAGATTATCATCGTCTTTCACATGATGAACGTTGTGTTTAATGTAGTCTAACACTATCTTTAGTCGGATAGCAATAAGGGCTATGTTAGCACGATTGGATTCTTGTAGGGAAGAATGATAAGCCAAGAAGGGATTTCTCCCTCTTATGAAGAGAGATGTTTGCTTGGGCCCCTCGATGAATAGTGTTGATGAAATGTATGGTCATACTCAAGTGATTTGATAGAGATCAAATGCATTTGGATTATCAACATATTCAGAATCGAGAAAGCATTGAACGGAATGAGTTGACATAGACCATGACTCATGTTCAATTGGGACAAAGGGATTATGACATTGAATCTATCAAGGAATCAAGCTTTGATATTATATTTAATTGGGTGGACATAATGATTTTCTAGAAGTCACTTATGTCTTGTGAGGTTGATGTTTCAACTCACTACCAACATAAAATATAATTCCTAAAGGGTCACACACAAAAGAACGGATTGAAAATGGCTAAAAGGGTGAATTTTGGGCTCTGGGGACGACTCTGGCACGACTAGTGCTTCAGGGGACGAGTCGTGCCCCATTAGCCCAAGTCGTGCCTTGTGAAGGGACGACAGAATCAGAGGCATGTCTAAAGGGGACGACTCGTGCCCTGTGGGATGACTCGTGCTCACGACTCGTGTCCATAGGCACGATTCGTGCCCCGTTGATTTGACAAGCCTGTTGATTGGCACGATTCGTAGCACGACACTTTTGGACATTAGGCACGACTCGTGCCCCTGGGGACGAGTCGTGCCAGCGGTCAAATTTGGTCCGTACAACGATTCCTTTGCTTATTTGGTTTTGGTTTTTGACAAGGATTCTCCCCTAAAAGTTAGGGATTTATACTTAGTATAAATAGGAGTTTTGGTCAGCCAAAAACACTATGTAATTTTGGGTTTATGAAACACAAAATTGAGATCTAGATTTAGAATCAAAGATCAAAATTCTTTTTGCCATTGATTATTGAAAATTGGTTTCAATAATTGGGATCATCTAGCAATCAATCAAGAAGCGTTCTTGGTCCGTTTGAAGTGTGGATTACCGATAGAGGGTGATAGGTTAATCACCAAAAGCTTGAAGTCTTTTCGTTCGTTGATTCAACACAAGGTATAGAACAAGGAGAAGATCCAAGTTTCATCAACGGTTCAAAGATTCGAAGGTTGTTCATCGATTCAAATAAGATTTGAATCCTAGATTCGTTTTGAAAGACCAACATAATCGCATTAAGGTATGTGAATTCTATCTCATGGTTTTAACTATTCATGTTAGACGGATTATAGGGCTAGGGTTTTGATGTTATTTCCAAGTCTTTCGCTGCGTTTGTAACCCCAAAACCCAACAGAAACGTTGTGTCTCCCGGCCTTTCCAATTCAGGTAAGGAAAAGGAAGAGTATAAAAGGCGAAATCCTTTTCCTTTTCAAACTTTACAAACCCCAAATATTCAAGCACCCAGCAAGAGCAAAAACAAGGTAATTGATTTTCTTGCGTAATCGAGCATTTCGTTTCATCTCTGAGTTCTTTCTTCTTCAAATCAACCAAGGTATCCCTCAATTCCTCTGTATTTAGGTTTAATTTCAAGCTTCCGTCTGTATTCCGCCATGGCTAGGACCTTTAGCTTCGAGCTAGGTGTTAGGTATGGATACAACTCCAAAAACCATATGGTTTACAAAAGGTTAGAAGGTCCATGGGTGGATTGACGAGGGAGAAGTGTATTATCATCTTAGATAGATGAGGTTTGTTTTATGGTGAGGTAGGGTTTCCAGCTGGAGAGAGTATGGGAGATTTAGAGGCGGATGATCCACGGATTGTCCGCTTCCGTCTCTTCAACAAACTGATCGACCACCTTATTATCTTCTATATCAAGTCTAATAAACCTCCCTTTCCTAGAGAAAGGTTAGAATTCCCTGGGGAATCTAGGTCGCTCATAGGTAGCTCGGAACATACTTCAACTAGGACTGATTCCCCTGCTTCTGTGTTTTCTGTAGATATGGCAGATCAACAACAGCCCACGGCTTCTACTTCGTCGGGCTCTTCCTCGGGCAACATTGTGAACGCGTTCTGCTCGACCATCATTCTAGGTCGCAATGAGAGGGGATACGTGGCCCCCAAGCCTGCAATTGGGAGGAAGAATTCGGAGTCCCGTATCAAGATTTTGCATGACTTTTTCGAGGTCCCAAGAGATGACTTCCACCTGACCCACTTCACGGAAGGGCAGAGGAAAGCCCAATCTTTGATGCATTGGGGTCTGAATCCGACCAAGTTAGCTTTCTTTAATCGCTACAATCAAGGCCTCATACTCAGCCTGGTTGTTGGAGGCTTGTAATTTGAACCTCAAAGCTTCCTTAAAGGCCCTTCCAGTTTCTGGCTCGATCAACACAATCCCAGCTCCACTAACATTCTTGGTCGCAGATCCATCCGAGTAAGCCTTCCAGCAGTCGACGGGTAAGTTCACTGTCTGTTGGCTCGACTGTTCTTTTCCCTTCATGCTCTCTTTTGGGGTGCTCTCCTTATTATCTTCCTTGGTGAACGTAAGCTTGACCAAAAAGTCTGCCAAAGGTTGAGCTTGCAAATCTTTTCGAGGCCTGTACTCAATGTCAAACTCCATCAACTCTATTGACCAGTTAAGTAGCCGGCCTGAACTTTCCGGATTATGAAATATCTTCCTCAGAGGAGCGTTGGTCAGCACGACAATGGGGTGAGCTGAGAAATATGCCCGTAGTTTTCTGGCTGCAACCACCAAGGCATAGGCTACCTTCTCAGCATTGAAGTATCATCCTTCCACGTCGGACAAGGCCTTGCTCACATAATAAACTGGTGTTTGAAGGCCATTTTCCTCTCTGACCAACACTGCGGCCACAACTTGATCTCCAGTTCATAGGTAGACATATAAATTCTCTCCTTGGACCGGGCTACTCAGCAATGGGGGAGAGGCGAGGTATTCCTTGAGTTGTTTGAACGACGAGGAACATTTGGTCGTTCATTCAAAGTTTTTCGTCCCCTTCATTGTTTTGAAGAAGGGGAGAGACCTTTCTGCTGATTTGACTATGAAGCAACCCAAAGCTGCCACCCTACCATTCAGCCATAGCACCTCCTTGATGCACGTTGGTTCCTGCATCTCTACCAAAGCTTTTATCTTCTCTGGGTTAGCCTCAATGCCCCTTTGTGATACCATGAACCCCAAAAACATGCCAGCAGCTACTCCGAACACACACTTGCTCGGATTCAGCTTCATGTCGTTTGCTCGTAGATTGACGAACGTTTCCCTTAGGTCGACAATATGACGAGCAGCCTGGTTTTGATGACAATGTCGTCGATGCAGGCCTCCATGTTTTGGCCAATCTGAAAAGCAAAGACTCTATTCACCATCCTTTGATAAGTAACCCCAGCATTCTTCAGCCCGAAGAGCATCTACGTGTAGCAATATACCCTCCAGCAGCTTGGAAGACAGTCGTTTCAATGTCATCCTCGTGCATTCTGATCTGATGGTACCCTGAATAAGCATCGAGGAAACTAAGGGTGGAATGTCCGGGTGTTAAGTCAACCAACTTGTCAATCCGTGGGAGTGGGTAGTTGTCCTTTGGGCATGCTACATTCAGGTCAGTGAAGTCGACACACATTCTCCACTTTCCATTGGCCTTCTTGACCATCACTACATTTGCCAGCCAAGTAGTGTAGGATGCCTCTTTTATTATACCTGCTCTAAGGAGTTTATTTACCTCTTGTTTTATGGCCATCTTCTTGTTTGTAGCAAAAACTCTTAGCTTTTGGCTTTTGAATTTTATGGTGGGGTTGACCTCTAGGCGATGCAGTGCGACCTCCTCTTTGACACCCCTCATGTCCTCTACTCTCCAAGAAAAGACATCAGTACTTTTGTTCAATAGGTCAACTATTTCCACCCTTTCTTCTGGTGACAGCTGTCTCCCTATTTTGATTTTTTGCTCGGGGTAAGAAGGGTTGACTTCCACATCCTCTAGCTCGTCAACTGGTTCCAGTTCTGGGCCGGCTCAAAACTGCAGAGTCTCAATGATGATCTCTCTGGCCCTTCTCCTTTCCTCAGCTCCCAAGTGTGGAGCTTCTTCTTTAATCATTCCATCTAGCTCAGCGGCTATTTCCTCGTTGGAGGCCCCTGAGTTTTGGTTGACTTGGAGGCTTAGGTCGCCTATGATGATTTGGTCGACCAAAACTCTATATGTCGTGACGCAAATGTTTTCAGAGGGACGTGTCGGCTCAGTCATGACTTGGTCATGTGAGGGATAGGTCGCCTCTTTTATACATTTGATCGTAGATAATCTGGAAGTAGTGGTGACCGATTCCAGCTTGCCTCTGGAGTATTAATCTCCAACTCCCTCTTCTTTTTGGACCAGAGCACGTGATCCAGGTATTCTCTAGCTGTGCTTAGTAGGGGTGTAAGTGGTTTAGCTCAAACCGCGGTTTGAGACCGAACCGAGCTAAACCACGTGGTTTAGCTCGGTTTTTAATTTTATGTGGTTTAGCTCGGTTTGAAAAATTCCCAAACCGGTTGGTTTGGTTTAGCTTGCGGTCTGAGTGCACCAAGCCTAACCGAGCTAAACCGTTGAAGCCGTTAAACCGAGCTATGGAACCGAACCGTCAAACCGAGCTATGAAACTGAGCTATCAAGCCGAGCTATGGAACCGAGCTATGCATCTTCTATTTTATTCTTACATTGTTAGTTAGGCAGTTACATTTTTTCTTTGTTTTGTAATTTTCCGCTCCAAGATTGTCCTGTCTTTCGTCCAGAAAGAACTTCAATTTTCATCTGCTGGTTATTCTGGTCAATGATTCAGCTTGATGAAGAGGCAGTATCCCAAGCTATGTGTTAATACATCTGTTTAGTAAGTAAGCCAGCTGAACTTGTTGAAGTTTCTTGGGTTCCAGCTTCTTGAATGATGCCTCTACCAAAATCTGCCCAACTTGCAAAGAAACCATGAATGCTTTCAGACCTGAGAGTTCTATGTAATAGCTGCTACAACAGGTTATATACAACTCCTTACCGTGATGGTCTTATTCTGGTGAACTTTATTCGTTGCCTCTTATCCATGAGCTTTTCTTCCCATCTTTAAGCAGGTTATATTTGTAATGTACTATATTTTTTATCTGCTGTCTATAAAAGCTTGTTTTTCTCCAAATCGCGGTTTAGATCGAGCTAAACTGAACCATGGCGGTTTAGCTTAGCTCGGTTTGAAGTTTTTTGTGGTTTAGCTCGGTTTGGAATTTCTCCAAACCGATACTAGCGGTTTAGCTCCAAAATTTCCCCAAACCGAGCTAAACCGAACCGTTTACACCCCTAGTGCTTAGGACGCACCCAACTCCCAACATGGTGGGGAATTTGACCCTTTGATAAGGGATTAAATGTACCATCCCTAGAGCGACTTGTCCATGTATACCCAATATAACATGGTAATCACTTATAACGTCAATGACTATAAATGTTACCTTAGATGTTGTTCTCAAAGGATGCAGCCCGATGTCGACCTCCAACTCTATCTGCCCCTTGGCGTCAACCCGGTGATTGGTGAAGCCTTCTAGTCGACCTGAGTATAGTGACAACTTGGCATATGTCAATCCCATGTCGAGGAAGGTTTTATAGTAGAGAATATCCTTGCAAGCCCCCATGTCGACCAAAATCCTGCTTGACGTGTAATCATCAATTAGCCCCAGAATCACCAAAATTTGTTCCCTTGCGGTTATGCTTCCAGCCAGCTCGTAGGGATAGAAATTGATCACCTCATCTTTGACACAGTTCCTGGGGGCACATAGGGAGCTTTACTTAGTTGGAAAATCTTGTGCTTGAGGGCAGTGTTGTTCGTCTCCTCAGCGATCACACCCAAAGTCAGTCTAGGTTGCCTTGGCTCAGGGACACCTCTTGTAGGTCGATTTTCTCCTACAGGATGATATCCCTTCATAAACCTTTCCAACCTTCCTTCATCCACCCACTTTTGGATGATCCTCTTCAAACTCATACATTCCTCAGTTGTGTGCCCGATATCCTTGTGATATTCACAGTACCTATTGTTGTTCCTTCAGAATTTATTTTGAGAATTCATTGGGGCAGGAGGGCCTATGTCGACTGTGCTCATAATCTCAGTCCGACTAACTAGGAGTGGGGTGAAGCTTTCAGAGACTCTTTCCGTCGCCCTAGTTCTGTTTTTTCCCTTGTTGTCGTTGTTTTTTACCTATCCCCCCTTTGTTGACTCACCAACTTCAGTATGTTTAGAGCCCTTATCTTTCTTTCTCTCTTTCTGTTCTTCAGCCACGGCCACATCATAGGCCCTTTCAAATAGCTCCTTCCTCATGGTTTCCCTCCTAACCTGGAGCTCGTAATCCAGATAGGGAGAGGACAATCCATTTCTAAAGTTGATGACCTCACTATCCATGAGGTCTTCCTCAATCTGGTTGACCAACTCTTTGAACCTGGTAAAGTAGCTCATGGTACTCTCTGTCTTACCTTGAGTCATGTTGTTTAGGTCGGTGACTGTCTTCTTACGAACCCCAGTTGTAGAGAATCTGTCCAAGAATTTCTTCCTCATATAATCCCATAAGGAGATGCAGCCAGTGGTCATGCCTCGAAACTAAGTCAGTGCTGCACCTGTGAAGGTGCTGATTAATGCCTTGCATAGCACGTCGTCCTCAGAAGCGACCAAGCATATAGTTGCCTCAAAGTGCTGCATATGATTCAAGGCATTGGTCGTTGTAGACAACCCATTCTGAACCAATAATTACATGATTACACTACTCTTCGTTTCTCTTTTGTGTTTTGATGAAAGCATATTAGTTTCGTCATGTCTTGTTAAGTTTCTAACTAACCTTGTTAGTTTTGGACCTAACTGACTAACGGAATAACTGAAGAGGACAGAATAGTCGAATGACTAGTTGTCCCGCGCGGAACAAGCGTGTCTCGCGCGAGACAACCCCTCTGCAGAATGTGCAGATTCACTTTCCTTCTCCGTTTCAAACTCTTTTCTTGATAACTCTTATCCAATTCGGGTCTCTACTGATATTAGAGTTTTGTAACCTTCCTTGGGTGGAATCCCAATCCACTTGTGCCTCCTAAAACCCCTATAAATACTTTATGACTTTCAGTAATTCACAGGTCCCTGATTCCGAATCGAAAACACATAATACACACCACTTTCTGGTTTCTCTCCTTGAAAGATTCCTGCATATCATTCATAAACAAACTCCCAAATTTGTCCACCAACCTTGTTGATTGACGAACGTCGAGTTTCAAGCCTAGAATCAAGGCAAAACTCTGTCCAAATCATTTCTCGACCGAGGAAGGAGGAGGAAAACACTTAGAACCACGTTCTAAACCAAACACTCCCTAAACACAAGGTAAACTCCTACGTTTTTACTTTCTTCTTCTCAATCCCTCTAATTGCTTTTAGAGTAGTGTAACCCCATCAAAAGGGTTAGCCTAGAGTCCCTTCAATCCATGGAGGCGATCTCGAAGCATACAACCCGACATTCCTAATTAAGAAATTAATTAGGATTTGCTTGTTCTTATTTAATTATTGTTTAATTGATAATCCTCCTTAAGCAAAACCGATCTTCGGATTGGGTGGATGCGGTGCTCCTTGACCTTCCAAATCCATCACTTAAGCCTCGAACCCCCGAACCCAAATCTTACAAAAAGGTTCTTCTTATTGTTTTCCTAAATAAATAATAAGTGGCGACTCTGTTATTCATTAAAATCGCATCGCTACAGTTTGGCGACTCCGCTGGGGACTTTTAAAAATAAAGTGGCTTAGACTTGCGTCAAATAAGGAGGATTTAAAAAAAAATCGTTTTATTATTCAGTTTCAGGCTAGTCTCACACGAGACAATCCTTTGTCTCGCGCGAGACAAAGTCTCGGTAGATTATTTTATTTAAGTAATTAATTATTTTTTAAATTGCGTGAGATTGGATTATTTTAATTTTTACCGGTCATCGATTGACTCGGGCTTTGTAATTAATGAATTTAATTCTCTTTCCCTCTATCCTTTATGTGGAACTACGACGTCCTAAGTCTTCCTAACGTAGGCAACCACTTGGTGTGGCCCTTATCTGTTTTTCTTTTAGTTTTCAAAAAAAAATCTATTTTACTCTATCACATAGAATTGACTCTCACACACGTGCACTCATGATTATAACTGTCATTGCACTACATACCCTGATTAACCCGGGACCCACACTAAGGACGGATGACGGTAACCACCTAGTCGCCGGTCTCTCCGAAGTTGGATCATCCCACTCCGCGTCTTTAATCCACCTAGATTGTCATATCGCGGGGAGCCTAGCCTTCCAGCCCTGCATCGTTTCATGCATCATGTAGATTGTCTCTTTAAGAACACTCCGTGACCAGTCGATTTTGACTCGGTAATTTTTCTATGTCTTTGACCAAAATAAAGCTAATGTGAATTTGACCATAAAGAAGGATTCGGAAAAGTCCTTTCGGAAAAAGAAAAGTCCCTTCGGAATGACCCTTTTGGAATTGTCCCTTTAAAAAGAAAATCCTTCAAGTCAATTTTAAATGGCTTTATTTTACAAAGAACTGTTTGATTACCTAGTCGTTATAAGGTTTGGATTTTGAATGCTAGAAACCCCCAAAACGGATTTTTCGTCCGACCAAAATTAGGATTAGAATAAAAAAATGTGGCTTCCAGTGGTGTTGTCTCGCGCGAGACTACTTGTTCCGTGCGAGAAAAGTGTTCTGTCTTTTCGTGTTTTGGCTAAAACCTTCAAGCCTTCGTACACCCTATTCACTCGACTTGTTGGGACTCGATCATGATTTAACACGGTTGCTACACATCTAGGTTCATCGCCAAAGCTCGACACAATGTCTACTTCTCCTTCTGTCACCGAGGCCGAAATCAAGGAAGCTAAGGCCGAACGCATCAAAGCCCTGCTTAAGATGGATGAAAAACGTAAGAAAATTGATGAGCAAAACACTCAAATGGCCGCCCTCATGAAAGAGCTCCACGATATGAAAGCCAAGAAAGGCAGAAAGCAAAAGAAGAAAGTTGGATCCTCCTCCGATGAAGAGGATTTCTATCCCAAGAAAAATAGGAAAACTAAGAAGTCAAGCAAGAAAGAGGAAGAATCCAATTCATCCTCTTCCTCTTCCTCATCCTCCTCCGATGATGAGGGACATGTCTCCAGTACTAAGACCAAAAAGGAGGGTAGTGATAAAACTACAAAACTTGGTAACCATATTACTAAGAACTACCTTAAGAAGAAATTTGCAACCCTTGACACTTCAAAGGGGTCATTCATCCCATTTGACCCCGATGCTCTTCAACAATCCATCATCAAGTTTCCACACAAGTACAAGACATCCGATATTGCCAAGTTTAATGACACTACTTATCCTCGAGCTCATGTTGAGACCTACACTTGGGCTATGATTCCAATGGGTGTTGATAACACAATATTGGCCCAATGCTTTCCTCAAACTTTGGAGGGTGCTACAAGGGATTGGTACATGTCTCTTCCTACAACTACAAGGCTTGACTGGTCGTCTGCATGTTCGGTCTTCCAAAGGTAGTTTGAAGACAACTCCACTTACCGCCTTACTAGGAGGGATCTTGAACAAACCAAGCAACATGCAAATGAGTCTTTTGCTGAATTTGCTAGAAGATGGAGACTCAAACTTACTGAAATTGTCGAAAGACCCACTCTCAAAGAGCAAATGCACATCTTCCTTCAATGCCTTGTAATGAATTTCAAGAGAAGCTCGTTGGTAATTACTTTCCTAGTTTCAATGAATTTCATGAATCCAGAATTAGGATTGATGACTTCCTAAAAAGTAAAAAGAAGGAAAGTACTTTTCGCTACAACAAGCCCACCACAAGTAAGGATGCTTCAGTAAATGCTATTGCATTCAACCGCCCCAACACCGGCAAGTATTCTGCTATTCCTCCTCTCGAAAAGAAAAAGAGGCACTATGACAAACTTGAAGGAATCACTCAAGAAGAACTCTTCGATGTGCTCGTCAAGAATGAAAAGATCAAACCAAGGGAAGGTGGTCCTCCTAGGGATATGGGTCCTAATCATGCTCATCACTTATTCTGCAAGTACCACAACTTCACCGGCCACGACACCAACACTTGCCACCACTTGAAGGACCTCATCCAAGACCTCTTTGACAATGGAGAGATGGAACGTACCAACATCATCATCAATCCTCTCCCTCATAATACATGAAGAAGATGAAGCTCCAAGAAGAAATCTACACTTACCACTTTGGGGCTACAACTATCCTCTCCCTCTCTCCTTTGATAGAAGTAGATTAAGTTTTAAAATTTCCAAGCATGAACTCGAAGAGTCGTTCTGTCTTTCTAGTACTTCTCACCTCCTCTAGTTTGTGTCATCTAAACTATCGAGTCTATTTTAATTTCTCCGTGAATCAAAATCATTTCCTTTTCCTAAACAAATTCCCTAAGGTTGTTTAACCTCATGAGTACCATTTAATTCATGCAAAATAATGGACCCTCCATTCCCTAAATCATTCCAAAAATAGAAACTTCTAAACAAGTTTAAGAAGAAAGTTATCATTAGAAGGTTTAAGGGCTAAACATTATCCCTACTGAAAGTCAAAGGTCAACAAACGAAGGAAGTCAAAGGTGCTTCTGTCAACCTTCATTTCAAGAAGAGTAAGACTACTCAATTCAAAGCTTTGAGAGTACAAAAAAAAAAACTCTCAAGCTTTCATCACCCCCAACAAATGTGAAACTTCAAATGCACGAAGGACTCTCCCACAAAGAAAAGGAGTCAAGTGATACCAACAAAAGAAATGAAGATTACTCAACATACTCTTACAACAAGTGAAGAAGACTTTCAGTATCAAGAAAAATATTTACCCTTAAGTCATACTAATGATTGGCTTTCTTCTCAAACTTATTTAAAAATATCTAGATGATGCACGGTTCATTAAAAGGTAGAACAACTTTTCTAGATCTTTGAGCCAAGTAGCGTTTCTTGTTGAGTCTAGGGGCTTCCTGTTAGCCGCTCTCATACACACTCTTGAAATCCAAGCATCAAAACTGGGGCTTCCTAACCTTTCCTCCCCCAGTCAATCGCTACTTCACTCTTCAAAATAATCAAATCTGCATTAAGAGCTTTCCTCTTTGCTTCTCACTCTCATCATTAGAGAATACACTTCTCCAAAGAGTCAATGTTTGGATCACCTTCCAAAGAATATAGTCCGTCTCTCCTCAACAAACTTGAGATCTCATTTCTCTCTCCTCAGTAAGATTTTCTCCACTGAGTTCTCTTCGAGTTATCATACTATTTTTCAAAAAAAAAAAAGAGACGCAAAAGAGATGCCCGCTAGATTGAAAACCCGAAAGGGCGGACTAGGCAAAAAATAGGGTGTGTCACTAAAGAAAAAAAATCAAGGACAAAGGGAGACTTTTCTTCTACCTTCTTCATCGAACATCATTCGATCCTCTTCAAATCAAATCAACAAGGAGAGCCTTCTTCAATCATCTTCAAATCAAGAGAGAAGCCTCACAAGCCTGTTCACAAAGTCATCTACCACATTCAAGCAACTTGGGGCTTGAGACAGGAAAGAGACTTGGATATAAAGCCATTACGACAATCGACAGATTTGTAGTCATTTACCTCCTAGAGATACGATTCAAGTTAGAATTAAAAATGAAGATTCACAACAGGCCTAGACGTGTTCACATAAGGTTACTCATCGAAATTCTACAACAATGAAGAAACAGTATGGTACTCTCGCACGAGACAACCTCGCTGAGTAGCAACAGATTCTGCATAAACCTGATTTGGTCCCAACTTGTCAAACACAAGTTCACCCATATAGTTCACCCATCTCAAATATATATCCATACAAATTTCACTACATGTTCATATACCATATACTCATACATAAACTCACCACCAAAATGACCAACCGGCCATTTATACGAACAGGCGTGAGCACTACCACGTAAGTCCAGTTAAACAACTAAAATCTGAAAAATCTATTTGGAATCTTTATGTGCTAACAGGTGCAGAAAGGTAAGAATCTTTTGGGTCCATTCGAGACCAGCATGCATATATCCTTGCATTATAGAAATCGACAGAATCTCCACCTCAATCGACAACTTCAAAGTTTGTGACGGCAGCAACGACAATAAAGTTCGTGACCTCGGCAACAACAGCAACACTTATGACCTCAGGTGGAACATCAACAAAGTTTGTAACCTCAACAAACTTCAAAGTCTGTGACCTCGGCAACGTCAACAAAGTCCGTAGCCTCGGCAACGTCAATAAAGTCTGTGACATCAGCAACTTTAAAGTCTGTGACCTCAGCAACAACAGCAAAACTTGTGACCTCAGGTAGAGCATCAAAAAAGTCTGTGATCTCAGCAACTTCAAAGTCCGTGACCTCGGCAACGTCAACCAAAAACTTTAAAGTCCGTGACCTCAACAACTTTAAAGTCCGTGACCTCGGCAACGTCAGTAACCTCGGGTGACGCATCATCAAAAGCGAATATTTTCAGAATTGGGTCAAGTCCTTAATTCCTCAGTATGAATTTATCCATGGTTCGAAAGAACTCAAACAACAACGGCAACGTCAGTAACCTCGGGCGACTCACTTCAACAACTTCATCAAAAAATTGGGTATCATCAGAATTGGGTCAAGTCCTTTATTCCTCAGTACAATCTTACCTTTTCTTTCAAAATTGCTTTTAAAAAAATATTTTTTCAAAATACCTAAAACAGCCTTTTAAGTTTTTTGGAGTCGAACTACGTTTTGGTCTGATTCTCCGATAGAGATACGTAGGCAGCCATGCGGCACGACCATCCCTGTGTTCAGAATGATATCTTTTCTATTGACGGCATGACTTCTTCCATAAGTCCTGTCGCTGAGGGGCTCTGTAGACATTCCATTCTGAACCAATAATTACATGATTACACTACTCTTCATTTCTCTTTTGTGTTTTGATGAAAGCATATTAGTTTCGTCATGTCTCGTTAAGTTTCTAACTAACCTTGTTAGTTTTGGACCTAACTGACTAATGAAATAATTGAAGAGGACAGAATAGTCAAATGACTAGTTGTCCCATGCGGAACAGGCGTTTCTCGCGCGAGACAACCCCTCTGCAGAATGTGCAGATTCACTTTCCTTCTCCGTTTCAAACTCTTTTCTTGATAACTCTTATCCAATTCGGGTCACTACTGATATTAGAGTTCTGTAACCTTCCTTGGGTAGAATCCTAATCCACTTGTGCCTCCTAAAACCCCTATAAATACTTGATGACTTTCAGTATTTCACAGGTCCCCGATTCCGGACGAAAACACATAATATACACCACTTGCTGGTTTCTCTCCTTGAAAGATTCCTGCAAATCATTCATAAAAACTCCCAAATTTGTCCATCAACATTGTTGATTGACGAACGTCGAGATTCAAGCCTAGAATCAAGGCGAAACTCTGTCCAAATCATTTCTCGACCGAGGAAGGAGAAGGAAAATACTTAGAACCACGTTCTAAACCAAACACTCCCTAAACACAAGGTAAACTCCTACATTTTTACTTTCTTCTTCTCAATCCCTCTAATTGCTTTTAGATTAGTGTAACCCCATCAAAAGGGTTAGCCTAGAGTCCCTTAAATCCATGGAGGCGATCTCGAAGCATACAACCCGACTTTCCTAATTAAGAAATTAATTAGGATTTGCTTGTTCTTATTTAATTATTGTTTAATTGATAATCCCCCTTAAGCAAGACCGATCTTCGAATTTGGTGGATGCGGTGCTCCTTGACCTTCCAAATTCATCACTTAAGCCCCGAACCCAAATCTTTCAAAAAAGTTTTTCTTATTGTTTTCCTAAATAAATAATAAGTGGCGACTCTGTTATTCATTAAAATTGCATCGCTACAGTCGTGACTGAATACTTCTCTAACACGGGTAACTTGAAACCTGTAGGAGGTCTTTGGTCGAGCATCTCCTTAGACAAAGGTTGAAGAGTGTAGTCATTTCGTTCAACCTTCACATTGGTTTCCTTTCTGTTTGCCTCCATGCTATCCAACCTCCCTATCATCCAGGTCATTTCTTTGATGGGAGACAGAGTTAGATTTTTGTCTCTCCTCCCGGTGGGGTTCTTTCCTAAATAGGGTCCTCTGTCTCGCATTCCGTGGGGGAGTCATCTCTCTTCATTCTCAATGGGATATCAATCTTTCTCCCCTTGTTGGTGACCTACGTCGAACCCTGTCAGCTTCGAGCCGCCTCCTTTGAGCTGAGTCGGTCTCTTGTTTCCTTTACTGGTTGAGCATATCCCTTAGGTTTCCAGTTGGGTCTATGGAAATGTGGGAGGGAGGAGGCATTCCATTCCTCCTCTCTTCACCAGACGGTCTAGGACATCTGTTAGTCTGTCTATGAGAGGGGAGAGATGGGGCTACTATTTATGATCTTCCATCATCTTTGTTAGGAGACTCAGGCATCTCGAGCAACTCATCTTGCACATCAAGCAAGCTCTGTAGGATCCTATCCCGCTCCAGCAGAATATCTTTCCTACTAGTGTGAGTAGTTGAGGGACCTGCAATGTCGCCTACAACTGTTCGACCCGTTTGGATTTTCTTAGCTTGTTGGCTTACCCCTTGATTTGGCATGGGCCTTTTCTGTTTCTCCCATCTTGTAAGCCCGCACAGTCAGCTACGCTGTTGGAGCGAGTGGCCCTCCTAATGGGATTGCCCGTCGGAGGAAGAGGCAAGTTTGCACTGCGATTTCCATCTCCTGCCTCAGCATTTCTCCCTGCATTCCCCAGCATTGGATCACTGGAGGAAGTTGCGGTATGACTATCGGACACCATGTTTATGGTTTGAGTAAGGTTTCAAGGTCTAGCGTTTATCATTTCCCGACAATGGAACCAAACTGATGACGCAGGAAACGATCCGGATCAGCTTTAGTCCAACAATAGGTTGATCCCCAACAGATATGACCTGAAACCACGAACAAACGACTAGCCGGGTTGGTTTCCAGCTAAGACCTCCGACGTGATGATGAGATAACGTGTTATAAGTTCGTAATAAACCGTATGGAAACGACCTAGTCTCAAATAACTAAGATGACATTACCTTTTAACGTTGTGAGTTGTCTGATATTTATAGTGGTGTCATGGGATCATTGTGAATCCCTAAAATCAAGAAGATGTTGTGGGCGTAACTGTCTCCGTGAATGTAGGAGGCGATTACGAATAATGACGTATACGGTCGTACGTGTTGGCAGGTCGAGGTCGCTTAAGTATTCGAGGTCGACCTGATTTTTTTCCTTGGCTTGATAGAAATTGTGCAAGTAAATGATCGTATGTCTGACGAAGCTAGGTCGGGACCAAGGATGGTCGGACAATGAGCTAGGTCGACTGATCTTTGTCGTTGGGCCGTGGGCGTTGTAGCAATTGGACTGGCCCATTTCATGGTATTGTCTTTGTAACGTCGAAAATGTTGAGCTTCATTCGTTGGGCCTGACCCGTCACTTTTATTCAGCTAAAAAATTATCTCCAATAATAATAAATATCATAAATAATAAAATAATTCATTTGTCTTATAATAATTATCTCATATTCCTTTTCGATTCATTCCAAATTAAGAGTCACATTTCTAACTCACCCTTTTTAAAAACTAATAAAAATCTACGCAAAACATAAAATTGAAAAATATAGTAAAATGTTGTTAGTTCCTTAAAAAAATCTATCATTTAAGTATTATTTTAGTTCTTAAAATGAAGAAATTATATTTTAAGTTTTAGTGACAAAACACGAAATATAAATTAGTGTATCAAAATATGTTGAAACTGAACTACATTTATAGAGAAATAAAAAATACAAATTTTGTTAATATTTATTTTTAAATATTTAACTTCATTTTTATAGTCAAGAATTTATACATAAAAAATAATAAATAAATTTCATCTAACCAATGAAAATGCTTCAAATGTCCACTTTATTACATACTCCGTATTTTTATTATTGGATGAATGGGGTCAAGGTCATGTGTTCATGTCCCCTCATCAAATTACTCTCACTCTTCCCGTTTGAGCAAGTGAGGAACACTCAAAAGGTATTAGGCAAGGTAGCAAATTTGCTACCTTCGCTAATACTAAATCAAATTATGATGCCTCTTTTTTTCATTGATGGAGTTGCTAGTACCTTCACATGTATATCAAAATTTGCATTTGATACCCATTGTTGGAGTCTAGGTTGCACGGATATGGATACTCGGACACGGATTCGCGAATACGAGATACGGGGATACGTGATTGTTGAAAAATCCCGAATACGGATACGTGGGGGTAAAGTGTAAAAATTCAAACTATAAGGACCAAAATATAACTATTCAAACTATAGGGATCAAAATATAAATATCTAAAATAGAAATATTCAACAATAAACAACAACAGCTGTCAATGACTTAATGTTGTTGTCTGTCCCAGCTCCCAAACTAAAATCAAAATGCCTAAAATCAAATAAAATCAAAGAGAAACGGAGAGAGTGAGAGAAACGACCAAAAAAAGCATGAGAGAGAGAGTGAGAGACGCGACGAGAGAAACTGAGAGAGAGAGAGAGAGTGAGAGACGCAACAAACCTGAGTCACGGAGGAGATCGACGGCCGACGAGCTAGGTTCACCGTTCACGGAGGCGGCGGTGGTGCTAGGGCTTGACGAAGAAGGCGAAGCGAGGTACGATCGTTTTTTCGTCTCAGTCTCTCGCGTCTCTCTCTCTCCCGTATCCAAAGTTTGTGAAAATTCGAATTTGGTCCCGATACGTATTTTCCGCCATTTTTGACGTATTTTACGCGTATTCGTATCCCATACGTTTCGGATACGCGATACGTCGACCGGATGACGTATCCGTGCATCATAGGTTGGAGTTGTCCTTATGGGATAGGGGCGGGGCGGGGCAATACTACCGAATTAGTTTCGCTCCCATTCAATTGTATCAGTATATTTTAATCTCCATTGTTTATATGGGTATGGGTTCAGTTTCGATATTTTGCTCGGCTTGACACATATCGTTTGTTTATTTATTTAGCTCCACACAATATCGACTTAGTGACATATGTACAGTCAGAAACTATCTTCAAACCCACGATATTATTGCGAGGACTTTGTTATGATCCTATGAATTCATCACCTTAATTAGTTTTACAAGACTCCTTAAATCAGATCAATTTGTTTAAAAATGATGTAATATTTTCTATATATTGTGAATACATTTTACTCGAATCAATCTCCCATTAAAACCCTTTACCCCCGTGTGACTTGGTTAATAAATGAATATTCTAAATGCTGAAAATACCTCCTCAAACAAAATCCTAACGTCTCCGCCTCTCATTCACGTAACACACACTTTCTCTCCTATAAAAACCCTTTCTCTATCATAGTCTCTAATCGTCTCTCCTCTCCCTCTCTCTCTCTCTAACCCCTCAGCTCATCCATCTTCAACCTTCCACCCTCACCTTTGAGACTCCTTTTCTCTGACGACTTTTATGGCGACATCTTCAGCGCATCATTCTCGTCTCTCTCCCGGGATGACAGCCCATCACAGATCTATATAGATCTCATCATTCATCTTTGATCTCAGTACCATGGCCAACCAAAAGCCTTAGTCGGTGACTTGCAGATTTTTGAAATGCTCAGGAGTTAATTGTAGATATGTTTGTATATGTACAGATCTAATAGTGGTGGTGGTATGCCTAAACTCTCCTAGTCATTAATTCATGTCTCATCTCTTGCCGGTGTATCCCTGTTTATTCTCGTCGATGGTCTCTTCGCTTTCAAACATATGCATGGAACGCCGCATATGGTGTCATTTGATGTTGGGTCCTGTTAGACACGTGATTTATTATCCCTAACTAACTGATACGTTCAAACTGGGATAAGGGGAATTTGGAGGATAAGTCAAATAGAGACTCTTATGTGATTGAGACTCTATGACTTAGTCCAACCAGTATTCTATAAATCAGGTCTCTATGGGAACCAACATAGAAAAACACGTAATATTCCATATACTCCTCAGACTGAGAAATACTATCTCTGGCAACCATCAAGTGCCTGGGATTTGAGAATGGAACAACATTCAATATCCATCTTGTGATATTGAATCGGACAAGAAGAGGTGGTGATTGCAGAGTCAAGACGATCGTGGTTCGTAGCACAAGCGAAATCTTCCGCACAACGAACTTTGGATTTAATCTATAAGGTATTCCGAGAACTCGTAGATAACTTATGTGTTTTTCTTCATTGGTATCAGAGCCTCAAAGCTTGGTGCTCACCATTGTTGTCTTGATTGCATGTTTTTTTTGAATTTTTCGGATCTACTTTTTTGCCAACTGGGTTTGATGATTTCGAAATTCAAATCTTGTCCGTTTTCTGCGTTTTTGATATCCATGCGTAGATAATAATGTGTAGAATAACATACTAAAATTTCATCGAATTCGGCCATGTAAATTTTGAGTAATTGCAGTTTTAATTTTCGGATATTATGATTTTTTTCGAATGTTCATGGCTGTTTTTGATGATGTTAAAGTCAGATTTGATAAAAAAGTGTTAACATAAGTTTGTTCTACGCTGTGAGATATTTCTGTAGCCACTTTAATTTTTTAATTTTGACTTAAATCAAGAGAGTTATGGTGTTATAAAGATGGGTCGGCTAAATACGTTTTTGTCAAAAATCCTAATTTATTAATTAGAAAGACGATGAACAAGATCGGGGTTGAAAAACTCAAGCTTGCAAAGCGTTTGTTTTGATGTATGTGTATTGTGTCTGCATTTCATGGGTTTTTTCAATATTATCCATTTAATTTGAGTATTTTATGGATTTATTTTAATCATGTTATTTCATCAAAAAAATATTTTAATAGCTCAGAAAATTATGAAACTTTTATCATATGCATATAATAGTGTTATGCACTGTATAAAATTATTTCGTAATTTTTAGTGTAACAGAAATAAGTTTTCTGTATTTTTTCATGTGTATTAAAATCATTAAAAATAATTATAATTTCCAGAAAATTATGTAAATTTTACTGTATGTTTAATATGCTGTGAAAACATGCTGAGATATTTTTCATAATTTGTTTATGATCAGAATATATTTTATGAATTATTGAGTATTCTGCTACATGATTAATTCGGGAAAAATAGTTTTACTGTCCAGAAAAATATGAAATTTTTTCTTTATGTTTAGAATAATATTATTCAGATCAGTATATTTTTCCATAATTTTTTGATGAGCAGTAATCTGTTTTATGTATTTTTGTATGTGTTTTTGTGTAAATTTTATTTATCAGAGTGGAAAATATTAATCAGAAAATTATAAAATATTTTCTGTGATATAGTTACATGATAATGCACTGTTCTGAATTTTTTCAGATTTTTTGAGTAATCTGAATTATTTATGTGCCTTAAATGTCATTTTATGATGTATTTTCACAAATAAATTTGCATGAAAAACAAATTTGAGACTATACGGGTCTCATACAAATTTTCTGAAATTGCTGAAATTATTTTAATGAGCTTTAATTGGTGGATTTGTTCTATCACTATAACTTCTTTTATTTAAAAATCAATTATGAGTATATTTTTATTATGCATGCTTAAGGTTATGATTACGAGCCTCGCGGATTTTCTCTCCTTTTCATGTATGATACAAGTATATTTATTGTTGAGTTTTTATGATAAAAGTGAATTAAAATTGTATGCTTAATATTTGTATTGTAATATGTTATAGTGAAATGGCATCAAAGAACGTAATTGCTGATTTGAATAAGGGTGAGAAATTGGATGGCAAAAATTATAGTGTTTGGCAAAGGAAGATCACATACGTGCTAAACGAGCAAGAGGTTCTTGAGAACCTTGACACTTTGTGATGCTTCGAGCCGAGAGATGGGTAGCAATACCGTCGCCCGGCCGTCGAGAACATGCAGTGCTTTTCGGTCATGGGTCAAGAAGGACCGTTGTGCTCGCTTTACTATGTTGAGCGGCATGCACAACGACGATTGGGCGGTTTGAGAGCTTGCTCTCTTGCTAAGGACATGCTGGGACCAAATTAAGGCTGCATTTGGTAACACATACGCAACAAGGCTTCGTACCTTAACATACAAGTTTGAATCGTATAAGATTGACCGAAACGATCCATTCCCGATCGAGTACGTGAGTTGTGCAGGTATGATTCGTGAGCTTACGTCTTCTTTGGTAGTATCTTGTCGATGGCACAAGTCAGTTGTGATTCGTTCACTGCTTAGGACTCGTGGAGTAATTTGAGCAGATCCCGACTCATACGGACTCCATTCGAGACTTTTGCGAATGTTTCCCGTCATGTTGAAGCTTGAGGCGGAGCGCCGTGAGGCAAGTCGCGCGATGAGTGCTTTGCGACTCGTGACCTTGCTCTTGTTACTCTTGATGATCGGCGCAAGCCAAATGGGCGACGTAAAAATCAGGGTAATAAAGGCAAGAAGGCTCATAAAGAAACTGGGGTCAAAAGCTGGCAAGATTGCTAAACGCAGAGGCAAGAAGAATATTGCTAAGCAAAAGTGCTACAACTGTGGAACCTTGGGTCATTTTGCTCGGACTTGTCCTGAGCCAAGAAGGTACCTCCAAATCCTAGATCTATGCAACTTTGTGTTTGCTCATGTTTTATTAGCTGACTCTCTCCCTGAATGGATTGTAGACTCAGGCTCTACAAAACATGTGACATGGGATCGTGCGGGATTTGTAGATTATAGGAAGATTCCATCTGGTACGCGAAGCATTTTCATGGGAAATAGCTCGACCGTGGAAGTCAAAGGGGTTGGCTCATACCAGCTCCTTTTGCAGAATGGATGCAGTTTGACTTTGCATGAAGTACATTACGCACCTGGAGTTCGCTATAATCTACTTTCAGTAGTAAAATTGCTAGAAATAGGATATTCTTTTAATTTTAGCGGTAGTCAGTTGGATATTTGCTTTGACAATATGGTTTTGGGACATGGTTTTTTGTCGGACAATTTCTTTAAATTAGATTTATTGGATTCTTTATCTTCTGTTAATGCTACTTCTTGTGTGGTATATGATACTTCTAATTACGAGTTGTGGCATGCTAGACTTGGACATATAGGAAAGGACAGAATGAGTAGATTGGCTAGAGAAGGACTATTGGGTTCTCTCCCAAAGTTAATTTACAGTGTGTGAGCCTTGTTTGGCGGGAAAGGCCTGCCGAAAGCCTTTTGGTAAGGCTAAAAGGGCCACACAGCCATTAGAGTTAGTCCATTCAGATATTTGCGGACCTATGAATGTAAAAGCACGCCATGGTGCTTCCTATTTTCTCACTTTTATCGATGACTACACGCGCTATGGTTATGTTTACCTTATTTCTCACCGTCATGAAGCACTTAATTGTTTTGAGCGCTTCTTGGCAGAGGTAGAGAATCAGAAGGATAAAAGCCTAAAAACTTTAAGAACTGACCGGGGCCGCGAGTACTTGTCTGATCAATTTAAGGGATTGTGTGAGAAAAAGGGGATAGTAAGGCAGTTAACGATTCCTGGAACTCCGCAACAAAATGGTGTTGCAGAACGAAGGAATCGTACCTTGTTAGAGATGGTTAGGTCGATGCATGATGGCACAAGCAAATCTCCCGATTTCGTTTTGGGGTGATGCGCTTATGACTGCCACGTATATCCTTAACCGAGTGCCTTCTAAATCAGTCTCAACAACCCCCTACCAATTGTGGAAAGGTGAGAAGCCTAATTTGGGGCATCTACACCCTTGGGGTTGTGCGAGGTTATGTCCACGAGTACTTCCAATAAGTTTGGAAAACTTGGCCCACTAGAGGAAACAAGTGTGTTTTCATAAGGTATTACGATACCTCTAAGGGTTATGTAATGTACGGTGGAAAACACCGAAGTTGGGATGAGCTGAAATAGAGTCTCGTGATATCGATTTCATGGAGAATGATTTCCCACAAATCGGTGAAGTCAGAAAGGAAGTCGAACTCTTTGAGATGGAGGAAGAACATTTGACATCTCTTGGCGTAGGTGGGGAATTGTCTCAACCTAATGATCAAATGGATCAACATACGGTTGAGCCCGTGGTCGCCAATGAGAGTCGAAGATGATCATCCAAGTAGGAATGTTGATTCCGGTGGGAGTCTTCCACCGGAGCGAAGAAGTCAACGTGGAAAAATTCCTCGTCGTCGATTTGAGATCGAAGGGGAATCTTTTCTATGTGAAGCTTTAGACGCTTGTGAACCTACTTCATTCAAAGAAGCAATTTCTTCACTTAAGAGTGATGAATGGACATCTCGCTATGAAAGATGAAATTTCCTCTATGTACAAGAATCGGGTTTGGGAGTTGGTTGATCTTCCGCACAGGCGTAAGGCAATTGGAAACAAGTGGGTTTTCAAGGTCAAGCGCAAGGCAGACGGATCAATTGACAAGTATAAGGCACGCCTTGTGGCGAAAGGCTATACCCAAAAGGAGGGTCTAGACTATGAACAGACATTCTCCCCGGTGGTGAGATTTTCTTCTGTTCGCCTTATTCTAGCTATAGTAGCACATATGGATTTAGAAATTTTCCAAATGGATGTTAAAACTGCATTTCTCAATGGGGAACTAGGTGAAGAGATCTATATGACTCAACCAGAGGGTTTTGAAGTCAAGGAACATGAACGCAAAGTGTGTCGCCTCAAACGTTCCATATATGGACTCAAGCAATCATCTAGACAGTGGTATATTCGCTTTCACCAAGCAATAACCTCAATTGACTTTGTGATGATTGAGGAAGACCATTGTGTGTACGTTAAACGGTCCAAGGGAAAGATCTTAATCTTATCATTATACGTTGATGATATACTACTTGCCGGGAATGACATGGAGATGATAAATGCCACTAAAGAGTGGTTATCTTCATCATTCGAGATGAAAGACTTGGGTGAAGCAAATTATGTGCTTGGAGTTAAGGTCATTAGGGATCGTTCAAAGAAACTTCTTGGTTTGTCTCAAGAGACTTACGTAAAGAGAGTTTTAGAACATTTTGGCATGACTAACTCAAAATCCGTTGTCACTCCAATGGAAAAAGGTTGTATCCTTAGTACAAGCCAATGCCCTAAGAATGAAGAAGAGAAGAGAAGAATGACTAACACCCCTTATGCAGTGGCAGTTGGGTGCTTGATGTATGCGATGTTATGCACCCGTCCCGACCTTTGTCATGCAAAGCTTGGAATTTTAAGTAGATTCCAAAGCAACCCCGGCCCCGCACATTGGCGGGCGGTCAAGAGGGTTCTTCGCTATTTGAGCGGATCGGCAAATATGGTTCTTTGTTATCGAGGTGGGGACTTGAGCCTAAAAGGGTACAATCGATGCGGATTGGGAGTGGAGATGTAGATGAATGTAAATCTACTTCGGGTTATGCATTTCGCTTAGTGGTGGAGCTATTTCTTGGAGTAGCAAGAAACGGAAAGCATATCCCTTTCCACGATGGAGTCGAATACATTGCTTGCGTCAAAGTACTGCTCGTAGAAGCCGTTTGGTTAAGGAGGTTCTTACAACATCTTGATGTCACACCTAATGTGAATGGTCCCGTACTTATTAACCCGTGATAGCAATGGCCGCTTTGTGGCTCAAGGACCCTAAGTACCATAGTAGGACCAAACACATTGACATTAAGTACCATTTCACTAGAGACATGATTACAGAAGGAAAGGTGGTTCTTAAGTATATTCCTACTGAGAGCATGTTAGCTGACCCTATGACTAAGCCTCTGACCAGAGAGACTTTTCGAAAACATATAGCGTGTTTAGGGCTTCGTAGGATTTGATTAGTTATTTTTGAACACCTTGCGAGACATTATTATATTCATTATTGTTTTGAATTTAATACATATTTTTCATTTTCATTCCTTGTTGAGTTTATGCGATGTTTATTGATTGAAAATTATGTGGTATACATTTTAATTAAAAAGATGTCTCGAAGGACTAGAATTGGCC
The DNA here is from genome assembly GCA_022495995.1 of Adenophora triphylla var. japonica. Lineage (NCBI taxonomy): Eukaryota > Viridiplantae > Streptophyta > Magnoliopsida > Asterales > Campanulaceae > Adenophora > Adenophora triphylla. The sequence goes on along the minus strand of JAFEMH010001252.1, from coordinate 205,647 downwards.
CTCTCACACGGGTAATTCGCCTTGTTGTTATATGAGCGAGCAAGATGAGATAATAATGTATTTGACACTTAAAGGGGGTGGCAAATGACGTTATAATATATCGCCTTAACATACGGTTAAGATGAGACCTATTTTATATAGATCAATTCGAAGTGTTTGGTTCATAACTTCGAATGTCCTTGTGAAAGTCCGAATGTGAGACCTTAAAGAGGCACTATGTAGAGTGGCTTGCTTTTGAGGACTCGGGTTAGATGCCATGAGGGCAACTAGACTAAGATTCGTACGATGTTAGAGTATGACATGCCCAATTCGAGTGGGAGTTCCATCGTAGCATACATTTCATACGTATGTGACTATAATTCGACCTCGAAAGTGATTGAATGATCCACCGCTTCATCACTGTGTGAGTTCTAGTGATCAATATGTGATCACATTATGCCCTATGTGACTTAGAACTATGTCGAGAATCCAAAGATTAATGATGCTACTTTGACATGCCGACCTGGGCGGCTTTGCGACTTATAGTCGGCCTCGCGGAGCATTGTTGGGAAAGCCGTTAATCTAAAGATATTTGGCATGAGGGTCTAAGGAAGACAATTATGATATACATCTCTCGTTTAGTGACTCAATGTCCGGACGATCATATTGAACACGCGGTTCAAAAGGTTGATCTTGAGCACGTAAGCTGATTGGGATTTAAACATCGTTTATGAGGGTTAAAGATGTTTAAAATTGATGTAATCACAATGTCAGGGCATAGACGAAGTTTTGACTAATGAGGACGTGCTATGTTGGTAGATGGTATTTGATATAGCACTCCTACCCTTTTATACTTTTCTCGTGCTGAGTCACACGCCTCACTTCTGTATGAAGAGATGAGTATTCAACGAGTCTTGAGAATGTATATGGCATATCCCATTTGACCGAGTGGGAGATGTTAGACACGTGATTTATTATCCCTAACTAACCGATAGCGATACGTTCAAACCGGGATAAGGGGAATTTGGAGGATAAGTCAAATAGAGACTCTTATGTGATTGAGACTCTATGACTTAGTCCAACCAGTATTCTATAAATCAGGTCTCTATGGAAACCAACATAGAAAAACACGTAATATTCCATATACTCCTCAGACTGAGAAATACTATCTCTGGCAACCATCAAGTGCCTGGGATTTGAGAGTGGAACAACATTCAATATCCATCTTGTGATATTGAATCGGACGAGAAGAGGTGGTGATTGCAGAGTCAAGACGATCGTGGTTCGTAGCACAAGCGAAATCTTCCGCACAACGAACTTCGGATTTAATCTATAAGGTATTCCGAGAACTCGTAGATAACTTATGTGTTTTCCTTCGGGTCCCACATGCCATCTCTCCCTTTATCCATCACTCGTCCTTCCCCCGTCTGATCTGAAATCATTACCTTCGGCTAGCAACTCATGTACGACTTCAAATAGTTATCGCCTAAATACTCGACCCATGGTTTATCATCAAAAGGTGTCATGTTGTAAATTTTCCATCTGTTCGAACAATTTCTTCTCATAATGATGTTTTACTGTGATAGTTGATTTGGTGTTTTAATGTTGTAAGTTTGCAAAAAGTGTAAGCAAGCTCTTCCGAGAATGATGTTCGACTCTTATAGTAGATATTTTTTACCTGTATAGTTGAATTATCATAGTTTTTTACTTTTTTTAGATAATGTGAAAAATCAAGTCTTATAGTTAACTATAAATGTTAAACTCAATAAATATCTTCTTCTTCTTTTTTTTTTTTTTGATTTTTTAAATGCAAAAAAAATGAGTCTTATAGTTGAACTATGAGATTTAATTGAGTACAGTATGTTAGTTCAACTTTAAGAGTTGAAGTAGTTTTTATCTAAAGGTCTTAAAGTCGCCATAGCGTGCGGAATGGAAAGCCCAGCGGCGGACTAGCCCACGGCCTGAGCGTTGGAAGTGACTAGCCTGGGATTCCCTAATCGGGATTAGCTCCGGATTTAATCAGGGACTGTCCAACTATTGGAAGGAGAGGAACCTTGGCGCTGAGAGAGCCCTAATGGGCCAGCGCCTAAAGGGCCGTACGCCGCCTGGGAAGGGTCTTTTAGAACAACAGGTGCTTTTATACTTCGAATATAAGGGATAATAAGTGGAGGGCTGATGGAATGGCCATTTTGCCTTTTGCCAAGGACAACCCATTTTCTGCCTCGGGACAACCTCCAGCCCCGCGTACACCCGGGCTCGCAGCCTCGCGAAGCTCGCTAAGCCCGTGTCGCGGACTAAGCCGCGTGTCCTACCTTCGCGCACAGAATTCGCATTTGCCCGCTTAAGCTTTTTGGGTCAACGGGCGGGCAAGCCCAAGCGGCTTCCAAAGCCTTCAAAGCCCGTTGTCCCAATTTTCGTTTTGGCCCGTTTTTTTTATTTTATTTTTATAATTTATATTTAACATTTGGAGTAATAAACACAAATATTAAAAGTCCAAGTGGTAATGTGGCACCCAATAACTCCATTTCACCCAAGTTCGAATATCCCCCATCCCCATTTCGATTTTTTTTTGTAAAAAAAAAAGTTGGTCATTTTAAGTAGCCCTCAGCCCCATGGATCGGATGATTTGTATCCAAAAAAAACGGGGCGGGCCTTATCCCCATGAAATCGCCGGGCCGGGCCGGGCTTTAGCTTGTTTCTCCTCACGGACGGGCTGGATAAAGCCCGTTTGACCGTTTAACCCGCGGTTGACGGGCCGGGCCGGGCTACCCGTTTAGACATCATGTGGAGTGCGGTGGCAATTTCGTCGTAAGTGATAACGCATGTTTTTTTTTATGTAGCCCTTTATACGTTTTGAAAATGTACTCTCATTTTATGACATTATGCTTAGGCTACAAGGCCATAGGAAAAACGACCCACATATATTTACCTTCATACACATTAATATAAAATAGTACTCCACTATTTTAATATGTTCAATAATAAATATTAAATTAATTTATGATCGCTTTTAAAAATATACTCCCTCCGTTCCACAAATATACAAAAAAAAATTCCTTTTGGGCGTCCCACAATAATCTATACTTTCTCAAAATGAAAATGGGACCCACTTCTCTCTACTCACAACACTTTTTAAATTTACTATTCTCTCCACTCATTCTCTCTCCTATTTTACTTTCACACTCACAATACATTACCTTTATCACTTTTTACCTTAATCTCCATGCCGAACCAAAAAGTCTATATATTTGTGGGACGGAGGGAGTATTTTAGTTGTTTGTATACTTTTATACTATAATAAAATTATTTATATTCAAAATGCATTACTTGTTTTGAGACAAATTAAAACTTATCAAAAATTATGACTAGGGGAGGTAGTTTAAAATTTTTCTAAGGCCACTTTCTCTAAAGGCCTTCGATAGCCTAAGCATAACGCTATAAAAGGATCATACATTTCCAAAATTTCATGAAAACCTCTTGACATTTCAAAGACCTGTATACCCTTAACAATTGAATAACATGCGCTCTCAATTTTTGCCAAATATAAATCTATATATATATATTAAAGTTGGTGAGGAGGATTATGGCTTCGCCATGTGGACAAGTTTAGACAAACTCTTGATTTTGGAGAAGCCACGTCATCACTATCCCAAAATCTATATGACTTTTGATATTCTCCTTATTAGCTAATACTATTAGTTAATAACTAGTTCATAGCCCGTCGAAATTCGACGGGAATAAAAAAGCTAATCAATTTAGAAAAACTGATGCAAAGCATTTGTAGAGATTGAGAATCTTAAAACTATTGTTGAGTTCGAGTCGAGACTACAATGAAAAAATATCTAGTCGAGTTTCCACGGATCGAGTCGAGTTGCTATGAGACCTGCCGAGTTTGACTCAGGTATTTGGAATTAAGCTCGACGGGTTTATGGGTTTGAATCGAATATGCCATGTAAAGTTAGGTGAGACCGAGTCGAGTATGGTAAACCCGATTCGAGTCAGTTTTCCGAGTGAATAACAATGAAAATAAATCAGATGTAAGAAGAAGTAGAAAGGGCATAAATAGAGGAAGAACAACAATGCATGTCAGTATATTATGAAGCCGTACAATCACTGTATGAGTGCAACACTGCAACATGAAAACATCTTGCAAGCTGAGCATAAGGATTAAGGAAGATACAATATATACAATGACCCATTCCTATGAATCAAGAATTCATTCTGCAGAATGTATAAAGCTCAAAGCTTTATAATGTAAACAGAGTTACAAAACCAAAAACTTTCACCCATCGATCCACATCAAATTCAATTCATACAATTCAAAAAGCAATTGATTTAGTACTTGATTGAATAATAACATAGTTACGTACTAACCAAACCAAAATCAGAATAAAACCAAAGTCTTTATCCTGTGCTCCTTCTTTGTTTGTTTAAACTACAATTGCATCATGTCGCACCTACACATAAAACACACATAAAAAAATTAGGCTAAAATCATTTAGATTGCAGAACAATCATTCATAAACAGTATTGCAATAACAAAAATGAAACAAACTTAAATTATATTTAAAGAATTACACGGAATCGATGCATGCAAATAAGTGGTTTCAAGAAAAAATAAATTATTCTCTCAAACCCTATATCAAAATCATATGGTAAACTAAAGTACAATAACAAAATCGACCACTTCTATCAATAAAAACCTAACATAACATTAACCACAAACCGATAAATCTATCAATTTCAGATGAATTACAAAAAAAAAAATATATGTATAAAAGGGTCACTCCTATCTCTTTTGCGGAAGGATAGACGAATAGGCGGGGTTTCGGACAATCGGTGGCACCGATAAAGCAACGCCTGCAAGGTGGCACTAATTCTCGCAACTACATAATATCCCCAAGATTTATAAACCATTCAACTCCATCAAGCAATATTCTTCAAGAGAAATGCATCCTTCAACGTCCTCTCATTTGGCCCCTTGTCTTTACTCTCAACCCTAAAATTTGGTTTCTTGCGAGGTTATTTTCAACATTTCATTGCCTCGGCCTCCCTCCTTCACATTAGAGGGTAGTACAATGCTACGTGATTTGATATGGAATCTTTGTGGCATATGTATACTCTCTAAATACCATATAAGGTAGATATAATTATATAGTCTTTAAATCCCATAAAAGATAGATACAATTATATACCCACTAAATCTGTATAAAGTGAGGACCTTCAATGGACAACATTTCACATTTATATTGTAGTACATTGACTAATGAATTCCACCCGAAACGTGTGACATTCTTCGGTTGTTCTCATACCTCAAAATGTTAACAAATAACAATTGACTTATGAGCTCCATACAAAACATGTGAAAGACTTAAGTCGTTCTCAATACCTTGAAACTTTAGATAAATGTGAATGTCAAGAATCGGTAGCCTTTCCCGGTAGCAAACATAGAATTATAGGGATTGGGATTTTAGGTGTTCTCTAGAACTTTTCCTTGGCTTTGGGTTTGATAGCAAGTGAATGTGTCCGTAATATAATGTTCCACTTCACAAAAAGGTTCAAAGATTAGACAACCCAAATACAACTATGCAAGTCATGACTCCTTACAGTAGTATTAGTATCTTAGTAAGCACCTACTTCACTTTTGGTGTACTAAGAAGTAAGAACCATGTTTACTTCTTTTGCCTTCTAAATCAACTTGATAGCGGTGTTTAGCTTCGAGGATAGAAGACCCTCACTACAAGCCAATTCAAGGGTTGAACTCTACAATCGTTAAAGGCATTTTCACTCATAGCCAATCAAATATGGCCCTTCTGCTTAATGATGTATGTTCAATAATTTAATTCTACTAATCTCCAAGCAAGCAAAAGAAGGCACAAGGTCAATCACAAGAAGTAAGAAGTAACCCCATAAGTACAAATTACGTATTTTTAATTTTGCAATGAAAAGAAAGAAAATAATAAAAGAAAAAAGGATTATGTAACCTTGCGGTGAAACCGCCATTGAAACCGCCATTGAAATGCAAAAACCCACAACTAAACTGGACCCTCCTTATTTACACCTCGAGCAGGATGAATTTCGTTGTAGTCATAATTGCTTCACAAAAATAAACATTTAGTTGTTCAACAATTACTATGTTTGATGGTCTTGGATGAAGAAAATTATGATCAAGTTTGAAAGGATTATGACATCAAGTTGATAGTTCAATATTAAAAAATAAAAAAAAAAAAAAGAAACTAAGGAAGGGGAAGGGAATACCTCAATAAACTCACCGATTGGGCGGAGGCGGTAGTCTCTCCATCATCAAACGCATCATCCGCATTTGCTCCTCCCCGAATGACCGAGCTTGCCCAAATTCGTTGTCCATCTTCCCTTCCAATCTTTCTCTCCACATCCGGTTAGTCTCAATCTCGCCTCCACTCTATTCCCGCAAATGCCCAAACTCTATCCTCAATCCTCTAACGTTCTCTTCAATACTTTCTACTTGCCCCGCCAAGTAATATCTTTGCTTCGTAGAATCCATGTCGTGCATTTCCCTCTCACCTTCATCATCAACTCCATGGCCTATTTGTGGTCCTAACCTCGCTCGATTGAAGCTGGTGAGTGTGGACTTATCAATCTTCGTCCCCGGCTTCAGATTACGGATATCCCCTCGCATATTAAGCCCTGCCATCTCTGCCAACTCCGTGATAAGAATAGGAAAGTTGAAGTTCGACCTTCCAATGTTGTTTGCCAATCTGATGATCTCATGTCTCATAATCAATCCGGTGTTTATTCTGCTTCTCGAAACCACAACATGAATCAGTGCTGCCCTTCTCCAACTAACATCCCCATAGTGTGATGAGGGCATAATCCGCTCACAAATAAATCGGTGTAAAATGGCTAACTCCTCACTAAGATACCTCGTCTTAACTTAAGGACGTTGACTTCGATCGTGGCCCGTACGTCACACACGTTGAAAGTTTACGTGATCAGCTAGCCTTAAGTTCACTTTTTCCTTTGTCGGTGGAACTCGCTTGCCTTATCAGACCTCGCTCGGGATAGTCCGTCCTGAGAAAGATGATCTACAATGGAAACGAGGGGCTTATAAGCGTAGTGACGAGATCCACTGATTAGAGCTCTAGGATTAGTTGCGAAAAAGAAGACACGCTCTTTTCCAACCAATTAGGACTCTGAGAAAACGCGCTTTAAGTAAACTTTAATCGGTAACTGCACATTGCACAAGCCCGAAAACCTTGAGCCAAATACCCTTCTCCGAAGCCTAAACCCTTCCTTTCGTTCCCTGCAGCGAGCGAGAAAGTGGTTGATTTCCGGGTCCGCCTTGCCAGATCACGGTAACGGCAGCGTCGGACAGTTCTTCGGTTCCCTCGGTTCCCTCGGCCCGTAATTTCCGACATGTCTAGCTCACTGAGAAATCGTGACGGGGAAGGACCCCGCCACCGATAACAAATATGACATTGGAAGAAGCCATCCGGGCTTGTGAGGTTCACAAGAGGCGAAGAAGATCGGCGGTAATTTTGTGGTACGCCTTCGAATGAGCGTGGTATAGCGGCTATCCCCGGTCAGACGGTACTTTTGTCTGGTCGAGGATGACGATTCCCCAAAACCAGGTTCACCAAACCTTCAATCAGGTTCCTCCCCCGCCAACTTACGGGATGCCTTCCAACCAAGGAAACAGCCGACCTAGGCTCCATGTTGCCACCTCTCGGGGCAACCCTGTCAATTTGGTCGGCCCGGTGCTACGCCCATCACTCAATATCACCGGCGCAAGCATCAATGTGGACCATCTCAGGATGCCAATATCCCTCAATACCCTCCCGGGTTCGTCCCGTTGCCTATACACGAATCCCTAAACACCGGGGACAAACCCCGATACAGTTCAGAAAAGGCTCCCGTATATTCTCATATACCAAGCCTTCCACCTCCAATCACTACCGCTCACGTGGTAGCACCCGGCGCCGAGCCTCACAGTCCACCACTGGACCCAACCTTATCCTGGATGGTCGAGCAGATGAAAGATCTGAAAGCCACCATGAGCAGCTCAAAGCAGGAAACGCTCAAATCCACAGATCCGGGAATGGTCAGGCCTCTCCCTGAATTTTGAAACCTTAAATCGTTTAAAAGGTCTTCTTTGAATGAATATTCGGGAAATGGACACTAAGTCTTTAGAGTGGAACTAGGTAGTATTTGTCATTGCAAGTACCATTGAAAAATATGGGCATAGTTACATGGGGCAAGCAGGGGCAACTGCCCACTCTTGACCTTTTTTTTTACAACGAGTTTCAATGTTAGGTACTAAATACAATCATACTCCTTCCGTCCCATTAAAAATTACACTTTCATTTTGGATACGTGCATTAAGTGTGTGAGTCCCATTAAATATAGAAGTATTAAAACACCTCCATTTTAGCAAATGTAGTAATGATACACTCAAAGAGTTGTAAAGAGTGTAACTTTTAGTTGAACAGAGTAGTTTATGAAAATATTAGCCAAAAGAAAATTTGGGGCGTTGTCCCCGAACCCCCTTCATCTTTCCTTTGCTCCAAAATTTCTTGCCCCCTTCACTAAATTCCTGGCTCAGCCGCTGTTGAAAAATGATATGGCTCAGATTGCTTAGATTTCTCATTTTATGATCGTCAAACCTTTTTCTTGATTAATTTGTGTCTGAAAAAAGTGTGAAGTGTTGTAGTTATTTGAGAGACTTGAACTTTGAATGAATCGGTGTTTTAATGAATATTATTGATGTTTTGGGCCAGGTAAGTTCCATGACAAACTGGTAACATGAGCTAGAGAATTAGTAGATGAAGAAGCTGAGAAATTTATCATGCATAACTTCATTGACCTAAACCCAGAAAGACCTTGGCTGACTTAGAAAATGGCTATCAAGTGTTTGTGTAATGACATAGGCTTTAGTTATGTTTAACTTAAAACCGTTATGTATCATCTTTATCGTTTATTATAGAAAAGGTTTATTATTTGATTATTATATATTTTTGCATATTTATTGTAATAATCTCCGTCCCTAATTATTAAGTGAATAATTAGTATAAATGTTAATGGATAATCATATGATGATTATATGCATAGAGATGCACATTAAATTTATGGGTAATTGTTAGAGAACAAGTAGCTGGACTTGACCCGTATGAGATTTATGTCATGGACAAATGTCATAATTAAATCTCATATGGTCACTTCATTTAGTCCCTAGACCTGAGATTATCATGACCTTACATATGATAAAAGTTATGTTTGATTTTAGTCAAACGATATCTTAACACAATATTTATAAAGGCTATCTTTGGCATGATCAGATTCATGATGGGAATGATGATAAGTCAAGATGTAATTTGTCCCTCAAAAGAGAGATGTTTTGCTTGGGCCACTCGATGAGTGATAATGATGAAAGTGTATGGCCATACCCCAATGCGATTGGATTATCATTATACTTAATATCGAGAAAGTATTGAACAAATACAAGTTGACGTGGACCATGACTTGTGTTCAATATAACATCGTGAGACAAAGGGAGAAATGGAAGTGTACCATTGGAAACGTGAACTCTTACGTTATATTAGTTGGGTAGACATAATGACTTGCTAGAGTCCGCTTATGTTTTATGAGGGTCGATATGATCGAGCTCATTGCCAACATAATATAATCCTATTGGGTCACACACAACTAGAATGAATTGGTTAAACCAAAGGAAGAAAATTGAGAGTTCCTCATCAGGCATAAGTCATCGCGCGATAGATCTTGTCCAGATGACTCGTCTGGTCGTGCGACAGATCTTGTCCAGAGGACTCGTCTGGTCGTGCGACAGATCTTGCCAGAGGCGATTTACAGCCTAGTTTCCTAATACGATTAGGGCACAAATATTAATACTATTGTAGTATAAATATGAGTCTGTGAGCAGCCAAAACCTAGCCGAATTTTCTAAGGAAAAATCACAACAAAGGTTTCTCAATATTCTTCCTAGGATTTAAGGATCTAGCAATCCTCAAGAACCGTTCTTGGTTCATTCAAAGGTGTGGATACTACTAGAGGGTCTTCGTTCGTACGACTATCAACACCTAGAGTTCGAATCTGAAGTTTCAAGCTTTTGAAGATCGAAGATTGTGATTCAAAATCACATCGATAGATTGTTCGATAGCTCAAGAACGGAAAGCAATTAAGGTTGGTTAATTCTATCTCATAGGAATTCAATTTAATTGTATAGAACGGATCTTAGGGCTCTTGGATTTTGTGTTATTTAGATGCTAATTCTGCTGCGCATGGACCCATAAAACCCAACATCAAGATACCACATTCTACTTAGAAGTCTTTATTAAAGATCAGACATATCAGAGAATGTACAAGTGAATCTATAATAAGTCGAAGATGGATACGTAAATGTATCTATTTGATGGGCGGTGAATATGTGCAAACTTGCTAAAGTGGTAGATGTGAACCCATGGTCGGTTTAATGAAATTCTGGGCCCCAAGCTAATATTTTTTTGCAGGGCCCTGTAAAATGAGTAATTTTAAACAAAAAGCTAACAATTAATAGCAAATTAATATATGTTTAAACAACCTCCTTCTAGCAGGCTTAGAAGCAAAATTATGAATTAAAGTTGAATAATCGACGTCATCATCCATTTTTTCTAGAAGAATGCCATGGATAGTCCATTTAACCAAACCCAGAACCCAAATTCAAACCCAGACAAAAAAGATATGATGGAGGGATGACTTATTTGTTCAAATTTGTTGAAGAAGTAGACGAAGAGCTTGGAGAAGAAGACACCTGATCTGGAGAAGACGAAAGGGAGGGTGGAAAGGCAGGAAAAAAGACTATGGACGGAGAAGATAGAGGTTTGCGGATGGGAGAGAAGGGGAAGCCTAGAATTTCGTTGTCTTCGGAGGTCATAAAACATGGGAGGGAGGCCAGAGACTTGTTGGAGATTCGACGAACGTCGAAGAGAGAGGTAGAGATATATAGGGAATTCGCAAAATGGGGAAGGAAGGGGGTGGACGAGTGTTGTTTTATGTATAGGGATTGGGGGTATTGTGAGGTTTTCAACATTTCATTAAATGGACATCATACCTTAAATGAATAAATATTCCCCTAGTGAACCCGAGGAAAATAAATAAAAAAGGTTGTCCTCTTTAGAAATTGCATTAGATTTGGGAAAATTTAGGGGAATTGATAAAAAAAAATCTAAACAAATATGATATTTTAATAAAATTAACTCTTATAGTTTAGCCATCAAACTCAATTTAGTCTATTAGTTCAACTGTAAGACTCATTTTAAACATTTTTCCATTTATTTAAAAATCCCTAAAAGCTCTCAATTTTATTAAGTTTACTCTCAAAAGACCCATTTTTTAAAAATAAAAAATTTCAATTTTTCATAAAAAGAACAATATATCGAAAATTCTCAACAATTGACTACTATAACACTACAACCAAAAATTTAAGCTTACAATGCCCCTACATTCTGTTTTCTAACATACACATTAGTTCACTCACACTTTGTCAAAAGCTTCTATTCCAACAACATCAACAAAGGTAAACAATGCATTAAACCCACATTATCTTTTCAATTGAACAAAAACAAAAACTCTATCAATGCTACCACATTATCAACAACTATATTGCAAAATTTGCAGCTGCAAATATTGTACACACTGCACTTTTAGGTGTACTTAAAATCTCTCTTTCTTTGATGTATTTAAGGGCTATTGGCATGTTAATTATTATGAATATGATTCAACCATCTCAACTAGCTGAAGAACAAAGATAGGAAACAAGGTTTAAGTGTAGATCTACTGCAGAAGTTGTCAGAGAGGACTGAGGGAGATGAGCTTGGGATAGGCCTGCAGATCCACATAAGTGCTTGCGGGAGACAGAGCGGCAGTGGGAAGGGGTTGGTGGACTATGACATTGGAGTAATGAGAGGTGATGCAAGCAGTAACTGATGGAATTAATTATACATAAACCCTAGAATGATGCGGAATATTTATTCTAGGACAATCATGCTTCATGTTATCATAGATTATGGAACGATAGACAAACCTGAATCCATAGCAATATCTTGAGAATCCTTTGATGAAGACTTGATGAACGATTATTGCCTTCCAATTGATCCTTAGGGTTCTTGGAATTCAATTGATAATGGGAATCAAGAGAATAAAACCTAGGTAGGTCAATTGGGGACCATAACCCTATATTTATAATGACCCAGTATATTAGTCAGCCCATTATAGATTAACAAATAGGCCCCTTAGGTATCTACACATATTAATTATAGATCCCATACTTATAAAAGATGACTTGGGCCCCCTTCAACTTTAGTAGATCACTTTATTAGGACCAAATACTTTAATATTTAATGTGACATATACAATTAATTATAGTGCACATACGTCTATGTGCCCAAAGACTTTATTTATTATACTAGTATATGTAAAGTCCATAAAATATTCCAACAATCTCCCACTTGGACTTACACATGTACATAGTATAATACCTTAGTTTAATTGCATATCACATTATAAACCTTAACAAAGAATGCTTTACCAAATTGCGCCATCTTAAACCAATCCGGTCCATTAGTCAAATCAACATAAGGATCAAAGAGGTTTTCGTCACTATTAGCGCAACTAGACCCATCAAGGGTCACATATATTAACTCAACTAAATGACATGGATCAAGTATGGATGTGTAGCATGGAATAACATGTAATGTGATCTTCACATGTCTATTCTCAACTGGTCCAACCTTATTTTGAGATCAACCAAATATTCAGAGTGCAAAATAACTTTATTAACCAAAACTGAAAAACCAAATATACTTATAACAATAAATGTAAGAGAAAAATACAAAACTCCCACTCAATCTAAGCATACTCTAGTGATACAACACCCATACAAGCAGTGTGCTCGTGAAAAACCTTCGGTGTTACACCCTTAGTAAGCTGTTTTATCCGCGACCATGGAGTTAGTCCAAATATGCTCAATACAAATCTGTCCACTCTGAATCCGTTCCTTAACAGCAAGATACTTAATGTCTATGTGCTTAGACTTAGACGAACTCTTGTTGTTATTAGAATACATAACTGTCGACTTATTATCACAAAATAACTTTAATGGCCTTTCAACGCCACCTAATATGCGCAACCCAGTGATAAAATTTCGCAACCAAATTGCGTGATTTGATGCCTCATAACACGCCACAAACTATGCCTCCATCGTAGAAGTAGCAACAAGTGTCTGCTTAACACTCTTCCAAGAAACTGCTCCTCCACAAAGTAGATAAACGTAGCCCGAAGTAGACTTACGACTATCTTGGCATCCCGCAAAGTCGGAATCCGAATACCCAATGATCTCAAGTCTATCCGACTTTCTGTAAGTGAGCATATAATCCTTTGTTCTCTGTAAATAACGCATGACCCTCTTGGCTGATATCCAATGATCCTTTCCAGGATTGCTAAGGTATCTGCCTAAAACACCAACTATGAATGCTAGGTCTGGGCGAGTGCAAACCTGAGCATACATCAAGCTCCCTATAGCCGAAGCATAAGGGATGCTATTCATTTCCTTAGATTCAATCTCATTCTTGGGGCACTGAGCAAGATTGAATTTGTCACCTTTAGCCACTGGGGTGTCACCCATTTTACAATCCTGCATGCCAAATCTCTTAAGTACCTTATCGATGTAACTCTTTTGTGACAATCCAAGAATACCTCGAGACCGATCTCTGTGTATTTGAATTCCTAATACAAAAGATGCATCTCCCAGATCTTTCATCTCAAATTTCTTAGAGAGAAATCTCTTAGTTTCATGCAGTAAGTCCGTATCATTTGTGGCTAGTAGGATGTCATCCACATATAAAACCAAAAAAATATATTTACTCCCACTGAACTTGTGGTAGACACAATCATCAACTGTATTTGTCGTGAAACCAAATGACAATACAACTTGATGAAATTTGTAATACCACTGACGGGATGCTTGTTTGAGTCCATAGATGGATTTCTTGAGTTTGCATACCATATCCTTTGAATCTTTTGAAACCAAGGTTTCTGGTTGCACCATATAAATTGTTTCTTCAATGTCTCCATTAAGAAACACAGTCTTAACATCCATCTGATGTAACTCTAGGTCATAATGTGCCACTAATGCCATAATGATTCTAAAAGAGTCTTTCGAAGAAACCGGAGAGAAAGTCTCTTTATAATCTATTCCTTCTTTCTGAGTAAATCCCTTAGCGACAAGACGTGCCTTATGTCTTTCCGCATTGCCCTGTGAATCCCTTTTAGTTTTAAATATCCATTTGCAACCAATAGGTTTCACTCCTTCTGGCAATGGGACAAGATCCCATACATCATTGTCTTTCATTGATTTAATCTCATCATCCATAGCGACTATCCACTTTTGAGAGTTAGAACTACCAATGGCCTCATGAAAGTTGATTGGATCATCTTCCAATTGACCAATGTCTACCTCTTGTTCATTTAGAAATACCAAGTAATCATCCGAAATGGCACTTCGTCTCTCTCTAGTGGATCTTCTTAAAGGCACTTGTTCTTGAGGTTGTTGAGCTTGTTCCTCATGGACAACTAGAGGGATATTGACAATGTCTTCTTGATCCAAATTTTGTTCTTGAACCACATCAGGATTGAGATCCAAATCATGGTCAAGGACAATTGTAGGAAGAGGAATGGTAACCGGACCTCTTCAAAGACAAAATCATCTCTAACTTGTCCCCCCACAAGCTCAACATCCTCAAAGAATTGAGCATTTCCCGTGTCAAAAAAATTTCTGGATTTGGGATCGTAAAACTTAAAGCCCCTTGACCTTTCAGAGTAACCAACAAAGTAACTACTAATAGTCCTTGAGTCCAACTTCTTTTCGTTAGGCCTGTAAGGCCTAGCCTCAGTCGGACATCCCCAAATGTGTAAATGCCTTAATACAGGTTTCTTGCCTGTCCATAGTTCATAAGGGGTTTTGTTAGCAGCCTTTGTGGGTACCCTGTTAAGGAGATAAGCAGCGATCTTTAATGCCTCTCCCAGTGAGTACGGTAAAGTAGTATGACTAACCATACTTCTCACCATGTCCTGTAAAGTTCGATTTCGTCTTTCAGCAACACCATTCATGCTAGGTTTGCCTGGCATGGTGTACTGAGGGACGATACCGCACTCCTCTAGGTATTTAGCAAAAGGCCCAGACGTTGTTCACCCGATCCGTCATTTTACGCCATAGTATTCACCACCACGGTCAGATTTGACTTTCTTTATTGTTTTGCCATGTTGATTTTCAACCTCGGCCTTAAACTTTTTGAACATATCCAATGCCTGTGACTTTTCATGGATCAAATATAGGTAACCATAACGAGAGTAATCATCTATGAATGTAATGAAATATTCTTGACCATTCCACGAGGGTGTAGGAAATGGTCCACATATATCCGTATGAATTAATTCCAAAACATTCGTAGCTCTCTCAGCTTTTAATTTGCTTTTGTCTGTTTGTTTTCCCTTAATACACTCAACACATATTTCATAATCTGATTTGTCAAGTGTTTCAATAATTCCGTCTGACACAAGCCTTTGCATTCTCTGTTTTGATATATGTCCTAATCGCTTGTGCCATAATGACATGGAATTATTGTTAGTAAATTTCCGTTTAGTACCACGTGTTTCCACATGCAGGTTTTCATGATATGAAGCAACAGTATCCAACATATAAAGATTATCATAAACCGACAAAGTACTAGCACTACAAGAATCAGGGTTTTTAGCCACGGTCGTCGGACCGTGGTAAATAGAGATAAAACCGTGACAAATAGTATTTACCACGGTTTTGTCACGTTTTTACGTCCGAGGCTTTTGTGAGCGTCGCTTATACTGTTCTACGTTTTCTAAACCGTGACAAATAGTATTTGCTACGGTTATGGTCACGATTAAAAACCGTAGCACAATAAGTGTGATATATGTTATTTTTCATTTGTCACGGTTGTTGTGACATTTTAAAAATGGAGCAATTTGTAATACTTATGACAATTTGGAACCGTCACAAAAGTTATGTGCGACATATAAATCATTATTTGTATTAGTAATTAACGTAGCAAATGATACCATAATGTGTGTTTTTCATATTTGTAACACAATTCAAAACTGTGATATACAGATTTTCTTTTTTAATTATAAAACATAGTGTACTATATATTCATTGTACTACATTTAGTAGCAATAAAAGAGTTAAATGACCATTTTAACCGTAATGCATAAATTTCCATAAAAATCCAAAAACGGTGATATAAGTTCTTAAAAAAAATCCTAAATAATTCATTCTAGTAAGTCAAATCTAACAACTATTTATATAAAGCATTTGCTACTATTAAGCATTTGTTTGAAATTAAACATGTACAAAAATGTAATCATGGCCATAATCTAGTCTAAAACATCAAAGTTTTCAAGTTGATGTTGAAGTTGATGTTGAAGATCAAAGAGACATCATCAAAGCTCCAATCCTGTCATGCATATACAGAAAAGCAAATCTTCATAAATGAATGAATATCGTTGACAATTGAAAACATAAACGAAATAATGAGTACTTCATATTTTAGATTTAAAACAAATGGATAATAATTACTAATCAATGACATGAGATATTATAAGTTTGAAAAAAAACTAACAAAGAAATTAAGTAAAAAAACTTGAGTATGATTTAAAAAAATTTACTTACAAAAAAAGTCATCTAGCTACAAATCTCAGGAGATTGAATAAACCTATAACGAAATCAATAACATGTGAGGCATGTATGTGTACTTCATTGAATCTGTTGGAAGCACCATGACAGTCCCAATCCAAAACACACACAAAATTGACAAAGGTGGCTAATAACATGTGGGGACACACACAGACATACAGAGAGAAGAAGAGAAAATCAAAAAAAGATCCATCCATAAAAAGGTTCTCACAACTTGTGTACAAGTTATGTACTTCCCATCACTGATTTTGACTCTCTTTTTTTCTTGCTCGACAAGTTAAATTTATTCAAGTTATTAAATTACTAGTTAACGCGTTAATTGAGCTGTAAAGCTGCCAAGTAAGTTTCAATGTGTACCTCATGAGGATGATGAAGTGCTATTTTTACCACATCCAGATGCCATGATTCACACCAAGTGACAGAGGGATGTTACAAGAGTACAAGGGATGCTACAGAATGTCATTCAAAAAAGTGATTCAGCCAGCACTTTCAGACCTTCAATATATTGTGACAAAGGGACAATATGATGCTACAATCTGAGTTAGATCACCAATAAAAGAAAAAAAAATAGATAACTGATTTCCACAGAAATTCTTTTATACATAATCGTTTAGGGAGAAGGGCGCGGCTTATGAAAAATCCGAAGGACAAAAGATGGGAGAGCAACACAGAACTTATCGAGAAGTCTAAGTCAAGAGAAGAATATTTCATCAACCTTGTAAAGTATGTCATCGACTAGATATTATAGGCAGCAATACTAAATGTGTTAATCCCTTGCCTAGTTGGGTATACATGCCTATCAAAGGGTGCTAATCTCCTATGTCAGTCTAAGTATTTTTGGTGGATGGAAATATGGTGAGATAGGAATGTGGGAGGGCAGATTGGCTCCTATATTCTGATCCATAATTACAAATTACAAAAAATTATCAGGTGATAATAGAGATGTGAGAAAAAGATGATATGTTACTTACTGGGCACATAGCTCCGTATTCAGTGATTGACTCAGATCCTTCTTTTCTGTAAACAACGGACCAGTAAAGAAGAGAAACCTTATCTATTACTTGCAACCAAGAAATGAAAGTGAAACTATATTAGGATATTGCCTGCAAAGATATGAATTCCTCTCTTCTCAAATTCACGCATATCATGGACAGGTTTCTTAGTTCTTTGTCTAGAAACAAAGAGTTACCTGTCTGGAAGTGTATGTCGGCATAGTTCTGCAAAATCAGCAACTAAACTTCACCCAACAAGTCAAGCGCTATAAGTCATAACTCACAAGCACCAAAAAGTTTGAAAAATCAACATTTTCTGAAGCAACAATAAGGCTTAATAGACATTCATGGTTCCTTAAAAAGTTCTCTCATATTTCTAAAATCAATTATTAGCAACAAAATAATCAGAAAATTACAAACATAATAATGCAACTGGATCTACAGTTGCATGAGTGCAGACAAAGCACAATATCTCCAAAACCCTAAACTTACTGTATTCCATATCTCGTACATGGCATGTACAATCTCAATAGATGATGGCATTCTGGAAATGCACTTCACAAGTCCATCAGACCTATAAAGCAGGGGTACGAAATTTATACATACAGAGAATATTACTACTCCTAAGTCCCCAATAGATTGTCCTACTTGGCAAATTTGAAAAAAAAATAAGTATATGAAAATTTAACCATCATTAACTTCTAAAATATGACAAAAAAAAAAAAGTTGTTTACCATCATTAAATGCCAAAATTTATTATAGGCAGTATGCTTAAAATCAATAACAAATTTTAGAAATTCATACAAGAGTTAAATTACTAATATAGACATAATTTGTGTAATAGATGTAATTAACGAGTTGAACTTGACTTGTTACCTGTCAATGGCGTCGTCTACGAAATGTTGAAAGCCCTTGATTGATGGATACCATACATACCGCTCCGGTGATGCGTGGATGTATGAAATCGGTGTGGCTTGATACCAAAACAGAAGGTTGAAATGGCACGCCGAAATAGAGCCATCATCACCGGTGTTGTGTTTGTTTGATCACCTAGGGATGTTTAACGCAGTAATCCAAAATAGAAATGATACTAATTTATATGCATATATTATTTCACTTTGAAAAACAAGATTTTAAAGGGAAAAATGGGAAAATCAAAATCCAATCATATAGATCAATACATCATCTAGTTACATTCCAAAGATAAAAAATCTAAACTAAAAAATTGGCAAAATTTGTAAATCATGAAAGATGGAAAACCCTAACCTGTTGGGCAGGACAATACTCCCTTTTAACTCGATTTCGTTCCAACGAGATCCTGTTACAAAATCAAAATTAGAAACACAATAAAGGAAATCGATTGAAATAACAAAGAAACTTCGTTCATCCTAGAACAAATACATTTAGAAAGTAAAAAAACATTTACGAAATCTTAGGATATGATTAACGAAAAAGTAACAATAGATTTGAAAAAAATGGAACAATAATATACAGAAAGAAGAAAAGATGACTGAAATTAGGTTATGATGAACGAAACTTACCAGATCGGAGACGGCGATGATGAACGGACGACGCTGCGGCTTGTTTAGAATGAGAGAAAAAGATAGGGTTCGAAATAAGAAAGAAAGGGCTGAGCTAGGGTTCGAAACTTACCAGATTGTAGACGGCGATGATGAACGGACGACGCTGCGGCGGCTCATTTAGAATTCTAGGAGAAATCCAAAATCAAAAACGGATTTTGATTTGAATTAAGATTTGGATTGAGAGGGAATTTTGGGAGGGCAATTTGGGGAAGGTGAAGAAAGAATAACCGGTGCCAAACACAATTAAAAGACTGCCGTGGTTTGGACTTTGGACGTAAAAATAAAAATTAACCGGGTAAACCACGGTCATCTATCAAACCGTGTCAAAAAAAGAATATTTGTGTCGGTTAAAAAGACCGTGGTTTATAGTAAATTATTTCTCACGGTTTACGGACCGTGACAAATAAAATGTGACAAAAACACCTTTTTCTTGTAGTGTAGATCCAATAAACTTAGAATTATATGAGAAACGACATTCACCATTTGCAAATGAACAAGTAAATCCTTCTTTGTCCAAAACTGAAATGGAAACCAAATTCCGTCTAAAAGACGGTACCACATGTGTCTCATACAAATCTAAATAAAATCCAGACTTTAATAATAATCTAAAAGTTCCGATTGCTTCAACTTCAATAGAATTGCCGTTCCCCACATAGATGAATCTTTCAGCATCACTTGGCTTTCGGCAGTTCAGGCAACCCTGCATAGACACACTGATGTGAGTAGAAGAACCAGAATCTAACCACCAAGTGTGTCTAGGCACTGAAACCAAATTAACCTCAGAACAAACAAAAGCAAGAGATATACCTTTCTTTACACGCCATGCGTGATATTTAGGGCAATCTCTCTTCATATGATCCATTTCCTTACAGAAAAAGCAACCTGGATCCTTATCTTGTCCCTTGGACGTTGACGTTGCTAAATCCTTAGCTTGTCCCTTCGATACTTTATGTTGCTTTTTCTTTGGCTCATTGACCGCAGTTTCTTTAGCCTTCCTTTTCTTGTTATAGCCCGAAGAGGAAGCCGCAAAGTGAGCACTCTCAGTCTTTTCAGACTTTAACCTTGATTCCTCTTGCACACACAGTGAAATGAACTCATTAAGAGTCCACTTTTCCTTCTGGCAATTGAATGTTACTTCAAATTGCCCAAACTGTGGTGGAAGAGAGATCATAACCATATGAACAAGCATGTCATCCGACAGCTCGAACTTGAGAGCCTTAAGTTTAGATGCCAAATTGGCCATCTCCATAATGTACTCACGCACGTTCCCTTTACCTTTATACCTCATGGCAACAAGATTACGCAAAAGCGTGCTTGTTTCTGCCCTTTCATTCTTAGCAAAACGCTTTTCAAGCTCTGTAAGGAACGTCATTGCAACTTTCTCATCATCTATATCGCCTCTGAATGATTCTGGGATGCTTTTCTTCATGATCATAAGACACATGCGATTTGAGCGTTCCCACTTTTCCATATCCTTCTTAGCTTGAGATGTACTCGTGCTAGTCAGGTCAGCGGGTTTTGGCTCCCTGAGTGCAAGGTCTAGATCCATAACTCCCAGAACAATCAACACATTTTCTTTCCAGCTCTTAAAATTCATCCCATTTAGCATGGGAATCGAGTTGATGTTAGCATATACTCCCTCCGTCCCATTAGTATTAGCACAAACACTGTTTGCGCGAGAATTAAGGAATATGATATTTTAATAAAATGTTGTGAGTGTAAAAGAATGAGTGGAGAGAGAATGAGTGGAGGGTGTAATAAATTATAATGGTGTTGTGAGTATTAAAATAATGTAGGAGAGAGAATGAGTGGGGTTGGGTGAATATTTTATTAATATAAAGTTTCCTTTTTGGGAGTGTGCGGATATTAGCGGGACGCCCAAAAAGGAAAGTGTGCTAATATTAGTGGGACGGAGGGAGTACATTAGAAGCTGATGAAGTAACTGAATAGAGAACAAAAATTAAAACAAATAAGCTCACATATAACTTTAAGCAGATAAATGTTTGAAATTAAAATTATCCCATTACAAGAAAATCGACGCAACATTAATTTTAATCTTTGGATAGAAAATTAACTTGCAAGTGATTTTCTTGAAGTAGAAATCAAATATTAACAGTAAAATCCTGTCAAATACCAAGCCTTTCTTTGGACCGACTCAATATTCACATGGACACTTAATAACTGTTACATATTTATCTCCACGAACGAATTTGAATTTCTGCCAGATAATAGCCTTCCTTTGGGCCGACCATTACCCACATGAAAAAAACAAACACGCTAAAACTTCAAATAATCATGTATTTTAAATTAAAAATTTTCATAGGAGAGGTTACTTTGGTAACATGCTACGAAAAATCAATAACATAAAATACAAGATGTGTTCGAATAAACGAACCCAAAGTAATTTCAAACATGGGCATAAATTAAACATTATTATTGAAATTTAAAATTATTAAGTCCATAATAATAATTTCAATAAATAATATTTACTTAATCCAAATAACACATAATTATTACAAAAGGATTTTGTTCAGCCAAATTAAATCATAAACATCATAAAAATATGAAAAATTAAAAAGTTTTACTTTAATATGCTTATCCTCATAAATTCATAATATTATTACTGGAATACGCTATTAAATCCACCCCAAAAGACACGGTATCTTTGAAGAACACAGTTCTTATTGAATAGAAAAGAACAAAACTGAACGCCATAATACCCGCAAACATAAAGTCCTAATATGTCCAGCCCCGACGAAAACATTTGTTTGCTATAATCCCTAGAAAGATCTATTTCATTGTTTATTATGAAATAAATGAAAGTGAAAAGACATCACGTAATATTAAAAAACTGACATCATTCAACCATTGAGCCATCAAGATTAATGAACACATGATTCCGTGATACCCCAAACACCAAGTCTCGTGCTTTTCACAGGACTGATTCCGATGTATAATCTATTCGATCCAAATAATCCTAACAACAAAGCAAGATTAAAGGCTCTGATACCACTTAATGGAATTAATTATACATAAACCCTAGAATGATGCGGAATATTTATTCTAGGACAATCATGCTTCATGTTATCAAAGATTATGGAACGATAGACAAACCTGAATCCATAGCAATATCTTGAGAATCCTTTGATGAAGACTTGATGAACGATTATTGCCTTCCAATTGATCCTTAGGGTTCTTGGAATTCAATTGATAATGGGAATCAAGAGAATAAAACCTAGGTAGGTCAATTGGGGACCATAACCCTATATTTATAATGACCTAGTATGTTAGTCAGCCCATTATAGATTAACAACTAGGCCCCTTAGGTATCTACACATATTAATTATAGATCCCATACTTATAAAAGATGACTTGGGCCCCCTTCAACTTTAGTAGATCACTTTATTAGGCCCAAATACTTTAATATTTAATGTGACATATACAATTAATTATAGTGCACATACGTCTATGTGCTTAAAGACTTTATTTATTATACTAGTATATGTAAAGTTCATAAAATATTCCAACAGTAACGGGAATAAAAAGAGAGATGATGGATGAGCATAGGTTAGAGACGTCGAGAATATGATGTGGGCTTCATCAGAGGAAGGGGAAGGTCGTTGAGGAAGTAGGGGAAGGGCAAGGCACTAAGGTAAGAAAGGTGAGGGCCTTCGGTGCCGAAGAAAAAGGGGAGCTGGACATACATCTTTTAGAGACAATGCGTGCACGAGTGTGTGCGAGTGTGTGAATGAGGGGAGGGGAAGTTAGAGTTTTGTTTGGGGGCTTTTTTGGTATCTAGAAGTTTCATTAAACTAGGGACTTGGAATAAATGTTTTTTTTAATGGAATCCTCCCTCCATCTCACTTAAAAAGGCATACAATTTCATTTTAGATATCCCATTTAAAAAGACACACTATAATTATAAAATCTTTTCAATACTTATTTATTTATGGACCCAATAGTCATAATTATAATAACTATCAATTTACTATTTCCTATTTCACATTCTCTTTACTAGCTCACTTTTACATATTTTCAACACTTATTCACTACACTTTCCTTAATTTCCATGCAAGACCCATTTTGTGTCTTTTCGGATGAGACGCAGGGAGCAATGCTTAAAATCATCTCTGTTGACGGCGGTGTTCTAAAAGACCCCGCCTAGGCGCTAGACCTCTCTCCAACGCCTAGTTCTAAGTCCCGCCTAGGTCTCGACTAATCCCGACTAGTCCCCGCTTAGGCGCTAGGCCCGGCTCCGCCGCCTAGCATCCGCCTAGCACTTTTTACAACCTTGATTGACGGAATATAGGAGATGTTGGGTCGTTTTAAGAAAATTGATCTGGCTGGCTGAAGGGGCCTTGGGGAATTAATTCTTCCTCAAAAAGGGGTGAAACTAGTATTCGGGTCGGGTTAGATAGATGATTGGGATATCGGATCCGGTAAAGCCGCCCTACTGGCTGCTACTCTCCGGTTAAACCATCACAAAACCCTAAACAAGCTCATGCTTTTCCCCCAAGAAAAAAAGAGAACGCATGGGAGTCTCCATTTCAATCGTAAGTGGTTTTAATTCAACTTTTTGTGCATTACAATCGAAAATATTGCCTATTTTTACTTCTCCCAAATTTCAATTGCAGGCATTGGGTTCGCAAAGCGTGGTGATTTAGGGTTCTAGATTGTTCGGAAATATCAATGTTAGATAAAGAATTCAACTTTTAGGTTGGCGAAAATTACAACAAAAAGGTTTGAAATTTAACATTTTTATTCCTGCGATCTGGCAAATTTGAGTTTTTATCCTGCACAATCACATTATTCTATCTGATTATACAATGATTGTTGTTGGGTTTGTGTAGAATGTCAATAGTAGCACGATCCCGGCGTGTTTTCTTAGTTATTGCAAAGAAAAATCAGAAAGCTCGGTTGTATTCGAGTGTCACTGGGAATACTCCACCTCCTCCGAATGAACCAATTGCTGCTGCAGCAGCAGCCGCATCTATCCTCAATAATGAAGCTCTAGCTTCCGTTCCGCCTCCGAGCAATGGATCAGGGAGGAAACCATGGAGTTTCCTTAAATATGCTCTTCTTGCGACAATTACCGGAGGGGTTGCTACAGCTGGCTATGCTTCCTATGGTAATTTTTTTCCCTTTTTTAGCGGTTTAACTTTGCTGTCAAACGAGCCATTGTTAGAATGCAATCAGAAGACCCGTACTATTGTGCTTTGGGCTCTGAATATTGTTGATTTAGAATTTGAACCATATTTGCATTTAATTTACTTTTGTGGGTGCATATAAATTTCTTTGCATATGACATGTAAGTGTGTGTGTATTATTATTTCTATTTTTATTTAGTCAGATTGATGTGTGACACGAAAATACTGACTTTGAAATTGAAGATATTCATGAAACAGTATAGTTGCCCCAAAAATGAGATTTAACTTCAAGAAACCACTGAAGATGGTTTTCATGTACAATGCCGATCACTAAGTGCAGTAGTTAGGAAGAGTCGTAGGAAGATCGGAACTAACATGACTTATAGTAATGAATCGAGTCTCTAAACAGTGATGGACTCAAATTAGAACAGAAAAGAATGCATGTCATCAAGTAGTTTGTTGGGACAAAGGCTGGCTTGAGTGGAGAAAAATAAACTTCTATTAGTAAGGAAGAATACACAAGATACTGAACAGGAGTTCAGAGAGCCAAAATTCTGAAAAACTTAAAAACACAATAAAAGACCTTAAAAGAAAAAGAAGCATGCCAATCCACAAAAAAAAAAACATTTCCATTGAAAGATACTTTTGGAGAAAGAAGCTAAGTAAACCATCTCAGAGAAACGAGAATGACATGTTTTGGTCTTTAAAGATCATAGCATTTGATCCAAGACTCCAAACACACGAGAACTGCAAACATTCTCCTAACGCACAGGGGTTGCCATCTTTTCCCATTCTCGAAGCCCTCTCACCCCTTGAATTTTGAATGTGCATGTCTGTCACGATTTACTGTTTATACATCTCAGATGGGGCAATATTTCTATTGCTAAAAGTAGAAATTGCTAATTCATGCAATTTTTATCAAAGAAAAATTCCTATCAAAAAACTTGTCAAAGAAAAATTGTAACAGATAGAAAGAATTCAAAGATATAACCTAGTCTGATGCAAATTCTTCTCTGTAATTATAAATTATAGATTCAAGGAGGGAATCTTGTAGTTGTGGGTTGTAAGACATGACATGATGTTACTTGGTCTGGCAATGTGAAGCCTTGTTCTAAAGGCATAATCTTCTAAGCAAGCAAACCCCATCCTAGTGTTTTCACATTTCGGTCAAAGTTAGGGAGGCCAATCTTTATTGTATATTTCTATATATATATATATATATTGTTTTTAAGTTTCACAGTAGTATTAGCTGGAAGTTCGAACCTCTTTGTGTATGTATAACATTTGACCTATCCACTGCAGCATATAGCTTAGGGGAAGTTAATGATAAGACAAAGGCTTTGCGTGCATCTGCAAACTATACCGTAGCAGATGATGCTTCTTCTCTTGATGTGAGTATGGCTAAACATCCTTTTTTTATTGTTATTTCATGTGTTTGATCATGATATGCCTGATGTTACACACTTATATATGTTTATGTGTATGCGTATGCTTTTGTTTATGTTTTTGTTTTTGTTTATGTATATGTATATGTATATACTCCCTCCGTCCCACTACAAACTACACACTTACTATTTGCACGGGAATTAAGAAAGATGTTAGTGGATTAGGTGTTTTGAGTATGAAAATTGAGGTAGGAGAGATAAAGTGGGGTACAGAATAATAATTGAATTGTTGTTGTGAGTATGACATGTGGGTCTCATTAATATAAAAGTAATAAAACATTTCTATTTTAGGAAGTGTGTAGTTTGTAGTGGGACACCCTATGAGGAAAGTGTGTAGTTTGTAGTGGGACGGAAGGAGTATATATTAACCTTTCAGAACTGGAGAAAGAAATTATCTTTAATGTGACGATGCTGCTGTTTTACTTTGTTGTGAATTATTTTAGTGTTTAGTGGTGCCTCTAGTATTTTGTGGAAATCATTTATTATAATCGTTTGGAAACTTAATTCTAGTTTAGATTACTTGTGAGTCGTTGACCCTCTCTTTAGCTGTCAACTTGTGGCTTGACATCTATATTTACCATAATCAGATCTTATTTAAACAATCCGTAAGCTCCTTTCTCTGGGTTCAGTTCAGATGTTTTGGGAAAGGAGGGAATGCAATAAATTTGAGGGGTGTGTGTGTGTGGGGTGGTGGTGGTGGTTTCACTGCAGTTTTTTTTTCTTTTCATTTTTTGTTGGTTTGTGGGTGGAGGGACATGAGGATTACAGATTAATATTTGCCGAGGCATCTATTGTGAGGAAAAAAATACGATTTCATTAGCATCTTGTAAGCATCTGCTAATGGTGTCTTCCGAGGAGATTCATTTTCTGTTTTGAAAAGGGATTGGTCCGCTGCTATTGTTTAATGTAGGCTTCCTGTATTTCTTAAAGTTTTTTTGTAGGTTGATGGACTCCTTGTCCATTTGATCGTTTTTTCATTTCCTTCTAATATAATTTATTTTCGTATAACAAAATCTGATTCAAAATTGCTGATGACATATGCTAATCTTCAAAATGAATATAATTTTGATTTGGTTAGGAGATCTCTAAACCATGTATGCTCTATGGCAATTTTGTTGTCTCTGCTTTTCTTTTAAGGTCATCATCTTAGTCGAGTTAATGGTATACATCATTGTAAGTTTAACACTTTTTGCTATCATGACTGCAGAAATTTCAAGCTTTGACGAAGTCTGCTGCAATGACAGGTTGGCTTTCTCCAAACTGCTCCCTAGTTCCTCAACATATGCAGTTCGTTTTCTATAATTGATTTTATGCCATCAATCTGATTGAGAGATGATATAACATTTTAAAGATGTAGAGTGTTTAGATAAAGAATTAGGTCGATGCGAAGCATAGATTGTGCTAAAAGAGAAAGCTGTATAGTGGCTTCTTATTGAAATTAGTGTTGCATGCAAGCATGTATGGCTCCGGTATAAAAATCCACAAAGTAGTTGTGATGTCATATATGGTTGTGGCCGAGTGTTACTTCATATGGTCTTTACATCTTGAATTTGCCGAAGACTTTGGCTTGTATTACTCGAATCTATATGTTAATAAGCCTTGTAGCGAACGTGCTGCCAAAAGTAGCTTAATCCGGTCCTACATATTCTTAAGTAGCAAGTCTCAAACTACAGGATAAGATCATTATGTATATTGCTCAACATGGTAAAGCGTGCACATCTATCTTTTTTCACCAATGATCGGTAAGATTGTTGTGCATACTTTACCATGGTCCGGGACGGAGGCAATATAGGGCAAGGGAAGTCAATTGAGTGCATCGACTCATTATATTGCTTTTATTCCCTTGAGGACTAGCCCAACGAAACAAGTTAAGGCAAGTATGCTCAAATGCTGGGATCAAAGACAGGCTGAATTGCTAAGAGCAGAGGCAAAAAGAACATTGCCGAGCAAAAGTGCTACAATTGTGGTATCTTGGGCTTTTTTCCTCGGACTTGTCTTGCCGCCCAAAATGTATCTCAAGAACTTCCGGCGGCTCAAATGGCACCACACTGGCATTTCTTGGTAAGCATAAGCCAACACGGCTGCTTGGAGGCATCAACCTATGGCTCAAATATCAGTTGTAAGGGTAGAGCTGTGGACTTGTCTCTTGCTCAATCTTGGTTTTCCTCATAAGTCATAACCTCTTCCTCCTAAGGTTCCTTTATTGCAACATGTCACATGAATTATACCCTACCAGCATGCATCACAACCTTTGGGACTCTCACCTAAAACGAAGCAGTTGTGATATGATCGTTTATTGGGATTAAGAAAGAAACCTCAGGCTCATTTCAATTTGTAGGCAGTTACATATGGCCCTCTGCCTCTGTTCACTTGCAAAAGAGCGAGGAATTTCCTGTGAGGAGCTTGCCGCTTTATTAAGTAACATCTTGTCTCTTAGCGATGGATGCAGTTAGTATAGTTGTCTGTAGAAAGGTAATGAAACATTGGCTGATCCACAGCTTACCACAGGGGGGTAATTGGCCCCCTTTGTTTTTAAAATTTTTCCTCTTACTAGTGCCAATATTTTGAGAATTTAGAGATTTTAGTGCAATTTATTAAAACTTGCCCCTTTGTGTGAAAAAAAAAATGCACGAATTTTTTTGTCCCCTTTTACTTGATGAAAATAATTTGCCCCCCCCCCCTCCCTTCAAAGAAAATTCTGGCTCCGCCACTGTAGTGAAACACTGTTTGTAGTTGGTTTCTTCATGCGTTCATTGCAGCATTCCTGTCTTTCGTTTTCAGTTTCTTAGTGGCTTTATCTCTTCACCATGTTGGTAAATTCATTACTACCAAGTTATCATATAGTGATTTGTTTCCCAATGTTTTCAGTCCCTGCCAAGTTGGTTGAGCTTTACATGGACTTGAGAGCGTTAACTGAGGAACATGTTCGAGTATGTGCTAGACTTTATTGACTTTCCCAAAACAGCTCATCTTATTGGCTTTTAACATCTCCTATTTGATTATAGGGTTTTACTGAGCCATCTTCAGAACAGCTCCTCCCAGATTTGCATCCAATGGAGCAGCATGTGTTTACTCTAGTTTTGGACCTGAATGAAACATTATTATACTCTGATTGGACGGTAAAGCCTTGTGCGATAATGCTTATCTTCAATCTTACTCCCTCCGTACTAGAAAGATAATTAAATTTTGATAAAAAATTATGAAAGTCTGATTATTTCAATGGAATCTAAAAATGTTATTGATACACCAACAATAATACCAGTAGCGAAATTAGGATTCTTACAAGTGGGTGCAAAGTTTACATTGCAAACCTTCAAATTATAATTGTCATGTACATGATTGTAATAGAAAACTTCACATAATATTTGTCCCCTACGTGATTACTATACAAAAATTCAAATTATAATTTTCTCTATGCGTTTCGATACCTTCCAAACAGTTTAATTACAACAAAAAAATCACCATATTTAGTCGATTTCTAAAAAATGTAATCAGCATTTAATTGTAAATTAGTAAAATTACAATAAACTTGTTTTAAGTGGAAAAGTAGTCCTATGAACAAAATACTTCATATATTGGTAAAATTGCACCAAAATTATAATTATATAAAAACGTAATATTTTTAAGTTATATCGTACTTTTGATTTTTCATATAATACTTGATTCTTTTCAAAAATAACAATCCCTTTGTATATCCCATATTTAAAGAATATATGATTCTCTTGTATAATGGTAAAATGACACTATTATTTCTCTATCAAAAACAGAGCTACCCTTAAGAACAAAATAAAAAAAGTAAAACGCTACTCAAGTATTTTATTAGAGTATGCCAGTCAAATATATTTGAGGGCGAGCCTTGGCGCAACGGTTAAGTTGCTTCTTTGGTGACCATAAGGTCACGGGTTCGAACCTTGGCGAACAGCCTCTTGGCAATTGTCAGGGGAAGGCTCTAGCAAATGGTTCCCTCTCCCAACCCCCGCTTGGCGGGGAGCGCTTGGCGCACCGGGGTTTGCCCTTTTATGCCAGTCAAATATATTTCCTTTTAATTGAGTACTGTCTGAATTCTCAAATAATTTAGTTCATTTTCTTCAATTAATGACCTAAAAAGATGTGACCCATCAAAGAATGTAGCAAGAAATGCATCAAAAGAAGACATAAGAAATCATATAGATTTGATGTTGAAACAGACTCTAAAGGGAATAGAATACAACAGCAACAAAGCCTTGGGCCCAAAATGATTTGGGGTCAAGGGAATAGAATGAGAAAGAAAAAAGATATGGCTGCTGGGATTTGAAGCTAGGTCTCTCGCCACAACATGAAATACTCACTACTAAGCTACAACAAATTGATTTAGATATTGTACATAATATATACTGCGTGCACTTACAATGGGATAAGTCAAATTAGGGGGTAATATTTTTTGATTAAATGTTGGGAGATGATACATGTGGATCTTCCCTTGAAAAATAATGTCGATAACAATTCTTAGAATTTCATTGAATATTTAAATTGGCATGAATTTGTGGTCAAATTCGATCAAGTTGACCACCAAAGTTAAAGTGAGACTATCTTTCCGGGACGGATGGAGTATATTGCAGTGTGTAGCTTGTAGTAGGACCTTGAAAATGATGTCTGGACTTGACAATGCCTTTGGTTCCTTTCTTTTTCTTCGAATTATATTTTTTATGTTTGCTCATGAAGCGTGATCGTGGTTGGAGGACATTCAAAAGGCCTGGAGTTGATGACTTTTTGGAACATCTTGCTCAATTTTATGAAATTGTTGTGTATTCTGATCAGCAGGGCATGGTATGTTGATTTCTCACTTTATATCCTGTCATAACTTCTGGATTATACTCCCTCCGTCACATAATAAGTGTCGATTTTCCTTTCGGTCTGTCCCAAAATAAATGTCGCATTTCTGAATACGGAAAGCGTCTTGGTGCAAATTCACCATTGTACAAGCAAGGTGCAAACAAGTAAAGCACATTCTTTAGAAACGTTGACAAGTCAAATGCGACAATTATTATGGGGCGGAAGGAGTAATATTAATGACAAGAGCTGATCTTTATTGGCTGTTGCAGTATGTTGACCCTGTTTGTGAAAGGTTGGACCCAAAGCACTGCATACGGTATAGGCTATCGAGGGCTGCAACCAGATATCAGGATGGAAAGCATTATAGAGTATGTTCTACTATTGATACTCTCTATCTACTTTTGATTTCGTCATTATTTCTCAACTCCTAAGTAATATCTTTATTCTTGAGCAGCTTGGTCATTTTGATTTAAGGGTTTCCTATTATTTCCAGTTATGAACATCTAGCAATTTATCAATGCAAGCAAATATCATGCAGTGAAAGTGCCACGAGAGTTTGAATAAAAGGTCAATGCCGTAGCTGAAGTATCAAGCTGCAAGTTGGAACAAGAGATATTTCTCTATGAATGGACACAAATCACATCAAATAAGATTGACTTGAAAGTCTGTGCTGGTAGAATAATGGCATGTAGCTTGTCAGTAAACAGCTAATGAACCTGACTTATAAACATGCCGGGGACACAAATTGCAATTCCCAGTTAAAATGTCAACTTATGTGGGAATAACATAGTAGTCGTAAAGTGTAAATAAGCACTTATGCATTTGAATATGTTTTACCTTTTTAGAAGAATCTTTGGCGAGGCTCCGCAGAACCTAAAGTTTAATGGAAAAGGAAGAATTAAGCTGTGATTGAAATGCAATTTTGGAGGTACTTGTGAGGCTATCTTTTTCTTTCTCCACAGCAGTTTTGCTTTTGTTAAGCAATGGTTAGATGTTGCAAGCAGGTATTGCAATGCCTAGTAGCCTACTAATGACCCTCTACTTTTGGCGATTCTCTTGGTCTTTTCTTTTGGGGGGGGGGGGGATACTGCTTCAACAAACAAAAAGTAAAAAGAGAGAACAAGTAAAAGGTATTCTTGAAGAAATAATTATCTATACTCCATTTGTCCCAGAAGAAGAGTCACATTGTTTATTGCACGCTTTGTCAGAATGTAGCTTTACTTGCTTTTACCTTCATGAATTTGCATTAATATTTTTTTCACTTTATTTTTTGGAGTGGGGGATGGAGAGAGAAACTGTATATTTTTTGGCGCAAAAATCAATATACATCCAAATAACTTATAGGCTCAAATTACTACTCCAGTGCCTGAAATAAAGCTTGTGCTTGTGTAAATAACCTGATGTTCCTGCTTCCAGGACCTATCAAAGCTTAATAGAGATCCATCAAGAATTCTCTATGTGAGTGGTAATGCACTTGAAAGCTGCCTACAGCCAGATAATTGCGTACCGATAAAGCCATGGAAGTGTGAAACTGAGGACACCGCACTTGTGGATCTTATTCCATTTCTTGAATGTAAGCGTCCTAAAATCTTAATAAAAAATGCAGTACGTGCCTTGGAGGCTGTGACCTGATGCTATTCTATTCTAGTTCAGATTTCTGCTGCTATCTTTTGTTGAAAACATGGCTAACCTTAATTGAAGTCACTATTCTTTACCACTTCCTTGTTTGACTGTAGATGTTGCACGGCATAGACCCGCAGATATTCGACCTGTCCTAGCTTCATATCAAGGACATGATATAGCAAAAGAGTTTATTCAGCGTTCAAAAGAACATCAAAAGTAAGTCTATTTCCAGTTTTTGTATCTTCCTTTTACCGAGTGATGAAAGTTGAAGAACCTCTTTCCATGATTCAAATTTAAATTTTACTCAGTATTATATCCCAGTGATATTGCATATTATGTCAGTATCCTGATAAATAGACGTATTCCTGGCATGGATGGGCCGGGGATATAGCAAAAGTTGCACCATGGGTTGTTGATAAATATGGGTAAAACTAGTTTATGAGTTTATCTCTGAGTTAAGTATTTTTCGTTGATTTTTGACGAGTGTCTGCCCTGATGTTCACAGAGTGTGTCAATTTCTGACTTTTACAGATGATATCATGATAGCTTTTATTTATTTAGTTTCCTCATTTTTATTGCATGTATTTGTTTTCCCCCCTTTCTGGTGGACTTCTTGCTGGCTAACTTTTACATTCTGTTGAGTGTAAAACTTATGCTTCACTCGATAACAATTTTTTTAAAGGTTAGAACCTCGTTGGGTTGGTAGATTTACTTTGTGCGGATGAGCAGCATATAATTATCCCTCAGTCCCTAATTGAATGTCGATTTTTTTTCTTTTCAAATTTGCTCTTGATCAAAAGAAAATTTGGAAAAAAAAAAATCGACATTCATTTAGGGACAGAGGGGATATAACAAAAGTTGCACTATGGGTTGTTGATGAATATGGGTAAAACTAGTTTATGAGTTTATCTATGAGTTAAGTGTTCTTCGTTGATTTTTGACGAGTGTCTGCCCTGATGTTCACAGAGTGTGTCAATTTCTGACTTTTACAGATGATATCATGATAGCTTTTAAGCCTTTTATTTATGGGCAGATTACAAAATAGGGCCTAAAGTCTACGGAGAGGTACCAATTTGGGTTTGACTTTTCAATTTTGGCAATTTAGGGTTTAACGTGACATTTTTTGCTCAGCTAAGGTCTTTTTGACGAAATTCGTTAAAAAAGTCAGTTAAATTACACTTGACTTGCACGTGATGTCAAAATTGCATTAATTTTATATGGATAAATGCAATTTTTAAATTTAAAGGGTAAAACAATTTTTTTTTTCAATATTGACTATTTTAATACTTTTTTTGACAAAAATTATTTATTATTGCTAAAAAAATCTTTTATATAAGAAATTAAATAAATTATTATGTACAAAAATAATAATTCATTTTCCCCTAATACCTCACCCCGCCCCCTTCAACCCTTCTTCTTTCTTTTCCAGCCACCCATCTGCCACCACCGTATATCCGCCACCGCCACTGCCACCATCATCACCCTTTTCTTCCTACTCTCTACAAGTCCAATTACCGTCCGATCAGCAACCACGTTCTCCTTTCTCCAGATTTGAGCTCTTAATACCCTCCACCCCACCAAATCTGCAAGCAATAAAAAATATACACCTCCAAACCACAAATTTTTCCGCCAAGTATTTTTAACCTTGATTAAAAAAATCATGCACACACACACACAAGAACACGAACGCATAAAATGGAATTCAATTTTGAAGGTGAGTTTATGGGTTGAGTTGGGTTCTTAGAGAGAGAAAATTTGATTAAGAGAGATGTTATTTAGGAGAGTAGAAGTGAAGGGTCATATGATTTAGGAGGGGGCGTTGATGGTGGAAAAGGTTGGGATAGGGCAGGGCGTCCATGGGCGGTGGGGGTGAATGGTGGAGTAGATGAAGGGTGGAGTTGGGGATGATTGAGTTTGGAAATAGAAATTGAGGTGGTTTATAATATTCAAAATAAAAATAGGGCTGTCTTTTTAGACAGAAAATATTATGTTTTTATTCACATCCCTTTCATTTCCATAAGCTTACTTTGACACTTTAAAACAACTATTCATTTAAAATTAATCAAATTTGGTCAATCACGTGCAAGTCACATGTAATTTACCGACTTTTTAATGAATTTCGTCAAAAAACCCTTAACTGAGCAAAAAATGTCACGTTAGGCCCTAAATTGCAAAAATTGAAAAGCCATGCCCCAAATTGGTACCTCTTTATGGACGTTAGGCCCTATTTTGTAATTTGCCATTTAGTTTCCTCATTTTTATTGCATGTAGTTGTTTTCCCCACTTTCTGGTGGACTTCTTGCTGGCTAACTTTTACATTCTGTTGAGTGTAAAACTTATGCTTCACTCGATCCCGGTTTAAGGTTTTTATTTTTCTTTTTAGTCTGTCCCAGTTTAAGGTTCTTAGTTTGCTTTATTCCTAAAATGGACAATGAGGCCCACTTGCTACATTCACAATAACAACCCACTTACTATACCCTACAACTTTCTCTCTCTACTTTACTTTTCATACTCACAACATTTACCTTTTCTTAATCTCCGTGTAAAGTGAAACTAAGAACACTAAACTGGGACAAAGAGAGTTAAATGATAAAATCTGATCAAATCCGATAGATGCATGCATGATTGCTAGTTTTGACCTTTTGTTGTTTGGATCTGTCATTCGGCTGATGATACACTTGCTAAAAATGATGTAGGAAACTGTCGGAGCAGAAGCAACATGGCCGTCTCTGGCGCCGCTGAGATCAAATAAATGCAGAAATCTTCTCCTGGACATGGGAAGAGTTGATTAATATGAGGGTTATCACCATATTTTGTTTTCTTAAGAATGTCAATTTTTTTTTCTCATGTACTCCCTTCGTCCCAGTTTAACCTCCCTCACCTTTTATCCAAAAAAGGCTGTCTCATTATTATAGGTTTCACCTTTCTTTCTGAAAATGGCAAAAATTGTGGGCTCCACTTGTTAATCATATTCACTTATTCCATTTACAACCCCTTTTTCACTCATTACTTTTGAATATGATTTTTTTTTTTTTTTAATTATTGTGCCAAAAAAGGGGGAAGCTTAAACTGGGACGGAGGATTATTTTTTAGACAATCATTTTGGGACGGAGATGGTAATGTTACGTTGAATGTGGTACTGCAGTAATTCGTTCAGGCTCGAAGATTAAGCTCACCGTAAGGATATGCTAGAGGCATAATTCAGCTTTTTTTTTTTTTTTGAAGTTTTTTCTTAATCAATGTTTCTTATGAAAAATTTATTAGATCCTAGACTGTTAATCATGTTCTAAGTCATGGTATAGTAAGATCATTAACAATATTTTTCTTATTATTTACTCCCCATTTCATAATATATGTTGTATTTAACATGTCAACATTAATAAGAATAAGAAATGTATTCCTTTTTTCAGGATAAATGTCGCATTTTGTCAATAAATAATTATGAATAATGTTTCTATTGTCGTATCAATAACCATTTTCAGAAGAATAGTTCAAAGTAAATCAAATTCTCATAATTTTTTTTTATCAAAGTTGATCTATAATTTTTCATTAATTAAATGTTGGTCAAATGCAACATATTATTCTGAGACAAGAAGTTATTTTGTGCAACTAAGTCTATTTTCTTTTTATTTGGAAACAAATGGAAAAGAGGTGGTATTATGTTTGGGGGAAAACGTTTTTCTCATTTTCCGGTGTTAGGGACAATTATTTGAAGGAAAAGTTTCGAAAAGTTATTCATTTTGTAAAAAAAAAAAAGACATTCAATTTGGGACGAGGGGAGTAAGTTCTTTAGTGTTACTCAAACCATGGACTCTAGAAATGAAGTCCAACCAAAAAGTGACTTCCCTAAGAGATTGTTAAGGAACCTCTGTTTCTGTTATACATCCATCCATTATCAAACCTGTAATCAGAATCAGCAGCAAAGTTGAAGGGTCAGCTCAAAAATCTTGAGGTTATGAATCCTATAAGAAAAAACAACATTTTCCAAGAAACTATTTTTGCAGCCAATACATACACTCTGAAGCTAAAGCACAAAAAATTCTCCTATAGCACTCGAGTGTCAGATGAAGAGTATATCCGGTCGGTCCTGCACAGAAAAGGAGAGTACTTTAAGGACGATGAAAACAAGAAGTATGCGAGGAAATTACATGACAATGCAGAGTTATGCTTGCAAAAACTAACCCATCAGTTAAGGAATGTCAGTTTAATCTACTTTATTTTGTGAAAGTTGCACATTATTTTGACAAAAAGCATTACGGCCCAGGCAAACAAGAATTTTGTACAGTCTCAAGATCAAAAACAGGTTATTGTTTTATTGCTACGAGCAATGCTAGGGTTACAAAAAGAATTTACAAAATTTTGGATACAAATACAATTGGCAATACATGATTGGATATATTTTTTTTTTGTTTTCTTTTCTTCTTCTTTTAAATTAAAGAAGGGGATCAACACATTTCACCGCTCCCCCCTTGATGCACTTCACAGAGGCGCCTAGCTATGCTAGGGAGGGCAATGTCATTCCCTCTAACCACTGGTGGGGGAATCGAACCCATGACCTCCAGGTTGGAAGCCATTAACTAGTGAATAATGGGACCTACAAACACAACTTTCAATCATTTACTGCCAACTGTATTATAATCAAAGTTTTGTAAACCTTTTTTGTAACTTAAATATTACTGGTGTAAATTGTTTTGGTAAAAGCAACTTCTAGTCTTCTAACCTTTAAGCATTCATGCATTCTTCAAAAGGAGGCAAGTGCTCGGAAGGTTTGATTCAAAATATATTTTTAAGCATATTAACACTTCAAACTTAAAGATCAACAAACCATTTACAGCCCTAAAAACAACCCGAAATTTGTCAGGAGCATTCAGAACACACAAAAAAAGGTCCATCAAGAGATCTGTAAATAATAGCAGCAGACAATCTCGTACCATATCGTTTAATGAAAGCCCTCTAAAACCTTCCATAACAGATGCCCAAAGAGATGCCAAAAAGACGCTTTGTTCCATAAAAGCACAAGCGATAAAACAGTATTCTCTAATAATAATCAACAGTTTTATTACAGTGCTGCATTGCCACTTTTCCCAAAGACGCCAACAAGATTATGAAGGAATGACACCAAAGATTCTGGAGTTCCCAGGCTTCACCAGCCTTCTTGAACAGTCTGTTCCAAAGAAACCTAGCCCCACTGCGCTGAAGGAAAAGATGATCATGGAGTCGTATGAATCCTTACAAATCACACCAGTGTGGAGAAATACATTTTGAAGGTTAGTGAATCTGCAATGTGTCATTAGTATAGAGCCTCTTAAGCACTAAATCCCGTACAAAGTCCCTCACTAGGAAAGGAACCCTTGCCTTCCAGATAAAAGACGACAAGGAAAACTCGTCTACTCCAAAACAACCACCTTCACGATATTAAAAAATAAAAAATTGTTCCATTTGACAAGTAAAACTTTGAAGGATGTAGCTTAACTTCCTAGTACCTTCTTGAAATGCACTAATATATTATCCTTTTTGAAATGGGACTATTTTTTTAGAACAACCAAAAAGGAAAAATATATTACTTTTTATAGAGTAACATTTTCAGAATGTATATAAAACCATGAGCAAATTAGCAAGCCCAACCCTAGCGTTCTTTCAGACAGCAAAAAAAGGGACCTAAATCAGGTGACCATGTCATCTTTATTGTAACTGAAGATTGTTCATTTATAAAGAAGAAAATGATACCTATGTTAGTTCATTTAATTTCTGTCAGCTCAAAGTCACTTTTACCATTTTTCCTAGACAAAACCCATGTTTGGGTCACTAAAGAAACACTGTTTTTCTGCTATTTTCACTGATGTTTTTTATTTTGCAATGTCCTCATTTAAGTACCAATTTTTTGCAATGTCCTCACTTCATTAACAACAGAGCCGTCAATTTTTTTAATGGATTTTAGTCACGTGATGGCTCGTAACTAAACACGTTTAGAAAATTAACGTATCCATCAAGAGAGTTAATCCAAATTTAACAAAGTATTTTAGGCAGCACGTGATAATTCTCACTCCAGTCAAACATTTCCCTATTTCCACCGGCCATCTTCCCACTCCTTTTCTTTCTCTTTCCTACTCCGGCCACCTCCTGCAGTTCATCCGCCTCCCCCACTCGTTCCGGTTAACAAGATCTACTTGGAATCTTGGACTAAAGAGAAAACCCAGTCACTATCTCCCCACTCCTCCGGCAAACCAAACACAGCACTGCTCCGGGCGAACCAATCACTACCTCCTGCCGGCCGCCTCTTCATCAGCTCGACAAACCCTCGATAGCGCCTCTTATTGTGCCGAACTTTTTTGTCCTCAATCGCTAGCGTATTCCTGGCGCCATTTAGTGAAGACTCTACACCATTTGGGCTCAATTTATTTGACATTTGCCTAGAACTTTGGTTCATAGGATTTTTGCAATTGACTGGGGATAGGGGGTTTCTACCATTGGTGGGTATGAAATTTCTTCAAAGATTTCCAAGCAATTGATTCCAATATGCTATTAACTGTGTGTTTGAACCTTTGGGGTGGGGTTTCACGTTTGGTGGGTTTGTGGGTGGGGTTCATGGACAGTTGGGAGTATAGAGATTAGGTGGTGGGGGAGGGGCAATGAAAGGGTATGGAACTACATTTGCTTCCATGGAAATCTGCTATCACGTGACTAAAATCCGTCAAAAAATTGACGGCTCCCTTAATGGAATGAGGACATTGCAAAAAATTGATACGTGGATAAGGACATTGCAAAATAAAATAAAAATAACATTAGTGAGGACATTTGAAAAACAGTGTTTCTTTAATGACCAAAACATGGATTTGCCTTTTTCCTAAACAAAATATGCAACAGCTGATGGCCAACTCTGTATATCAGCACTCAACATCTGATGGCCGACACTGTATATCAGCACTCTAAGGGGGCGTTTGGTTCGGTGGAAAAAAAAGTGAAGGAATGAAATTGTCAATGGAATGGAATTGTAATGGAATTGGAATGGAAAAAAACTGGTCAACCCCCTCCGTTTGGTTGGCACGAAATGGAATGGAATTGTCATTCAATTCCTTGACAAATCATGTTTGGTTTGAAAATACAAATTATAGGAATGGAATGAAAGCATATAAAATGACCAATTTACCCTTTAAAAAAAAAATTTGGAGGGGGGTGGGGGTAGGGTGGGGGGGGGGTGGGGGAGGGTAGGAGAAAAAAAAAATTTCGTGGGGGTGGGGGGTGGGGGTGGGGGTGGGGGGGGTGGGGGTGGGGGTAGGGTGGGGGAGGGTAGGCAAAAAAAAAAAAAAAAAAAAATTCGTGGGGGTGGGGGGTGGGGGGTGGGGGTGGGGGTGGGGGTGGGGGGGGGGTAGGGTGGGGGAGGGTAGGCAAAAAAAAAAAAAAAAAAAACATTCGTGGGGGTGGGGGTGGGGGGGGTGGGTGGGGGTGGGGGTAGGGTGGGGGGAGGGTAGGCAAAAAAAAAAAAAAAAATTCGGGGGGTGGGGGTGGGGGTAGGGTAGGGTGGGGGAGGGTAGGCAAAAAAAAAAAAAAAAAAAAAAAAAAAAAAAATTTGTGGGGGTGGGGGTGGGGGGTGGGGGTGGGGGTGGGGGGTGGGGGGTGGGGGTGGGGATGGGGGTAGGGTGGGGAGGGTAGGCAAAAAAAAAAAAAAAAAAATTCGTGGGGGTGGGGGGTGGGGGGTGGGGGGTGGGGGGGGTGGGGGGGTGGGGGTGGGGGGTGGGGGGGGCGTAAGGGCTGGGTAGGGGCTGGGTAGGGGGTAGGGGTGGGTAGGGTTTGGGGGTATTTTGGTCAAAAAAAAAAATTTTTTTTTCCATTCCCAAAGGAATTGGACTTTCCATCGATTTTATGAAGGAAAGTTGAATTCCTTCATTTGAAGGAATTCAACTTTCCTTCGGAATTTTTTTTTTAAAAAACTTGAACCAAACGGAGGAAAGGAATGGAAAAGGGGGAGTTTTCCATTCCTTTCCCCCCTTTTCCTTCCAACCAAACGCCACCTAACTAAAATGTGCCCATTCAGTGAGTTCATGAGAGATTCTTAGTACATCTCGACTTATCTACTGTAAAGATCACATGCTCAGGCAGTTCTTATCCATAAGTAAAGCATTACACTGCTACTCCAAAAGATTATAGAAACCAAAAAACTCAGTAATCGGTTGTTCATCAAGGAAAAATACAGTTATAATGTTGCTCCTTCAACATCTTAATTAGAGGGCATAGGCCTCTAATCAGATTAGGTCAACAAAACAATATATTCTAACTTTATCCTAGTCTCGTCCAAGTCACACTACACAGCTACTAGTCTCGTTCTCAGGTTCTATGCTTGCAATTGTCGACCAACCCCTCCTTGTTTCATAACCTTAATTTGCATCATGTTTTCTCCTTCTCACGATATCTATATTATTAGTGGAGAATTGACTCGTTTCATGCAGTAGTCTTTTAATCTCTTCGGCAGTGTCCCCATCTCCATTTTTTTCCAAATAATCTAGACAAGAAGCCAAAGCGCCAAGGTTTGGTTTCCACCCGGGGTGACTCGCCATGATTGCTTTCTTCATTGCCTCTACTACCTTGTCCATCTGTTCTTTTTTAAGATATCCAAGTGCCATACGACTCCAAGTGCTTGAATTTGCCTCGTTGCCACATTCTATGAGCCTGTTCAAAACTGTTTCGGCCTTCTCCATAAGACCTTTCTTGCAATAAGCAGTAATGAGAAGGTGTGGAACTTGATAGTCAAAATATTTCTTCCCAGCTTCCCACTCCTGAAATATCTTCTCTGCACCATCAAGGTCATCCAACTTAACAAGTGAGCTCATTATACAAAGATAGCTCCTATTGTAAAACTTCCCAATTTTCTTATGAAGGTCCCATACACGATATACGTCATCTTTCTTCCCCAAGCTTGCATAAAGAGTAAGCAGAAATTCATAACCAAACATTCTTTTGTTACCCCTGATGCTTTGTTCAGCTTTTTTCAACGTTGCCAAAGTCTTTTCTGTAGCACCAGCCTTCAAGTATCCATTTGCAGCTACAGCATAGTAATTCCACTCCATAGTGAACCCAGGTTCATCTTCCATCTCTGTAAGAACCTTTTCCATTTGTTCTATGTTTGAAGAAGCTGCATAAGCATTTAACCTTATACTGTATGTGTATTTATTAAAAGGAATGTCCTTGCCTTTCATCTCTTGAATTACAATGTTAAGTTTCTCGTGGTTCCCAATTTTAGAATAGAGGTCCAGCATGACATTGTACGCCAATGACCGAGCATAACCCAACTCTCTCAACTTCTGCATGGTGGCCTCTGCTTTCTCCAACGATTTTGCATCTGCATAGATGCTCAAAAGGGAACCATAAATCTGCCAGACTCTTGATGCATTTGGAATCTTATCAAAGTACTCTTCTGCTTGTTTCAGACCATGAACCTTAGATATCAAACTCAGTCGAAGTGAAATATCTGTATGTGAGGAATTTAGGTAACTTTTGTCACTCATCCATTCAGATATCTGTGGTAAAAATAAGACAAAGATTCAGGTCCAGAAAATACTGAAGGTTATACGCATTGAAGTTACATACACACTGAAAAAGTTGAAAAGATAATACATTTGATTACGATCTGGTAAGGGTCAGAGAGGAAGAGATGATTAGGGCCTAAATCAGCAATATGATACGACTTAACAACAAGAACCACCACCACCACCACAACAACAACAACAACAACAACAACAACATTACCCCAGTGCCGCAAAAGGGTCCCACCTAGGTAAGGGGGCGGATGTACGCAGCCTTGCCCCTGTATTAAAGCACAAAGAGGTTGTTTCCGGATTACCCACGATGAAAATTGCGTTGAAAATTGCATGGACTGGTTGTTGCTTCATAAGCACAAGCAGTTTAGTGAGCCATTTTGCTTTATTCCATCATATTTCCAAGCCAAAAAATAGTGAGTCTTTGGCCCCATCGGAAATGATGGAACATAGTGATATGATACGACTATAGCTACTAAACTGAACTTCGAGTCTCAGACACAGTTTAAATCAATTAGAGTTGGCCAGAGGAATCCTATGCCGCGTTCGATTGAAATTCATGTTCATAGTCTAGGACCGGGTG
This sequence comes from Adenophora triphylla var. japonica, assembly GCA_022495995.1. Lineage (NCBI taxonomy): Eukaryota > Viridiplantae > Streptophyta > Magnoliopsida > Asterales > Campanulaceae > Adenophora > Adenophora triphylla. The sequence goes on along the minus strand of JAFEMH010001252.1, from coordinate 163,200 downwards.
TGTACTGAAAAGACAGTTAATAACATCATGATACTCCAGCTATATTTCTTCAAGTATTCCTAATTAAACAATGAAATTTCCTAGGAAGCGCACTTCAATACCAGCTTAAATCAATTGAAACTTGATTTCAACTATTCTGGTTGGCTAAGTGAACCTCAGTTTGCTGTGACAAAAAGATGGTTGTAAACCCCGCACCAACATAGGTCACTATTAAATAAAGTGGTGAGTAGGATCGTCTCCACAGGGACCTGTCCAATAACTGTTTTGGACCTGCCTGATACCTGTTTCCTTTCAGACCTGCCTAATAACTGTTTGATACAAATACAAAACATGAGTGAAATCACATTTAACACGATTGTGAATACACTAAAGCACGATCTGGTTTGGTCACATTCCCAATGCTATGGCCTTGATTGATAAATGTATATGAAGATACTCTATAAAGATAAAAGTACGTGTCATTCAAAAGATTAGTTGATTTAGAATTGCAAGCACATTCTGAGCACTACCATCATTGGCCAATTCTCTCCATCGTGGATTTTAAAAATTAAGCCCATCGGCGGTGTCCAAGGAACTTAGGGGGCCACCCAAAAATCACACTTAACGCTCCACAAACATCATATTGGTTAGAAAGAACATGGATACTGTATCACCATAATCAAAATGACGTTTCTTAATTAAGGGCCTGCCATAGTTGTCAACCCTTTCCACGCACACTATCCAAAATATCATCTAAGTCCTCTTTCGTATCTATAAACTCAACCACCCCTATACATAAATACTCCCTCCGTCCCACGTGAATAGACACCAAAAATCTTGGCACAATAACTAAGGAAAATGAATATAATAATGAAAATGTGTGGTAGGAAATGAAGAGAGAGAATGAGTGGAGTTGATTGAATAAATTGTGTGGTAGGAAATGAAGAGAGAGAATGAGTGGGTGGGGTAGGATGAATATAAAATAATAAATTCTTTTCCATTTTGGGCAGTGTCTATTCACGTGGGACGTCCCAAAAAGGAAATAAGTGTCTATTCACGTGGGACGGAGGGAGTATCTATTTGGAAAATCAATTTGCAACACGCGACTAGGTCACGTCCATGGGCTACAGGTCACGCACAAACAAACAGAGCTAAGTAATCTTTACTCGAGCCAGATCAACCTCGCATGGAGGGCTATGCTGTTCATTGTTGCATGCTTTTATTTCTCTTTAATTTTCCTTTCTCTTTCACTATCTTATAAACTAAAGTTATAAAACTAATCTCTCCGTCCCATAATAAATGTTGCATTTGACCTGTCAAAGTTTTTAAGGAAAGTGCTTTACTTTACTTGTTTGCACACTACTTGTACAATAGTAAAATTGCATTAACATACTTTCCTTATTTAGAAATACAACATTATTTTGGGATAAACCACAAAGGAAAGTGGACGGAGTATTCAATGCAATTAGTCAATCAGTTTCACAAACCCGAAAAGCTCCATATACAATCTAATTACCATACAAAGCAATTTTTACAATCAACCCCGAATCTAATACACATCACACTACACTACTGCAAGGAAAAAACAATTACTCCGACGAAAAGCGGGGTAAGGTTACCTGGAGGGCATGATTGAAACGTTTGAATTTCCGGAGCTGCCTAATAAGCTTGTGAAGTTCTTTCTGATCAACGGGTCTGCCTTCTTCAACCCATTGGTCTAGAATTGGAACAATTGAAACATTAGGGTTTCCGATTGGGGTTAGCCTACTGTATAGAGTGGTTTTGTCGATTAAGTTGACTGATGATGTTAGGGTTCGTGTGGGATTGGCAAAAACCCTAGAGATTGTTGAAGCAGAGGCGTAACTGTTCACCGAGTTTGAATGTTTGTAGAGGTGGATTAGCTTGTTCATCGTCGCCGGAGCTCGGAATGAAGTTGAGGTTTCAGGGTTTAGGAAGTGAGCTCTGGGGTTTTACGCCACGTGCAATGCATAGGAATAACGCTTAGAACTGCTCCGTAATTAGAGCATCCTTACTCGTAAATTTTTGAAATCTATAACTATAGTCTATATAAAACTATAGTATAAATGCTGTACACTCCCCATTTTCTGCCTTAAATTAGGATCGACACAAAATAGAGACTAGATTTATTACTCATTTACTAAACATATTTCTTTTAAGGGTTAATGACAATTTAGGGCCTGAAGTATAGGGGGTAGTGTCGGTTAGGGGCCCCATATCTAATTTTCGATAAATCAGGGCTCAATATCTAAACTTTTCGTCAATTAAGGGCTTTTTGACGGATTTTATTAGAAAAGTCAGTTAATTGACGGATTTTGGACTAAATTGAAAAGAAGATTAGTTATTAAGGACTGAAATGTAAATTTTTAAAAATTGATGACCATTACAAAATAATTTTTTTAAAAATAATAGTTTTTAAAATATAATATATTTCGAAAAGATGTAATTTTTTTTTTAATTTTTAAAATATGTTAAAATAAATGATATAAATATAAAATAATTGTAATTTTAAAGAAAATAGTATTTTATTTTTAAAAAAAAATAATTAATTTTTAACGTAAATCTTGTAAAATAAATATAAATATAAAAAAATTGTATTTTTAAAGCAAAAAAGTATTTTTTAAAAAAAAAATTAATTAATTTTTAACGTAAATCTTATAATATTTTTTAAAAAATTAATAAAAGTAAGTGACATGTCACGAGTTGGTCTTATAAAAAACTGATTTTTTCTTAAGATAAGGAAAAACGTGTTTTTCAAAGCGCTGTTCAAAATAAACGGTGACAATTTTGTAATTACTGGCAATCATGTTCAAAATAAACGGTGGCATTTTTGTAATTACTGGCAACCATGATAAATGTCAGTGTTAATATTACAAATGACCAGTGATTTCATACTGGCATTTTATAAACATGAAACTGGCACTTTTTACACGGGCACTTTTAAATACATGAACTGGCACTCTTCACACTGGCACTCTGTTACACTAACACTGGCACTTTGTTACACTAATATTTTTGCTGGCTCTCAAAAATACAAGCACTGGCATTCAAAAATACATGGACTGGCATTTGAAAACACATTTACTGGCACTCAAAAATGCATATACTGGCACTCAAAAACACTGATAATTATTTTTGCTGATATTCAAAAAAACATGAACTGACATTCAAAAAAACATGGACTGACATTCAAAATTACAAGAACTGGCATTCAAAAAATACATTGACACTCAGTTACACACTTACTGGCACTCTATTATACACTAACTGGCACTCCAAAATACATGGACTGGCACTCCAAAACACATACACTGGCATCTAATTACCCAGTCCACCAATGTATCAAATTCTCAAACTGGTACTCAAATACTTATAAACTGGCATTCAAAATTACATGAACTGGCATTGAAAAATACATGAACTGTCTGATTCAAATTCCCAAACAAAAACCAAACAAATGCAAATCCAATCACAAACTGGTACTCATTAAATCACAACACTGGTACTCATTAAATCACAACACGGTGTTGGCGGGACGGCGCCGCTTTGGGTAGAGCTCGAAGAAGACGAAGATGAGAGAGGGGCCGGATTGCTGGCCGATTAGAGAGGTAATGAGTGATACCGATCGCTGTTGGAGTGCGGTGGTTTTGGGTAGAGGAAGAGGACCCGGTGGAAACGGTTGTTGAAGACGACGGAGGGAGAGCTTGGTGTTGTTGGAGGCGGCGTCAATTGAGGTAGATAGGAAGATGAGGAAGGTGATTCCGGAGAGAGAAATGAGGATTGGGTCGCCGGCGAGAGAGATTTGGTGAGGAAAACCGATTGTGTTGGCCGGCAGTGATTGAGGGAGACGGTGGGTTTAGTGAAAGGAAATTGGTGAGGAAGTGGGAGAGAGTAGTGGGCCGCCGGCACACTAATTTTAACACAGGGGAGAAGGCGTCGCCGGCGAGAAACGATTGGTTGAAGAAGAAGATTGGGGAGCGGCCTCTGTGATTTACGGCAAGAGAGAGAGAGAGCAATTGAGAGAGAGAATGAGCCGCCCCTTTTTTTAAACACGTTTTTTGTTAAGTTAACAAAAAACGCATTTTTTACAAGTTTTTTGCATTTAAAAAAGATAATATGATTTAAAATGATTAAATATTTTTACAATGATATCTAATTAATTATAAATAAGGATAGTTTAGATAAAGTGTGTTTAAGTTTTTATGAAAAACTTTAAAATTGTAAGTATTTTGATGCAAAAAATCTTTGCTAAAATTGCAAATATTTTAATTAGAATGAAGTACTTTTTCTGACCTCAAAACAAAATTTAATTAATTAAATGCAATTATATATTTATCAAAAATATTCCTAACTAATTACTAGTATTCATTTTCAAAGATAAATATATATTCATCACACATTTAATAAGAAAACATATTAGTAATTTTAATATCTTTTTGTTATAAAAATCTAGACAATTAAATTAAATTATATTCTAAATTTATTTAAAAATAATTATTTTTGCTTATAATGAGGGTATACTCCCTCTACGTTCCAAAATATGTCGCATTCAGATCAAAATTTTTCGTCCAAAGTTATTGTTTTATCTTGTTAAAGAATTAAATTTCTTTACTCTTACATTGAAATTTGATGCAATTTATTAATTATTTAATTGTGAGATATAATGTAAGTGAGAAATAAATAATAAAAATATATTTGATGTTTTTATAGTTATATGGTGTAGTAATAATGGTTTTTTTTAACTTGTAAAATGTATTAATTAACAATTATTTTGGATCTGGAGACAAACAAATTTAAATATTTAAATATAAAAAATAATATTTCAATTCATTACCGTAATATTTTGGAGAACGAATTTGGTCATTAGAAGAAGTGGATACGGGTGTGGCCTGTGAAAGCAAAAGGGTTTTAAGCTAGTTGAGGTAGGTGATTGTCAAAAGGGTTTTAAATTATATTATCTTTTTTAAATAAAATTATTTTTATTAAATAAAAATTGGCAAATTTTTAAATAAAATTTTCTAAATCAAAAAGATTTAAGTGACATGTCACTTACTTTTATTATTTTTTAAAAAAATATTATAAGATTTACGTTAAAAATTAATTAATTTTTTTTAAAAATACTTTTTTTTCTTTAAAAATACAATTTTTTATATTTATATTTATTTTACAAGATTTACGTTAAAAATTAATTAATTTTTTTAAAAATAAAATACTATTTTCTTTAAAAATACATTTTTTTTATATTTATAACATTTATTTTAACATATTTAAAAAAAAAATACATCTTTTCGAAATATATTATATTTTTTTAAAAAATATTTTGTAATGGTCATCAATTTTTTAAAATTTACATTTCAGTCCTTAATAACTAATTTTCTTTTCAATTTAGTCCAAAATTCGTCACTTAACTGACTTTTCTAACAAAATTCGTCAAAAAATCCTTAATTGACGAAAAGTTTAGATATTGAGTCCTGATTTGCCGAAAATTAGATATGGGGCCCCTAACCGACACTACCCCCTATACTTCAGGCCCTAAATTGTCATTTGCCCTTCCTTTAATAACCTGAAATAAAATTTGAAAAATCTGAGAAATATTAATCTCACATCGTCTAGGAATTGAAATGCTAGGAAATAGAGTAGTATATATTGAGAGGCCTTAGCATTTGAAAACCAATTGGGATATTAATCACACATCGTCTATGAATTGAAATGCTAGAAAATGGAGTAGTATAAATTTTGGGGTCTTTGACTCCTTAGTGAATACCAACTTTCTTGATTTATAAATTTTGGGGCCTTTGGCTCCTTAGTGAACACCAGTTTTCTTGGTGTTGGGCGCGTTTAGGTCATGCCTAGGGCGCCTAATCACCATCAAATGACTCCTTAACTAAGAATTTTCATAGCTCTTTAATTTCTCAAGAAAGCTTTACATTTAGTATATATTGAGAGATCTTAGCATTTGAAAACCAAATGAGATATTAATCCCATATCGTCTAGGAATTGAAATATTAGGAAATTGAGTAGTATATATTGAGAGATCTTAGCATTTGAAAATCAAATGGGATATTAATCCCACATCGTCTAGGAATTGAAATGCTAGAAAATGAAGTAGTATAAATTTTGGGGTCTTTGGCTCCTTAGTGAACACCGACTTTCTTTGTGTTGGGCACGCCTAGGTCACGCATAGGGTGCCTAATCACCGCTAAATGACTATTTAACTAAGACTTTTTATAGCTCCTTAATTTCTCAAGAAAGCTTTTCATTTATTGAGAGACCTTAGCATTTGAAAATCAAATGAGATATTAATCCTACATCGTCTAGGAAATAGAATAGTATATATTAATAGGCATTAGCATTTGAAAAACCAAATGGGATATTAATCCCACATTATCTAGGAATTAAAATGCTAGAAAATGGAATAGTATATATTGAGAGGCCTTAGCATTTGAAAACCAAATAGGATATTAATCTCACATCGTCTAGAAATTGAAATGATAGGAAATTGAGTAGTATATATTGAGAGGCCTTAGCATTTGAAAACCAAATGGTATATTAATCTCAGCATTTGAAAACCAAATGGTATATTAATCTCACATCGTCTAGAAACTGAAATGCTAGAAAATGGAATAGTATAAATTTTAGGGCTCCTTAGTGAACGTCAGCTTTCTTGATGTTGGGCGCGCCTAAGTCACGCCTAGTGTGCCTAATCACCGCCAAATGACTCTTTAACTAAGACTTTTCATAGCTCCTTAATTTCTCAAGAAAGCTTTCCATTTAGTATATATTGAGAGGCCTTAGCATTTGAAAACCAAATGAAATATTAATCCCACATCGTCTAGGAATTGAAATGCTAGGAAATTGAATAGTATATATTGAGAGAGCTTTCCATTTAGTATATATTGAGAGGCCTTAGCATTTGAAAATCAAATGGGATATTAATCCCACATCGTCTAGGAATTGAAATGTTAGGAAATGAAGTAGTATATATTGAGATGCCTTAGCATTTGAAAACCAAATTGGACATTAATTCCACATCATCTAGGAATTAAAATGCTAAAAAATGGAATAGTATATATTGAGAACTTAGCATTTGAAAACCAAATAAAATATTAGTCAAAAGAATTGCACTATCTACTTATCATCTAGTGATAATATAATACTATCGTACTTTATAATTGTGTTACAAAGTATGCAATAGGATTGAATTATTTGAGTCAAAATTAGAAAATATGTTACATATAAATAAAATGTAAATTGCATTATTTGTAACAAATTAATAATATACTTTGCATTATTTTGTCACTAAATCGTACATTACATTATTATTAAAATGTGAAATTACATTTAGTCACCCACCCATTTAGTTATTAACTAATCTAACACCCGTAAGTTAAACGTGCGGACAAATAACTTGATAAATTAACTAAAAAATAATGTTTCTTATAAAAATAAAAATTAATTAAAACACAATTTGCAAAGCTTTATTTCAACAAAAATATATCATCATATTAATCTATTAATAATAAAAATACTTAGTACGAGAGATGTATACTACATATACTTAATTTGAGTTCATTAAAAATGACAATTTCTTAAAATGGAAATATTCTAATACTTTTCCATTCAATGAGATTCACTTGAATACTCAAAATAACTATCCATTTACTATTCAATATTTCACTTTCTCTCTCATACCCCACTTTTTATAATAACAACACTTACATTCCTTATATTTTTTCAAATCTTCATATTCAATACAAAAATGTAATTTTAATCGGAGGAAGTATTAATTAGAAGAGTTGTTATTTGGGACCGTAAAATTAATGAATATATGCATATTTCTAATGAGCTTGGAGGACTCCAAAAGCTCGCTCAACATCCTTCCTTGCGGCTTCTTGTATTTGCTTAAACTTCTTTCTCTTATGGTCCTCTGGATGTGGAAAACTTTGACTAGTGTAGCCAACTCTGGATGGATACCATCTGCTAAATAATATCCCTTCGTATAATGTGTGCCATTTACCATGAATTGAACTTCGGGAGGATCCTTCCAATACATCGTTGAATAACGCTAATTAGTAGAGCACATTAATATCGTTGTTTGAACTAGCAATACCAAAAATGCATGTTATTTCCAGAGATCTTGTGAAGCCACAACTTCTAGTATAATAGTTGGAACTTGTGAGTACCCCGACCCGAACTCGTGTTTTTGGGTCTGCCCATTTATTTCATTTTGGGCCAATTTTTATTATTTATTATTCATTAGTTTTGGGTCTGCTTAGCTTCGGCCCATTCTGTCTGAAAACGACCGGTGTCATACGACACCCAAATTTATTTCCAAATCCTTATTAAATAAGGGTTTATCTCATTTGTAAAAGAGGGGGGAGAACACGGACAAAAAAAAAGGGGGAGAAACTTTCTCCCTAAGCAATTCTCTCTCTCCCACTTTCTCTCTCTAAAAGAAACGCACAGAGAGACCACTCCTCTCTCTCTCTCCGACACAATAGGGAGCTCCTCCCTAAGGTGGTCTTCTCCACCAACAACCATCACCAATCACCAAACCACTACTTCGCCGGCGTCCACTATCGCCCTCTCCTTCTAGATCGACCCTCTTCCTCACCATAGCTCACTCCCCAGAACCGAGCTCTCTTTCTCTCCACTCAAATCAGCGCTGCCGGTGACCTTCCTCACCGTTCCCTCTCCTTCTCCGGCCAAGCCCACCACCGACCTCCTTCGATTTCTTCTCCCCGTTCAAAACCGTCCACCACCGCCGTTCTCCTCTGTTCCACAGCTCGAGCCGTGCACCAACACGCCCCTCTAGGCGTCAATTGGCCACGGCGCCGCCCCCAACAACTTCAAGCTAAGAAGTCCTCTCTGGTGTCCAATCCGGTTGCTGCTGCCCGTGAACAAACGGGATATTCTGAGATCTAAGACTTCAGTTCTTCGGTCTCAATCTGAGGTTCTCATCCGATTTCCGAAGCCGATTTGAAGCTCCTTATACCTAACGTGGTATAAGGATCGTGGACACTACGAGGGTAATCTCTTGCTCTCTCTGTGTTTTCATTTGTTTTCATTGTACAGTGCCATATTATTGGCAACCCGTTAGTCTGTGACTGGACATTGTTCTGCTGCGGTTTATACATATAATGTTCATGTTATTCTGATTCTAGTGTTTATTCATATGAGTTGTTTGGATCGCTTGGATTTGTGATTAAAACACAAAGATGAGTGTGAATCATCTATATTCACACTCATTTGAGTATAGATCCCTTCCCCGTGGTTTCTGAATGTTTTGGATCATTTTTGTTGAGTTAGGAGGTGATGGCCCATCGTTCATATTTGGCCATCAACGCCATATGATCCTCCCACAATACTCATTTGTTGCTATCGTTGCTTGAGTTAGGAAGCGAGGGTTCTTTAGTTGTGACCCAAGAAATGTGGTCATTCACATTGGGTCATCAAAACCCCGTGACCTTCCCATAATACTCTTTATCTCGCCTCTTCGTTGTTCTAGTTAGCTTCTTAGCTTTAGAATGATATTGGTGACATATCCACCCTTTGCAGAGTCGACCAGGGGCATCCTGTGTCATACGACACCCACGCTCCTGGGTAATCCTGTATCGTGTGACACTCAAGGCTCTGAGCAGTCCTGTGTCGCATGACACCCGTGGCCCTGGACAGACTGGCTCAACCCATTGCATTGTAATTCAATTATCATTAATTGTAAGTGGGATGTGGCCTCCCACAGTAAAAGGCTCACAAGATGTAATCCCTCATTCTGATTAATAAAGCAAAGCATCAAATGCATTTTACTACATATATTGTCTCACACAATTGCACACACTTTTGAATGGTTTTGAATGTTGAACATAGAAAGACTCGTCTACGGACGAGGCGTGTTGGGTGAACTCTCAAGTTCTTCCCAACACGTAACCTGACCCCCGGACCCACTTTCTCTTTAAAGGTTTTTCAATGTTTTCCTTAAAAACGGCGTGGCGACTCCCATTTTTTCGGCGAGCGTTCATTCAGTGGCGACTCCGCTGGGGACTTGAAACCTATTTTCAAAAGTGGGTCAAACTTTCGTGATTGTTCAACATTCACTTCATTTATATATGTGTGCATTGTTGGTGACTTTATATGTGCATAAATGCATTTAGTGCTTTGCTTTATCCCTTCCCCTTCTTAGCTTCCTGCTTTGTTGCATTGGTGCCTGGGGCTTGAACTATCGCATTGTGCTTGGGGGCTGGGGCTGGTTTGGCCTTTATTCAGTGCCTGGATGTGTGGCTCCTTATGTCACGCGACACAATTGACCTCATCAGTCTTGTGTCACGCGACATAAGTGGTCAAGTTACAGGATTTGATTTCTTTGCACAGGTTGTGATTGTGGGGCAGTCCCCCATGATCAAATTATTGATCCCTGATTATTATACTCTGTGGGGTGTGCGTGTGTTATTTTCCTTCATCCCCTTTTCCATAAAAAAAAAAAACAAAAACAAAAAAAAAACAAAAAAATCTTTTACAAAAAGCAAAAAAATATATTTTTCTAGAAGATACCTTCACACTACTCGCACTCTACCTGCACATAGAGTTAGAACCCGGGAGTGTACGGACGGCATCGCGGACAGTGACGTGTTTCGCTTACGCTTGAGCGCCTAAAGTCCTCCTAGCCTGTGAGTCAGCCAACACTTGTCCGTGACACACTTTTTACCGTGACCGGTTGGTTTTTGGCAAAATACTTTTCAAAACATTTTTTTCAAACTCGACTTTCAAAATTTTCTCACAAAATCCGAGTCATGCTTCGTCTCCAAAAAATCTTGGCATACTCTCCCTCTTCATGTCGGAATTACGACATAATTCAAATGTAAGTACACGTTAAGACCTCTACATATCTCGACGTAGGTACATATCGATTTCTCGACTTGGCTTCGTAAGAAGTCATGACGCGTTCTCGACATGTGTCAACGCGGGACCATGTCGAATTCTTAACGCATACTAACAAGAGTTATGCCGAAATTTTGCCACTAAGTGACGAGAGGCCATGCCAGATTTTTCAACTCGAAGTGAGGAGAGGTCATGCCCAATTCTTCCAGGGTTTTACCTGCAAATTGCGGTCTCGTACATTCAAATGTACTTTGACCCTCTCTCCTCTCGAGTCTAGACGTTGACTTGGACTTGGTTTTGAAAACCCCGAGTTTGACTTGTTTTGGCTCGTATGCCCATAGGTTCGTTCTCCCTTTCGATTGGTGGGTTCCACGTGCCCTATATGACCTCTGCCGGGATTGTTCGTCCCGGAGTGCACACCGCGGAACCCACTAGTCCAGAACAAGGTAGAATGCGAAAAAGAAGGTGTCCCCTTTTCCAACCATTCCTAGGATTAATAAAAAACAAAAAAAAAAAAGAGAACAAAAAAAAAAAAACAAAAACAAAAAACAAAAACAAAAGATGTTGCATGAGTCCATCTCCTCCCTCTCCCATACAACCTCAAGGTTCTCTCCTCCACCAGCTTACCAATTACCCCTTCGCCTCTACAGCTACGGCAAGTTGGGTGTGCGCTCTCGTTCCCGGCGCTCATTGGTCCATATTCCCGAGGCGGCAGCAGTTCAAACGCCCGAGTGATTGTCCGTCTGATTCAGAATCCGAGATGTCTGGTGCAGAGAATGTGGTAGCTAACCAGCCTGGAGTTTCTCCATTTGAAGACAGAGAAGTCAATCAGTCCTCGTAGGATCTAGAATGTCCGCTGTCGGACATGAGTCTGTTGAGTCCACTTTGGACCAGCTTTTGCTTTCAATGATAAAAATCTTTGTTTCTCTTCTTGCTAGACTCGAGACATCACTAGCACACCTACATTACGCTCAATTGAAATGGTCTTATTCCAAATGATCACTTGTGCTGCTCAACCACTAATGCTCTGAAACGACTCATGTTTAAATTAATCGGAGTGAGAAAATCAATTGACATCCTTCTCAAATTGGGGCTTACCAACTCCCCATCTTGCATTTCATATGCTCACATCTCTTTCATCATCCTCATCATCTCGTTACTCAACGAATTTGCATGAATCTTTCTCATTTAAAGCTTAAGCAAGCAATGAAGACTTAATTTCGTTTAGGTCATTCGGTAGTGATTGCGGTTGAAGCCTTTCACCCATAGGAAAGCCATTACCTTACCCTCACTAAATAATATCCTTTCATTTCAAGATCGGCATGTTTTGAAACCCTGTTTAGCCATCACCTTTGCTCCTTGCTGAGAGAAGTCCAAGCAACGCCAAAGAAGTTAGCTTCGAGAGTCGGCAATGCATAAAATATTCAAGTCATGAAGGAAGGACAGATATAATCCCCAGCTCCTCAGGAAGCCTTCCAAATTCTCAAAAGAAGGATTTTAAATCCTCACAATCTCAGATATAATCCTCAACTCCTCAGGAGGCCTTCCAAGTTATCAAAAGAAGGATTTTAAATCCTTACAATTCAGCAAGAGTCCTCATCTCCTCAAAGAGGCCATCCCAAATCATCAAAAGAAGGACTTTAGATCCTCACCATTCAGCAAAAAAAAATAAAAAATCTCCGACTTCTCAAGAAGCTCTCCAATAAAAAAAAAAAAAAAAGGAGCCCGAATTCTCGCAAGTTCGCAAAAGTGCTCGATAGCTTGGACTTCCTCTCACCATCACCTTAAATCAATCCCAAACCATCCTCTCGATTTTAGAGGATATTCCCATTACCTTAAACCAATCCCAAGCCATCCTCTCAATTTTAGAGGATATTCCCTTACCATTACCCTTGCCCTTGGCAAAGCCAATTTGGACCTCTCATTCTTGGAGGCAATCCATATCCTAGCCATAGAAATCCTAAACACATCCCCAAAAGCCAACCTCTCAGCTTTAGAGGTTCAGTCAGTAAAAGGCCTAGCCGACCTCTCATCTTAAGAGGTCATCCACTTCCAAAATCACCCGATGACCGATCAAAGGCTGGAAACCCAGCTACAGTCCCTACCGGATAGTGATTTCATTCCAATATCCTCGAGGTCTGAATCAAATTAATGCTTCATTGCTTGCTCAAATTGGAATCTAATCCATCTTGGCTCGAAGCCATCAATCAAAGATTGTGTAAATTCAATCCTTCCCTTCGACACTTCATGTGAGCATATTTCATTTCTCCTCCGCAAACACTTGCCGTGGATGTCCCACTGGGGCTTCGCATCTGTGTCTTTCATCGACACTCCAGGAGGACATGCTTTCCAATCCTCCAATCCTCGGAAAAATCCTCAAAGGTCCTCAGATCCTCGAATTTCAACATTCGTTCTCTTTTCAATCGGGACTCGCCCGAACTACGGCGACCTGAGCTCCTCATCATGGAGGGGAACGTAGGCAACCATAATTGGTCCGGTCGAAATCACAAACAAATCTCAGAAAATCCGGTCTCCTCAAGGGCCGTCCCTATACACCTTCCATCTTTCCGAGATCGATTCTCGATAACAGTTGGTTTTCTCCTCACGATTAATCAAAATATTTGTTCATATCAGATTTAGTGTTTGAATAACCCGAACATCAATAAAGGGTTTTAAGCAGCCTTGTGATCATCACGAATAAGACAGATTTTCAAGTGTCTCGACAAGTCTTCTCTTTCTACATCATAGGAAGATAGAGCCAAACACTGTTTCGGTCAGCAGGGGCTTTCATACACTTTTCCACACCTTGCAATGTTTATACTCTCTCAAAAGAGTCAAACCCAAAAGCGAGAGTGTCATACACGAATTCGGGATCCATTCCCACCTTCGAAAAATGTGCCCCTGCACATATACATTTCCGAGTCTTGTCCAAATGGGATCCGATTGGATCACAGTGTATGAAACGATGGATTGCCTACGTGGCCACAAGATGACTCTGTCTGCAATAGGGATGCATCGAATCTCTCCAAGCTGGGGCTTTTGTTAAGCCTGTTCTCTCAGGCTCTCTTTACCAGATTCCCTTCGGGTTTGCTTTGCACCATCAACTGGGGCTTCGCCATGGTCACCTCATCAAGATCTGGGGCTTCGCCTAGTCATCCCTTCAAAGCCGGGATCATTCTCTGCACATGCTCTGCTGCTTGCCGTCTCAGGCGCGCGATACACTTTGTTATTATCAGCAACAACCAACCCGTCGCCACCAAGATTTTCGGAGCATCCCCGACTTGCCTAGGCTGCACCATCCATACACCATCACTCATACATTTCCCCACCTCATGGGAGAGGGTCCAACCCATACACCATTATACACATTCATCCCATACACAATCCATCATAGCATAATTGCTATATACATATCTGCTTATCAAGCCTTGCAAAAATCCCCACTCCACTTCCATCCCCAGCTGAGATGGACTTGTGCAACAAAAGATTAATAATGCATAAGCAGAATTTCAATAATCGAATAAAATGCAAAATGCCTAGAGTGTTGCGTTTTCCCCCACAGGGTACAATAATCAGGTGATCATAATCTGATAATGGGGATTGCTCCCCAAATCACAATCTGGACAAAGAGTTCAAACCTTGCAAGTGGCACTTTCTGCCTTCATCATCTTCATCAGTCTTTTCTTAAGACTTATCAGCATCGCTCGAAAAAGCTTCAGCCGCCTCAGTCTCCAGGCAATGCTCGTCGAAAAGAGTTTCAGCTGCTTCAATCTCCAAGCATTAGGGCTCTTCAGCCTCATATTCAAAAGCCCATTCTCAAGGGCAAACCATCTCCAAAAGCCCATTCTCAAGGGCAAACCATCTTCAAAAGCCCATTCTCAAGGGCCTTCATCATCAAAAGCCCATTCTCAAGGGCGCGTCATCATCAAGAGCCCGTTCTCATGGGCAGATCATCACAAAAAGCCCGTTCTCATGGGTAGATCATTATCAAGAGTCCGTTCTCATGGGCAGATCCTCATTCAAAATCCATCCTCATAGGCAGACCTTCAAATAGGCAGACCTTCAAAGAGCCCGTTACCATGGGCAAATCATCTCAAAAAGCCCGTTCTCATGGGCAAATCTTCACCAAAAGCCCTTTCTCATGGGCACGTCTTCATCAAAACCTGCCACACCGACACGTCTTCATACGAGTCTTCATGAGTGGACGGAAGATCATCCACGAAAGACTGTCCCTTGCACGGCGAACCCCCAAGACAAAAAATCATTGGGTCCACCCCTCTTGTCAAAAATTCTCGGGTCCGTACCCTCCACAACCATCAGCCGTAGCATCAATCCCTCCGGCAGCTACAGGTAAGCACAACACAGATATGAAAGCATATCTTAGTCAACTATTTTTCTAAAAGGCATTAGCATAAATCGCGGGTGACTCCCAAAGAAAAAAAGTCATATTCGCGGGTGACTCCCAAAGAAAAAAGTCATATTCGCGGGTGACTCCCAAAGAAAAAAGTCATATTCGCGGGTGACTCCCAAAGAAAAAAGTCATAATCGCGGGTGACTCCCAAAGAAAAAGTCATATTCGCGGGTGACTCCCAAAGAAAAAAGTCATATTCGCGGGTGACTCCCAAAGAAAAAAGTCATAATCGCGGGTGACTCCCAAAGAAAAAAGTCAAAATCGCGGGTGACTCCCAAAGAAAAAAGTCATATTCGCGGGTGACTCCCAAAGAAAAAAGTCAAAATCGCGGGTGACTCCCAAAGAAAAAAAGTCATATTCGCGGGTGACTCCCAAAGAAAAAAGTCATAATCGCGGGTGACTCCCAAAGAAAAAAGTCATATTCGCGGGTGACTTCCCAAAGAAAAACAGTCAAATTCGTGGGTGATTCCAAAAAACAGTCCATTTGCGGGTGACTCTCAAAGAAAAAAGTCAAAATCATGGGTGACTCCCAAAGAAAAAAGTCATATTCGCGGGTGACTCCCAAAGAAAAAAGTCAAAATCGCGGTGACTCCCAAAGAAAAAGTCATATTCGCGGGTGACTCCCAAAGAAAAAGTCATAATCGCGGTGACTCCCAAAGAAAAAAGTCATATTCGCGGGTGACTTTCCAAAGAAAAAGTAAAATTCGTGGTGATTCCCAAAACAAATACCCATTCATGCGGTGACTCCCAAAGAAAAAGTCAAATCATCTAAGGTGACTCCCCATCAAACAAACTCAAATTTGCGGGTGACTCCCAAAGAAAAAGTCAAATCATCGGGTGACTCCCCATCAAAACAGCCAAATTCGCGGTGACTCCAAAGAAAAAGTCATATTCGGGTGACTCCCCATCAAAACAACCAAATTCGCGGTGACTCCCAAAGAAAAAGTCAAACCCTGGGTGACTCCCATCAAACAAATTCACGGGGTGACTCCCAAAGAAAAAGTCAAATCATCGGGTGACTCCCCTTGGAGAACAGTCCAAAATCTCGAGTACAAACGCCCATCTTCGGGGTGACTCCCCTCGGAAACAGTCCAATCTGGGTACAAACGCCCATCTTCTGGGGTGACTCCAGAACCGATCAATCTTGGGTACAACGCCCATCTTCGGGGTGACTCCCTGAATAGCCAATCTCGGGTGCAAACACCCATCTTCGGGTGACTCCCTTGAAACAGCCAATCTCGTGGTGCAAACACCCATCTTCTGGTGACTCCCCTCATACACACAAGCCAATCTCAGGTGCAAACACTCCATCTTCGGGTGACTTCTGGACATTACCAATCTCTGCAACACCCATCTTCGGGGTGACTCCCTTGGAACAGCCAATCTCGGTGCAAACACCCATCTTCGGGTGACTCCCCCATTGGCCAATCTCGGGTGCAAACACCCATCTTCGGGGTGACTCCCCTTGGAACAGTCACTTTTGGGTACAAAGCCCCTGACCTTTCATTAGCGTCACCTCTTTGTTGAACTACGATTCGGCTTGATTCCCCCACGGGATACGTAGGAATCCTTTTCACAAAAGGTCCAGCCGCATGACCATCATGGTCAATTTTCCCGGGACGCAAACGTCCATCCTTGACAAACTACGATTCGGCTTGATTCCCCCACGGGATACGTAGGAATCCTTTCATAAAAGGTCCAGCCGCATGACCATCATGGTCGATTTCCCCGGGACGCAAACATCCATCTTTGACGAACTACGATTCGGCTTGATTCCCCCATGGGATACGTAGGAATCCTTTCCACAAAAGGTCCAAATTTCACTCGACTTCATCTTCAAAGGTCATCTCTTTCCCCGTCGTTCGTGTCCGGCTCGGGATTCTCATTTTTATCGACGACCCCACTCCCCGTGGAAGTGACGTCGCCGAGGGGCTCTGTGAGTACCCCGACCCGAACTCGTGTTTTTGGGTCTGCCCATTTATTTCATTTTGGGCCAATTTTTATTATTTATTATTCATTAGTTTTGGGCCTGCTTAGCTTCGACCCATTCTGTCTGAAAACGACCGGTGTCATACGATACTCAAATTTATTTCCAAATCCTTATTAAATAAGGGTTTATCTCATTTGTAAAAGAGGGGGGAGAACACGGACAAAAAAAAAGGGGGAGAAACTTTCTCCCTAAGCAATTCTCTCTCTCCCACTTTCTCTCTCTAAAAGAAACGCACAGAGAGACCACTCCTCTCTCTCTGGCCGACAATAATAGGGAGCTCCCCTCCCCGGTGGTCTTCTCCACCAACAACCATCACCAATCACCAAACCACTACTTCGCCGGCGTCCACTATCGCCCTCTCCTTCTAGATCGAGCCTCTTCCTCACCATAGCTCACTCCCCAGAACCGAGCTCTCTTTCTCTCCACTCAAATCAGCGCCGCTGGTGACCTTCCTCACCGTTCCCTCTCCTTCTCCGGCCAAGCCCACCACCGACCTCCTTCGATTTCTTCTCCCCGTTCAAAACCGTCCACCACCGCCGTTCTCCTCTGTTCCACAGCTCGAGCCGTGCACCAACACTGCTCCCTAACGGCGTCAATTACAGTCACGGTGCCGCCCCCAACAACTTCAAGCTAAGAATTCCTCTCCGGTGTCCAATCCGGTTGCTGCTGCCCGTGAACAAACGGGATATTCTGAGATCTAAGACTTCAGTTCTTCGGTCTCAATCTGAGGTTCTCATCCGATTTCCGAAGCCGATTTGAAGCTCCTTATACCTAACGTGGTATAAGGATCGTGGACACTACGAGGGTAATCTCTTGCTCTCTCTCTGTTTTCATTTGTTTTCATTGTACAGTGCCATATTATTGGCAACCCGTTAGTCTGTGACTAGACATTGTTCTGCTGCGGTTTATACATATAATGTTCATGTTATTCTGATTCTAGTGTTTATTCATATGAGTTGTTTGGATCGCTTGGATTTGTGATTAAAACACAAAGATGAGTGTGAATCATCTATATTAACACTCATCTGAGTATAGATCCCTTCCCCGTGGTTTCTGAATGTTTTGGATCATTTTTGTTGAGTTAGGAGGTGATGGCCCATCGTTCATATTTGGCCATCAACGCCATATGATCCTCCCACAATACTCATTTGTTGCTATCGTTGCTTGAGTTAGGAAGCGAGGGTTCTTTAGTTGTGACCCAAGAAATGTGGTCATTCACATTGGGTCACTGAAACCCCGTGACCTTCCCATAATACTCTTTATCTCAGTCTCTTCGTTGTTCTAGTTAGCTTCTTAGCTTTAGAATGATATTGGTGGCATATCCACCCCTTTTGTAGAGACAGTCTGACCAGGGCATCCTGTGTCATACGACACCCACGCTCCTGGGTAATCCTGTGTCGTGTGACACTCAAGGCTCTGAGCAGTCCTGTGTCGCATGACACCCGTGGCCCTGGACAGAATGCCTCAACCCATTGCATTGTAATTCAATTATCATTAATTGTAAGTGGGATGTGGCCTCCCACAGTAAAAGGCTCACAAGATGTAATCCCTCATTCTGATTAATAAAGCAAATCATCAAATGCATTTTACTACATATATTGTCTCACACAATTGCACACACTTTTGAATGGTTTTGAATGTTGAACATAGAAAGACTCGTCTACGGACGAGGCGTGTTGGGTGAACTCTCAAGTTCTTCCCAACACGTAACCTGACCCCCGAACCCACTTTCTCTTTAAAGGTTTTTCAATGTTTTCCTTAAAAACGGCGTGGCGACTCCCATTTTTTCGGCGAGCGTTCATTCAGAACTTCCTGATCACCCTGAGTAAATTGACCTTTCTATGCAACATGACAATTTTTCTATTGCCAATACATGCAGTCAATACTTTCTACCATACCAAGAAAGCCATGTTTGTCTAATGTAGTTGAATTAAATGTTGAATGTCATAAGAATTAGGCCTTCTTAATTATACTTTTCTAAATACCTCAATTATAAATCGATAGAAATCCATTAGTCACTAAATTATAGTCGTCTCACTTAGCCATATATACTCATCCACTTCGTCACCACATGTACCTTATGCCAATTGATGGATAGCAACACAACATTTTTGCAATGGTGAAAGTCCATTTCTACCCGTTGCATCAATCTTCATTTGAAAATATTTTGAATGATTTGATCGAGTTTATACAATTCGAAGAAATAACCCCACACTCATTCGGTGCCTTAGTCTGAACATCTCCGACGTGTAAGTTGGTTCACTTGAGAAATAGTCGTTGAAAAGGCGAGCATGTCCAACTCCGCTCTCTATTTATATATCTTCGATCACGTTTGCTACCTTTGGAACTTTTAGCTTCTAACACTCATTATAACATTTGCTTATCATCGATTATAAATTGATTAAAGTTATTTAGATAAGTAAAAAGATTGGAAAGATCAGAATTTTCGGACATATTTGAGAATCAAGATTGTAGTGTGAAAATTTATGAAGTCTGAAGAGTGTATATATAAATTTCTTCAAACTATTACAACAGCTAGTTTTGCAACGACTATTTTTTGCAACGACTAGTTATAGCATCGGTTGTCTCAAAATACATGTCTAAGTAAATTTTAAATGTTCTCTTGATTAAAATAAAATAATAAACTAAAAAAATTAGAAGTTCATTTTGGAACGAAAGAACTTAAAAAAAACTGAACATTCATTTTAGCACTAACACGTAGGGTTGTACAAAAAATTTGTGGAACCGGATCAGACCAGTAAAAAATGGATCGAAAAAATAGTATTGATCTGGTCCTGGTTCCTCCTGATTTTGAAAAAAATATACACGATCTTGGACCGGAATCGAACCAAATCGAACCGAATATATATATATATATCAGAATGTATCACGTGCGCATCAGTGCGTTCGGATTTTGGAAAAAAAATGCAGCGACAAGGGGATGACAAAGAGATTGCAGGGAGAAGAGATCTTATCATCATTCCGATCCAATTGACGTCTATTGTCATCTTTACATCATCAATTTTCATTTTCTTAAGGTTTTAATCATTTGCGGGGGAAGAAAAATCAAGAATTGCTTGAAATTAATCAAGAAACAAGGGAATTAGAATAAAATTGGGGGATTGGTTTACCTGGAAAACGGTAACATGAGGTAGCTGGAGGCGGCGTTCTACAGGTGGGTGAAAAGAAAACGGCAGTTCAGTCTGCGCCCAAGTCCGTACGGATGGATCCGTATGAGAACGGCTCTATATATATATATATATATAAATATATATATATATATATATATATATATATATATATATATATATATATATATATATATATATATATATATATATATATATATATATATATATATATATATATATATATATATATATATATATATATATATATATATATATATATATATATATATATATATATTAGCTTTCTTACCATTTATCAATACGACAATATTGTTAAGCAATTTGGGCTCAAGTGGTTGAACGTGAAACTCTTCTTTCCTAACTGTTGATTTTGTTATTGTAATTTGATTCTTAAATATGCTTGCTTGTAGACAGCCATATACTCCCTCCGTCCTGAAATATTGTTCAGCAATTTGGTTCTTAAATATGCTTGCTTGTAGATTTTGTTATTGTAAAAAATTATATTATATTGTAATTTGTAGAATCGGTGGAATCGGACTATTAGAATCGGACCGTTGGGGCCGATCCTATAATGTAATGGTCTGGTCCTGACTCTAAATTTTTACAGAACAGAAGTATTTGATCCAGTCCTAAATTTCTAAAATTTTGAAAAAAATCGAATCAATCCGAACCTTAAACACCGCTACTAACACGGAGGAAGTATTAATGTTTGGTTTTTTTAAAAATGAAAAAAGGCAAAAGCCTGAACTTTCTAACACAGCTACAATAGAGTATACTCCCTCCGTTCCACGATAATTTACAAAAAGACACCTTTTGGGTGTCTCACAATAATATGCACTTTTCTAAAATGGAAATAGGACCCACTTGTCTCTACTCACAGCCATTACCCATTTACTCCACTTTCTCTCTCCTACCCAATCATCTACACTCACAACACATCACCTTTTTCACATTTTACCTTAATTCTCGTGTCAAGCAAAAATGTGCGTATTTCTATGGGACAGGGGGAGTATATTTATATATATATATATATATATATATATATATATATATATATATATATATATATATATATATATATATATATATATATATATATATATATATATATATATATATATATATATACTCCTCCGTCCCATTACAAACCACAAACTTTCCTTTTTGGTCGTCCCATTACAAACCACAAACTTCCTAAAATGGAAAGGAATCTTTACTATTCCCTCCACTCATTCTCTCTCCTACATTATTTTAATACTCACAACACCATTATAATTCACTATTCCCTCCACTATAATTCACTTTTCCTTAATTCCCGTGTCTACAGTAAATTTCCCATTACTAATGGGACGGAGGGAGTATATAGTATAAATGGAAACGGGGTGCTACAGTACAATGAACAGTATCAAGTGCCGAATTTTCCATTTTGCCCTCACTAAGTTGTCCCTTTCCCATTTTGCCCTTTAAATTTTTTTATTTTTTTTTTAAATTAAAAAAAAACGTGTCCTCGGACACGGGCTTCATTAAAAAAAAAAAAACGTGTCCTCGGACACGCGCTTTTACTAGTATATATATACTCTCTCCGTCCCAGTTCATTAGATACCAAAAAAAATGGCACACATATTAAGGAAAGGTAAGAGAGAGAAAAAGTGGAGAGAGAATGTTGTGAGTGTAAAAGTAAAATAGGAGAGAGAATGAGTGGGAGGAATAGTTAGGAGAGAGAATGTTGTGAGTGAAAAAGTAAAATAGGAGAGAGAATGAGTGGGGTAAATATTGAAGATTCCTTTTCATTTTGGGTAAGTATCAATTGGTGTGGGACGGATCAAAAAGGAAATAAGTATCATTTGAACTGGGACGGAGGGAGTATAAAGCAAAATGTCAGAAAAGACTGATGCATGCTCCCTCCGTCCCGTCTGAAAGGGCACAAATTTCTTTTTTGGGCGTTCCATTTGAAAGGGCATAACCCAAAAATAGAAAGTTTTTTATTACTTCTTTATTTGTGGGATCCACTTGTCATACTCTCACAATAAATATCCACTAACTATTCACTACCCCACTTTCTCTTTCCTACATCACCTTTCACTCACAACATTTATTTCACTATACTCCCCCCGTCCCACGATAATTTGCAAAAAGACACCTTTTGGACGTCCCACAATAATTTGCACTTTTTCAAAATGAAAATGGGATCCACTTGTCTCTACTCACAACCATTATCCACTTACTCCACTTTCTCTCTCCTACCCAACCATCTATACTCACAACACATCATCTTTTTCACATTTTACCTTAATTCCCCTGCCAAGTAAAAAAATGCCTATTTCTATGGGACGGAGGGAGTAAAGGGAGTAAACTGGTTCTTGTGTACTCCCTCTGTCCCATAAAACATTACCCCATTTACTATTTTGGGCGTCCCACTTTAAAGTCCCACTTTCCTAAAAAGGAAATTTTTTTTACTATTCTCTCTCCTCATTTTCTTTCCTCCCACTCACAACACTTTTCAAATTTACTATTCTCTTCACTCATTCTCTCTCCTCCCACTCACAACACATACTTTAATAATATTATTTCTTATTTTTCGTTCTCAATAGTAAAAGAGTAAAGTTCTCCGGAACGGAGGGAGTATTGTGTATGTAGCGTTTCATTTAGATTCCGGTCCGCTTACCTGGCATGCAAGTCAATAAAAACCTCACCCAAAACCCCTTCACGGTTCACACTATCTTTAATGTTGCTCTTAGAGTGTGGATTGTAGAATAGGATAAAAAAAAATCACGGAAATTAAGTAACCTAGGCAGGGCAGTCAATCGAAAAAATCCAAGGTTGGGTCATTAAATTGTTTTGACTTTGTATACATGTCACTCTTTCATTAGTTCATTAGGTGACATGTATTTATATAAATATATTTTTAAAACTAGTATATTTTATATAATTATATAAAATAAAAAATAATTATATAGAAATATTATTACTAATACATTATTTAAAAAAATAAAATAATAAATATTTTAGATAAATTGGAGTAAAGAAAAATAAATATTTTATTAAAAAGTTGGGTTGAGTTGGGTCACTGATGGGAGTATACATTATATTAAGGTTGGGGGTTGTGTATATGGAAATGAGAAAAATTAATAATATTTTATTTAAGGGTTGGGTTGAATTGTGTCACTGATGGAGATAGTCTTATGCATACGCGATGTCTTTTGTTTTCATTAAAAGAAGAGGTGGTCTCCCATGAGAACAAGGGGATCCGGCTCATGCATGAGACGGGTCGACCCATGACCCATGGGGAGAAAACAATTCGACGTAACCTAAGCGGCACCGTAAGGGGAGAAAACAATTCGACGCCATCAATAGCCGGAAACTCCATAGCAATTCCGGCGACCTTGTTGGTCTCCGGTGAATTCACTCCGACCTCCATAAACAATCAATATACAAACTTGAAATCAGCGATTAATTATTGATTCTCCAATTCCGATTGATTCAAAACACAGTAACAGTCCTTCTTAAAAGCCCGAAAAATTATTACAAATTAGAAATGAAATTGAAACCTAAGAATTGAAATATATACACGCGTATGTATAGGCTTAGAGAGAGAGAGAGAGAGAGAGAGAGAGAGAGAGATATTAGGCGTTTGAGAAAAGAATTGACACGAGAAAAGAAATATGGAATGGACTTTAAAGGCTCATTTAGAAAAAGTAATAGTTGCCATCTCTTAATGTAATGACTGTATACATATAAAGTAACATTGTTCATAAGTAAACGTAATACCTGTTTTAAAAAAACAAAAGCTCGTTTTCACCCATTTTTTCAAATGTAATACAAACTATATGTATTACATTTGAACTGTAATAACTTATGTATATGAATGTAATAGTTTATACAAGTAAATGTAACACTTTGATA
This sequence comes from Adenophora triphylla var. japonica, assembly GCA_022495995.1. NCBI lineage: Eukaryota > Viridiplantae > Streptophyta > Magnoliopsida > Asterales > Campanulaceae > Adenophora > Adenophora triphylla. Next base: position 138,872 of record JAFEMH010001252.1, on the reverse strand, counting down.
GATAAAATTGTAACATATTACTATAGATAATGTAATACTTTTACATGTATCATGATAAATTTGAACTCATTGTAACTTATTGTTTGAAAATATATAGATATCTATACATACGTGTTACAATTATGTACAAATACTATTACATATAAATAACACGTTTGTTACATTTTAGTTATAATGAGTATTACTTTTGCCAAACGAAAAAAACATAGGGAAAAACACTATTACTTTTCTGTATATATGTATTACTTTAATGTATACAAACTATTACTTTATATGCATACAATTATTACATTATGTTATAGTAACTATTACAACATATTTCTATAGATAATGTAATATTTTTACATGTATCATGATAAATTTGAACTCATTGTAACTTATTGTTTGAAAACATATAGATATCTATACATACGTGTTACAATTATGTACAAATACTATTACATATAAATAACACGTTTGTTACATTTTAGTTATAATAAGTATTACTTTTGCCAAACGAAAAAAACATATGGAAAAACACTATTACTTTTCTGTATATATGTATTACTTTAATGTATACAAACTATTACTTTATATGCATACAATTATTACATTATGTTATAGTAACTATTACTTTTCACAAACAAAAAAAAACAAAATATAAAAATTTAATTTTTTTTTTTTTTTAAATAAAACCTGGACTTCGAATCGTAATAAAAAAAATGGGGTTCTTCCTAAATTGCTGTCGCTTCCCAGAATGAATCCCCTTCAAAAACATGAAAAACAAAACCCTAAATGTTGTTTTTATCAATACCAGCGTGCATCATGCCCATAAGCCAAGCCCAAACCGTGACCAATCCAGCCCAAATAACCTTCAGTCTCTCAAATCCGTGCACAATTCGCCAGAATTCGCCTGCAGCTCGCCTGGGTCATGCCCTATGGGCTGGGTTATGGGTCAAAAATGACCCGTCTCATAAGTTTTTGTCTATTAAAAATACTTAGAACGAGAGATGTATACTACATATACTTAATTTGAGTACATTAAAAATGACATTTCTTAAAATGGAAATATTCTAATACTTTTTCATTCAATGAGATTCACTAGATAGCCAAATCGGACCGGAATCGGAAAATTGGACCAGAACCGGATCGAAAAAGTCCGAAATCGCCACGAAAATCGGAACCGGGGTAACCAGAACCGTTTTGGATAAGGGCCGATTAAGGTTCACATAAATGGTGAATCGAACCGGAACCGGAACCAGAACCAGACGAAAATTTCTTATTTTTCAATAATTTTTAGCTTCTTTATTCATTATTGATCGAAACCAGACCGGAACCAGAACCGGATTGTGGTAACCGGATTCGGGGTAAGCAAGAATCGGTTAAGGTTCACCCACCCTTTTGCCAAATCGAAACCGGCGGTTCCGAATCGAAACCGGCGGTTCCGAATCGGAACCGGGTCCGAAACCGATTTTGGCCATCCCATGATTCACTTTATTACTCAAAATAACTATTCATTTACTATTCAATACTTCACTTTCTCTCTCATACTTCACTTTTTATAATAACACTTACATTCTTATATTTTTTCAAATCTTCATATTCAAAACAAAAATGTAATTTTAATCGGAGGAAATATTAATTAGAAGAGTTGTTATTTGGGATCGTAAAAGTAAAATTAATGAATATATGCATATTTCTAAGTCTACCCAAAGATTTTTATACTCAACACTATACATTCCCATCACTGTTTTCCCACTCTATCCTTTCTCAACCACCCACCTGCCTCTTCTCCATCGTAGGTCTGACCAACCACTTCCGCCCACCCGTTATTTTTATGTCATTTGGTTTATATAGTACCCTAGGAACAAACCCTAAACCTTGAAGGAGAAAAAAATCTTGAAATTAGAACAAAACAGGCCCGACCCATGAATTTGTTCAGCCAGCTCCATGGATAGTCTATGATTTCAACCGTGGCCATGATTCTCCCATTTCCTCCAAGTTTACCCTTTGTCTCCATATCCTAACAAAAAACTTAGCGCATTCTGGAGAGAAAGAGAGACCAAAAGTTAACACCCAATAAGAAGATTTCAGAAATTTTATTAACTCCAATTCAAACAAACAACTAGAAAATCATATTCTGAAGGCACCTCATGTGGAAATTGAACGACAATTCACCTGCAATAGAGAAAGACAGAAGAAGAAGGAAGAAAAGAGAAAAAAATGGAGACACGAGACTATGATAAGAAGACCCTCTGTTGTATATTTACAGTAGGGATTACAATGTTATATAATACAAAACTATTACATGCTAAGGAAGGAGAGTCCTACATGGAAAGTGAATAAGTATAAAATAACTAATGCTAATCATAAGGCCTATAATTAAGGTAAATATTTACAGACTATGCACTGGCAAATAGAATCACAGTGACAAGAGGAGATATTGTGTGTTGCCGTGATTACAGTAATTGATTAGGCACGTGATATTGAGGACGTGCTTTCACCTCCCCTCAAGCCAAGCAAAGCAGAGCGGAGCTGCAGCTTGTCGGAAAGTAATTGAAAACGAGGTGCCGCCAAGCTTTTAGTAAAGATATCAGCAAGTTGATCGGAGGAGGAGATGTGGTGAAGACGAAGAAATCCCCGTTGATGTAAGTCACGAACAAAGTGGAGATCAATCTCAATATGGCGAGTGCGAGCATGAAAGACGGGATTTTTGGACATGTGCAACGCTGAGATATTATCACACAGGAGAGTAGGAGGAGAGAGAGGGATTCCCATCTCTCTAAATAAATAGGAGAACCACCGAATCTCCGCGGCTGTAGAAGCAAGAGCACGGTACTCCGCCTCGCTACTAGATCGAGCGACGGTGCGTTGCTTTTTAGCCGACCATGCTACAAGATTTGGTCCTACAAATACACACGCCCCCGTTGTAGAACGTCGATCATCTGGAGAGCCTGCCCAATCCGCATCACAAAAGGCAAGGAGAGAAGTATTTGGGGATACTCGAAAGGAGAGTCCCTGATTAACTGTGCCTTTGAGAAAACGGAGTATGCGTTTAACTGCTTGAAGATGAGAGGTACGAGGGGCATGCATGAACTGACAAACCTGGTTGACTGCAAAAGAAATGTCCGGGCGTGTTAAGGTTACATATTGCAAACCACCAACCATGCTTCGATATGTTGTGGCATCCGAAAGAGGATCACCTTCAGAAGCCGACAAATGAGATCCCGGAGCAAGAGGAGTAGGGGCGGGTTTGCTCAAGTCCATGTGAAACTTGTGCAGTAGATCAGCAACATATCTGGACTGATTAAGAAACAAGTGAGCAGGAGTTCGCTTGGCCTCAATTCCCAAGAAAAAGCTGAGAGGACCCAATCGCCGACTCTCAAATTTAGCACATATGGAATCAATTACTTGATTGACAATACTGATGGTAGAACCGGTAACAAGAATATCGTCAACATAGACAAGAATGGCAACCGTAGAACCCGAATGATGCCGAACAAATAAAGAAGAATCAGCTCGGCTATTAAAAAATCCCAAAGTGAGGAGAAACTCATGAAGTCGATGAAACCATGCACGAGGAGATTGTTTTAATCCGTAGAGTGCCCGATGTAAACGACAAACATGGTGTGGGTGGTGTGGGTCGACGAAACCAGGGGGCTGAGCCATATAGACTTCTTCTGAAAGAAGACCGTTGAGAAAAGCGTTTCGAACGTCAAGTTGTTCAATGGGCCAAGCTCGAGAATGAGCTAGGGAAAGAATAGTACGAATGGTTGCGGGTTTGACCACCAGACTGAACGTCTCCTCGTAGTCAATACCCTCTTGTTGTGTATAACCTTGAGCGACTAAGCGAGCCTTATAGCGCTCGACTGACCCATCCGCTTTACGCTTTATTTTATAGACCCACTTGCTACCGACAATATTCTGAGACGGAGAAGAGGGCACAAGCGACCAAGTCTGATTTTTATGTAACGCTTCAATTTCTTCAAACATAGCTTGCTGCCAATGAGAGATGGGGGCAGCCTGTTTGAATGTACGGGGTTCAAATAGAGCTGAATCAGACGTGGTTGCATGAAAAGCAAAAGTGTGTTTCGGGCAAAATTTTCCAAATTTTGCTCGTGTTACCATGTGGTGAGTTCCGAGCGGCCGTGGTCCAAAGCAACTTGGGAGAAGGGGCCGAAACTGATCTGGGCTGCTGCATTGAGGAAGAGTCCAAATCAACAAGCAGCTGGCCGGTCACAAAGAGGCTCTCGGCCAGGAGAAACGGGAGGCTGGACGAGCCCAGCCTGTGCATCAGATGCGGAGGCAGGCCAGGAGTGAGAAGATATTGTTTGGGCCGACCTAGGCGAGGCTGATTCTTGGATCTGAGAAGAAGAAGCTGAGTCTGGACTGGAAGGCATGACTGGGCTAGCATGGAACTGCGAACATGAGCCGGTGTCAATAGCAGGTGTGGACTTGGGCCGCAAGTAGGAGACGAGCCCGTAGTTGCCGCCTTAGGAGTCCATTGAGGAGTAGCCACCGACTTGGGCCCGAAAAGCTTTTTGACACATAAAAGAAGTGTTTGTTTCATCAAATACAACATGTCGAGATATGAAAATTCGACTGGTAACCGGATTATAACAACGATATCCTTTTCGCATTGTGTCGTAGCCCAAAAATACACACGGTGTAGATTTAAGCATGAGCTTGTGTTTGTTGTACGGGTTAAGATTTGGAAAGCAGGTACAACCAAAAGTTTTAAGAAACCTGTAGTCGAGACGACGTTTCCATAATCTTTCGTACGGAGAGGTGTACTTCCATTGACGCATCGGTAACCTGTTAATGAGAAACACAGCAGTAGAAAATGCCTCAAGCCAGAAAGACATGGGGACTTTGGATTGGGCCAAGAGGCAAAGACCCATTTCAACAATGTGCCGATGCTTTCTTTCGACAACTCCGTTTTGTTGAGGAGTATAGGGACATGAAGTTCGATGGCCAATTCTATGTTTAGTCAAAAAAATGGCAAACTGGCGATTTATGAATTCACCTCCTCCATCTGTTTGGATGGTTTTAATGGTATGCACAGCGGAAATTTTTCGTGATAACTGATTTTCAATGAGGGTTTTAAAATCACAGAATACAGAGAACACATCGGATTTATTAAAGAGAGGGAACATCCAAACATATCTAGAGAAATCGTCTACAATAGATAAATAAAATCTGAAACCACAATTAGACGAGACAGTAGAAGGTCCCCAAACATCAAGATGTAACAAGTCTAATGGTTTAGTAGAATTAAAATTACGAAGCTCGAAAGGAAGGTTACATGATTTGCCCAAGGGACAAATATGACACATCTCCTTAGTTCTAGCAGAACCGCTAATCGGAAGCCGAATTTTATTAACTAAAATATCAAAAACTTGTGATGATGGGTGACCCAAGCGGGCATGCCATGTGGACGAAGGAGCACGTTCCCCAATTAATGCCAAGGAATTTAGACGAGAGTGAGGAACGAAAGAAAGTGTGTAAAGGTCGCCCGTATTACTGCCAGAAAGAGTAATCCTCTTGGTACGGTTGTCCTTCACACAAAAGCCAAAAGCAGTTAGTTCAAAAAAGCAGTCATTATCTAGGCAAAATTTGCGGATAGAAAGTAAAGAACGACTGATTTTAGGAACGTGTAGTACTGTATGCATGACAAAAGAATGATTTTGGTGAGAAAATTTAGTGGAACCGATATTAGCAATAGGAATAGTAGACCCATTAGCAACTCTAATTGAATCATTACCTGAGTACGGAGAGTAGTGTTGCAGAACATCCGGGGTGGATGTCATGTGATTTGTCGCTCCGGAGTCAAGAACAAAGGAAATTGGAGCCATGGGTGATGTACCATCATACTGAGTTCCACCTGAGTCAACTGTTGGTCCGGGATAAAATTGAGCATTGTAGGCAAAATTCCCTCTTTGATAACAAGTATCGGCTTCATGCCCATTTTTCTTACAAAGTTGACATGACTTAGTGGTAGGATCTGTGGCCATAAAGGGATTAGGAGGAGTGTATGGGACTGAGTGAAAAGGGGACACAGACTGACCATTAGGCCTAAAGTTGGGAGAGGAAGCTCTAGGCTGGAATCCTTGGGGTAGGGGCAATAAACCACGTCCCTGATTATTATGTTTATTTTTACCATTTCGTTTTCCACCCCCCCGACCATTAGAAGGGAAAAAGAAGTAACCATGCTGGTTCTGACCATTCGGCCTAGGCCCCATTTGGTGGACAGTGGTGCTAGCCGAAACATGAGGGGAGGATTTGTGAGAATCTGGTACTTTCGAGGCGGTAAGAGCATGAACGGTGGTGGTTGTATGAGAAGAGAATTTCTTTTGGAGTGCTTCTTCTTGAAGAAGAAGGTCTTTAAGGTCATCAATGGATGTCTCTCCCTTAGAGTTTTGGGTAGTGATGAATTCTTTGTAAGTGTGACCCAACCCACCTAATATTCGACTACGAAGTGTTTGTGTGGAGACAGCTTCACCCGCTCGAGAAAGAGAGTGGGATATGGTTTTGGCACGAAGGATATATTCTTGAATCGAAGTACCGGGGGTAAGAGAAAGATCGTGAAGTTCTTCCTGAAGTTTTTGAATGTGAATGGTGGAAGCCACACCAAACTCTTTTGCCAAGAGATCCCAAGCATCGGGAGCGGTGGTACAAGGGTTGACATGAGGTTGGACTTCAGGAGTAACGGTGGCTTTAATCCACCCTAGAACAAACCTAGAGGTATACACGAATTTTTCGTGATCGGGGTTAGACGCAGAGGGGTCAGTTGAGAGGGTTCGGGGAGGAGGGGTTTTGTCGGTGACAACGTGCGTGAGAAAATGAATCTCGAGCATAGAAAGGAATAGAGAACTCCAATTTTGGTAGTTCTCATTTGACAGTCTACAGTGACCCATATAGGATTGTACGTTGAACATAACGGGAAGACCATACTTATTGAGAACAGAGTTACCTTGCCCAGAATCCGTGAGAGCCATGGTTTTTGCCGGAGTTATTGGTGTATCACCCATGGCTTTTGACAGCTCTGATACCATGAACGACAATTCACCTGCAATAGAGAAAGACAGAAGAAGAAGGAAGAAAAGAGAAAAAAATGGAGACACGAGACTATGATAAGAAGACCCTCTGTTGTATATTTACAGTAGGGATTACAATGTTATATAATACAAAACTATTACATGCTAAGGAAGGAGAGTCCTACATGGAAAGTGAATAAGTATAAAATAACTAATGCTAATCATAAGGCCTATAATTAAGGTAAATATTTACAGACTATGCACTGGCAAATAGAATCACAGTGACAAGAGGAGATATTGTGTGTTGCCGTGATTACAGTAATTGATTAGGCACGTGATATTGAGGACGTGCTTTCAGAAATATCAATTTTTGATTCAATTCAGATAGAGATAGAAATAGAAATCTTGAGTTGTGCTTGAATTTTACTTTTTAAAACATTTATATTTCCCCCTCTATATCTTTTCAGCTTCCTATCCATCATCCATTCTCTTTCATCCTCTCAAGTTTACTTTGATACTGTCATAATAAGAAAAAGAGATTAGAAGAGATTAATGTATTGTATTGGATTGTCCGAGTATCGACAAACTGATGTTTTCCGAGATGCTTATATTATTTCATTCCATCGCTCAAAACATTCAACAACATTCTTCGATTAATTCGAGATTGGTGAATGAAAAATTGTGACAAAAACTTTCTTATTGCGTGCTGTTCTTTCTGAAAATTTGGTAAATTATTTTAATTTAAGATTTAGGGAACTTGGAAAATAATTATGAAAAGAAAAACTAAACTTATTTTTCTATGTTGATGACTTATAAAGTCTTACGTGGGACCCAATTGTGCTTTAACAATATAGTGTAATTATTAACCCATAAGTGAGGCGGCCTCATTAGTTGAATGTGTCAACCAATTCCGATAATTATGCACCCAAAAACCAACCCTTGCATGGGACCTTCCTAGCTGGGTCCAGAAACTGGGTTATCTTAACCTGTTCAACCAAAGACTTTTTGTTCGAAAAGTGCATTAAAAAGGCTGACCAAAATGACTGGTCCACACCATCAACTTCCCTTACCATGGAATCACATCTAACACATTAACAGAACACACAATTCCTCAACAGAAATGAAGCAAGTAAAGTTTACTATTCTTGTCATGAAGCTTTTGTTCATAATACTGCTTCTTCCATACCTGTCCAGCCTTTGTGATGCACAAACTGCGACAATAGCCAATTCCATTATCTACAAAAATTCAACCAATTCGTTAATATGGCACAACAACAATTCAACCAACATGACTCTCAATGGCACCAGCCCATCTGGAACACACATAAGAGTTGTCCTCTCAAGACAAAGCTCAGTTGGTTTCGTATGTGGATTCTACTGCTTATATTACCCCCTATCTTGCCTGTTCTCAGTCATTGCTGTTGGAGAGGACAATCCCATGGTTGTATGGTCAGCCAATGGGAACAGCCCGGTTTCTGAAGAAGCAACGTTGCAGCTAACAGCAGATGGAGACTTGGTTCTGCGTGATTATGATGGGGTCAAAGCATGGTCAACGAATACCTCCGGAAAGTCCGTGCTTGGAATGAACATGACCCAAGAAGGTAACTTGGTCCTCTTCAACAAACAAGGATCTGTTGTCTGGCAGTCTTTTGATCATCCTACTGATACGCTGCTGATCGGGCAGAGACTATATGAAGGCCAACAACTAACTTCAACTTCTTCTGAGAGCAACTGGAGTACTGGCCTCTACTATGCAACAGTATCATCAACTTCTGGTTTTGCTGCATATACTCGAGTGGATCAAGGGCGACCATTGATGTACTATCAGCTGGTGCCTCGCCAAAGATTAAGAGCTAATGACACGTTCGTTTATGCAGAATTCCAAAGATGGGGATTCCTTGTGAAAATAGGAAACTATGAGGAAAGTTTTTCGAGTTATAGTATGTCATTTCCATTTGATACGCACATACTCTATCTTAGACTTGATAGCAATGGGCGTCTAAAGGTACAAAGGCAAAATGATGCATCAGGAGGATTGACCGAGGTACTTGACCTGGTTAGCAAAGAACTGGGCGAATGTCAGTACCCACGCAGATGTGGAGATTTTGGGTTATGTAGACAAGGACAGTGTAGTTGTCCAATAGATGAGAATGGTGCTCAATACTTTCAGCAAGATCAAGTTCTATTGCCTGACCAAGGTTGTTCGCGGATTACTCCGTTGTCTTGCCGAACGTCCATCGATCAGCAACACATGGTTAGAGTTTACAATGTTACCTACTTCAACATAATAGATGCAAAAGCTGCAGTACCTAATATTAAAAATAAAGAAGATTGCACACAAGCGTGCTTGCAAAATTGTTCCTGCAATGCAGCCTTCTTCAGATATGAGCAGAATGTTTCTGACGGCTACTGCTTCCTGCCATCAAAGGTTTTGTCAGTTAGAGAAGACCGCATTTTGAATGAACTTTATGCCATGGAAACATATATCAAAGTACGGATTCCCTATGTGGCACCAAACTCTGCCCCAACAACACGTCCTAAGAGACGATTAAATTTAGCAGCAGTGATGTCAGGGTCTGCTGCTGGCGGTTTCATCATCCTGTCTGTTGCGATTGCTATTGTGGTGAGGATGCGCAAGGGGAACCCAAATGACGAGGAAGAGTATATCAGTCATATTCCGGGAATGCCCACAAGATTCTCATACGAAGATCTATGTCTAGCAACAGCGGATTTCAAGGAGAAAATTGGCGCTGGAGGGTTTGGAACAGTGTTCAGAGGAGTGTTAGGGGACGGCACAGAGGTTGCAGTTAAGCGGTTGGATAAACTAAGCCAAGGGACTAGAGAGTTCCTAGCAGAGGTTGAATCCATTGGAAGCATACATCATTTTAATCTGGTAAGGTTGATTGGATATTGTGCAGAAAAGTCTAGCAGGCTACTAGTCTACGAGTTTATGGTTAATGGGTCCTTGGATAACTGGATTTTCAACAGAAGAGATCAGCAATATCATAGCCTTGATTGGCCAACGAAAAAGAAGATCATACTTGACATTGCAAAAGGATTGGCCTACCTACATGAAGAATGTCGCCAGAGAATTCTTCACCTCGATATAAAGCCACAAAACATTCTCTTGGATGAAAATTTCAATGCTAAAGTATCTGATTTCGGGTTAGCCAAGTTAATTGATAGGGATGAAAGCCAAGTCCAGACAACAATGAGAGGAACTCCAGGGTATATTGCTCCAGAGTGGCGCTTGTTGAGAATCACTGTAAAAGTCGATATTTACAGTTTTGGGATCGTTGTTCTTGAAACAGTTTGTGGACGGAGAAACTTGGATCACACACGATCGGAGTCCAGCTCACATCTACTGAGGCTTTTGCAAAAGAAGGCAAATGAGTCCAAACTGCTTGATATTGTCGAAGACCAGAACTTCAGCATGGAAAGTCAGGTGGAAGAAGTGGAGAGAATGATAAAGATTGGAGCGTGGTGTTTACATGATGACTACACCAAAAGGCCCTCAATGTCCACTGTCGTGAAGGTCTTGGAAAATGTGATGGAGGTAGACGAACAAAACATCAGCTATAACTTCACGCATGCACTTGAATTGGCATCTCCTGATGTGCGTAAATCCTGTGTTTCTGTACCGCCTGAAGCTTCTGTTCTTTCTTTTCCTAGATGAATAAGGTTTCATTTAGAAGTAATGCGAATAAAAAAGTGAATGTACTTCCATATATTACTTGCATAATACTCCCTCCGTCCCACGTGAGTGTGAACCAAAATTTTGGACACAATAATCAAGGAAAAGAAATAAAATAAAGAAAAGTAGAGATAGTGGAGGTGTTGTGAGTATGAAAAGTAAAACATGAGAGAAAATGAGTGGGAGGAATAATAAATGGATTGTTGTTATGCAATTTTGGGAAGTTCACACTCACGTGGTACATACGAAAAAGGAAATAAGTTCACACTCACGTGGGACGGAGGGAGTATATTTTTAGAACTTCATAAGAATAATTATTTTTTCATGCATTTTTTTTTATAAAAATCAGTCGAGTCGACTATGAAAGTCAAAGTAGGACATTTTTTGATATATTAACCCATATTCTAATTAATGGATGCCTTTAAGTAATTTTTGGGTTTTGATTTTTAATTTGATTAGTCGAAAGATTTAGTTGAATTGACTAGTCAAATAGTAAATAATTTTGCACAACTTTTTAATGTCCAAGGCAACCTATGCAAAACAGCTGAATGTCATTTTATATTTTATGGAAAACAAAAAAGTAAATAAATTGTGAGCTAATAGGGATAGGCACAAAAAGGCACAAAACCTACACATCAGTTGTGCAAGACACCATCCACACCACAATATTTTGCATAATAAAATCATGTAATGAAATCTTTTATCCAAAACATAGATGGTCCAGATGCTAAAACTAATACCCTTTTAGGTATGCCCTTGCGGACAAACCACTTGCTTGCATATCGAAGTCGAGTCCTAAAAAAACTAGAAATTACAGAAAAAAAATCTGTGTTTCTTCTCAGCAACAATGAAAACAGTATTAATGAACAAATAGACTTACAGCAAAGAATATGCCCAAGGACAGCACCTGGTATTTGTTTCTTCTCAATGATTGTTTGCCGCTGGAAGCAATCGGAAATCAAATACACAAATAGGAAATGTGAGCAGGACTTCCATGACACAAATCAGACTGCCGAACATATGACATTGTGCCCAAAATGTGACAAGGCATTTCTTTCCTTAATGCACCTGGCAGACAAGAAAATATAAAGCCAGAAATATCTTAGCCTTGATTGGCAAATGAGAAAGAAGATTATACTTGACAATGCAAAAGGATTGGCCAGCTAAATGTTCACCTTGGTATAAAGCCACAGAGTGTTTTCATTTCAATGCTAAAGTACTGATTTCAGGTTAGCCGAGCTAATAGATACAGATGAAAGCAAAGTCCAGCAATGAGAGGAACACCAGGGTATACTGCTCCAAAGAGAATAGTTTCAAATTTTGATCACATGATCGTGGCATGATGACTATACAGGAGGCCTTCGATGGCCGTGAAGGTCTTGGAAAATGCGATGGAGGTTGACGACCAAAACATCAGCTAGAACTTCATGCATGCCCTGGAACTGGCACACCTTGCTGTGCCTAATGCTTGTGTCTTTATACAACAGTAAGCTTCTCTTCTTTTTTCCTAGATGAATAATGTGACTTGGGGGTAGTGTGGAAAACGTTATTGTCTTGACAGATATTACTTTAATTATAAAAGCTTTTTCGAATAGTACCACAATAAACAAAAACACTAACAAATTCCCACTTCAATCTATCGCTTATGTTGACATCTTACAAGACAATGCATTAAAAATCAATCAGGCTCTTAGGATCTAAGACAGAATGTCAAATTCCCATATGCTCCCAAAACAGGTTTGTATATCACCTTATGCCTCTGGACAACATGTTCTCAGTTGGCTTCTTTTTACCTTGATCACTTACTTTCATGAACATGAAAAACGAAGTCAGAAAAGGGATATTTTATTTTTTTTAGAAAAAGCAAGTGGCGATTCTCAGAAACGTAACCATCCATAGAAAAACAACACCATCTGACCCAACGTTTATCGTAATAGTTAAACAATCTACAAATTGAACACTTATACTTACAGATAGTAACGGTAACAGATTACTTTTGTAATCTGTGTGCAACACAACACTTATACTTGCATTCCGAATTTCAAATAATTTACTTTTGTAAGTGAAATTTCATTATGAAAGACTCTACAATGAGCATCTCAACCATAAACCTAGAGTTGATCAAAAGGAGTGCAAAACAAGAAAATATCATGAATGTCAGACAAATCAAACGAAAACGAAATCAAACATCAAGAACAGAAAAAATTAGCAAGGCTTCTTTAAGCAATTAGCGAATCAACAGGTATGAAGAAACAAATAAAAACACCATAAATATCAATACTATAGCGTCAATATATTGATTGAATTACCTGGTTGTTGGAATCAATAATCGGCAGAAAATTAGGGAAGAAGATTGGTTCCATCTTCTAGGGTTATCATAGAGAAAGGAAAGAAAGTTGCCCAAATTTCAATTTCTGGCGGTGGGAATGATCCTTAACATTTTGGCGCCCCAATTTTAGATTAAGGTTGAGGCAAAATTACTACAAGTGATCCATATTATTAGGTGAATTTTATTTGCAAGGCATGAAAAATGCAAGGCACATGGAAATGACGAAAATGCCCATTTATATATAATTTTTTTTTTTTTTTTCATTCCTCACGTTCCCTCCAACGTTCAAGCTTCTCTTCTCTCTCTCTCGTACACGAACCACCGACGAACGACGAACGAGCGAACGATGGTGAGAATGAAGATTCCTGCAGTTAAGTCCGGCGCTTCCGCCGCCGCTACCGCCGCTGCCATGGCCGCCGGAACATCGTCTACCACAGTGCCCGTAAAGAAGGTAATCCCTCCCTCTCCGTTTTCGATTTTCTTGAGTTTAGGTCAAAGAGAGTATTATTATTATTCAAAAATTAGAATGAGATGTTATGAACTGGGTTTGAATTTGTTGTTTATAGATTTCCATTGATGAACTGGTTTTGAAATTGTTGTGCGAAATATGTTTCTGGACTTTGATTGTTTCGTATAATTTTACACGAACTGGTTCCAAGCATATCGCAAAAAATTACACGAACTGGTTCCAAAATTTTCGTGTATAGGCACACGAAACACAATGGAACAATGTTTAGGTTGTTTCGTATGCCTATACACGAAATTGTTCTTAGCATTTCGTGTATAATCACACGAAATCTAAAGGAAAATTTCTCCTTTGGATTTCGTGTGAATATACACGAAATGTTGAGAACCATTTCGTATAATTTTACACGAAATGTTATTCAACATTTCGTGTATATTTAGCGAAATGAAGGCCCAGGCTGGAACTTTAAGCGTGACTAATTTATTGTCTCTTATTTGAATTTTTTGTAGGGACGTCAACCTATGACCGCTTCCAATAGAAAAGAAAGGGGAGACAGCGGTTAAGAAAGATAAACGCACCAAAAAAAATGATAAAAATGATGAGGCGAGCGTGATTGAGTGGAGCACATTGAGAGTGAGCATACGAGATGATGAGGCGGCCTCTGTGGTCACGAGGAAGTTCTTTGAGTCATCTTCATCTTCGATTCCCGATCTTTCTTGAGTCATCTTCGACTACGATGGGGGTGAGCGGCGGAGGAGGAGGAGGCGGCGGAGGAGGAGGAGGAGGCGGAGGCGGAGGCGGAGAGACGTGATGTTAGACCATTGAGGCATGGGAGGAGGAGGGGTCAGGATGTGGCTAGAGGGCAGGGACGGAGGAGGAGGCAGGGTGCGGGTGCGGGTGCGGGGGCGAGTGTCAAATGTAGCCTTGGACATCATCAAAAAAGAGCGGTCTCGTAGTGGGGATAATGTCATGGATCCCTCAGAATGTGGGTGTTATGTTAGGCGAACACATGGACTTCCATGCGATCGCGAGATTGCACACATCTGAGCTACGGGGACGGATTGGGTTGTCTTCGATTCATGCTTTTTGGAAGAAGTTGGACATTGAGCAGTCTTGTCCAACTAGGTCTTCGATCAATGAAAATTCTTTTGTAGGCTTTGTGTGGAACGAAGTACAGAACGCACCTGAACCGATCAAGAGAAAGTTATTCCAAACGATAAATGAAGAGCTACATCCACAAACCGAGAGATGCTTCGAGCCACCTCATATTTCAAAGGCAAATAAACCCCGGACCGCCGAGTTCGAGAATACTTTCAGATTGGGAGCATACGAGACGAGATATTTTGGAGTCCCCACTACACCACCCTCCAGGCGGCGATGTCTAGATCTACATTCATTGCATCAACCCAATCGGGTATGATGTCGTGGGACTCAAACTCTTTGAAGTCCACGCCCAATCCGAAAGTAGGTTCAAACACTACACCATCTAGCCCTACTACTCCTACGTCTCTTCCACCACTAGCTTCTTCAACTCGTGGGAGAGGACGAGGTCGGGGACGAGGACGGGGACGGGGTCGGAGTCAGGGTCGGGGTCGTGGAAAGGGAAATGGACAAGTCACTAGTCTACATACTTATGGGTATACTATGTCATTTATGCCTTTCATGGTCCCATTTATTGAAGGCATCACGGATGTGAGGGGTGATGGACATTGTGGCTATAGAGCCGTAGGCTAGCATGAGATATACGGAGATGAGGACATGTGGCCTCAAGTCCGCACGGTGTTGCCTTGAGCTGCATAGTCGACGCGAGCTTTATCGAGAGAGTTATATCTTGGACTAGTATGGACGAGCTCTACGGTCGCATTGCTTACTATTCCTCCCGGCTCCTGAGTATTATTATATGACCCTCCCGAGCTAGGGCACATCATTGCCACGAGGTATAATGTGGTGTTCATCTCGTACACGCTAACCGGTGGCTTCACATGCCTTCCGGTGGCTTGTACCACAAGGAGTAGGACCACCCGAGACACACTTGTGCTTGGACACATTGGAAACCATTTTATATTCTTGCACATGTTAGATAATGATTACCCAATGCCATCGCCGGCGTTATATTGGGAGGCTCATCGTGATGCAAGCGCAAGTAACTTGGTCATGCCATACGAGCTCGGATAGAGACATTCAACCGACTCTCGGTTGCGTCGAACGAAGAAAGAGTTTCAAGAAATAGGTCATAGTATGAGTGTATCATTTGACTTATTGAGCCTTTTTTATTTGTATGTATGAATCATTAAAAACTGTTTGAAAGTTTGGATTTGTGATGTGAAATATGGCAAAGTATACCATTTTTTATGATTTTTTTTTTCAATAAAGCTGTATTGGTCTTTGAATTTTTCCAGTTTTTTATGTTTGGAAGTATGAATTATTCAGACTGTCAGATATGTTTCGTATGAAACTACACGAAATATTTGTTAATATTTCGTGTGAATATACACGAAATAACTCAATACATTTCGTATATTTATATACGAAACGTATTTGACAATGTCGTGTAAAATTACACGAAACGTTCGCGTACGGGAGGGCAATTTTGTCCATTTTCCGTGCCTTGCAAATAGCGTGCCTTGCAAATAACTGTCCCCATATTATTAAACCTTCTCAATTCAATTTTAAGTACTCTCTCTCCCTCTCTCTCCATGCTATTTCGAGTTTAAAAATGGAGAGAAAGGAAAAGTAAATGGAAGGTAGCTTTCTTTCGAGATTTGTCAGGGAGGAAGTGGAAAGAAAGGGAAAGAAATTTTTTAGGATTTTTCTCCCTAAATTTTACTCTCAAAATTGAGAGGAATTGAAAGGAAAGAAATTGAACGTTTGATAAATTTTTTTTTATTATCCCACTTTTATCTTCACATTTTTTTATAATCTCATCATTATTCCTCTCGCTCTCTCTATTATTCTGATATTTTACAATTACAACTCCTTCCTCTTTCTCTCTCTCTTTGATCTTTTACAATTACAACTCCTTCCTCTTTCTCTCTCTCTTTCTCTTTCTCTTTCTCTTTCTCTTTCTCTTTCTCTCTCTAAGGTCCTGCTTTCGAGTTTAAAAATAGAGAGAAAGGGAAAAAAAGGAAAGGAAAATTTTATAAATTTCCTTTCTTAGCATGCTTTCGAGATTTTTTAGGGAGGAAGTGGAAAGAAAGAAAAGAATTTTTTTTAGAATTTTCCTTCCAAAATTTTCCTCCCAAAATTGAGAGGAAATGGAAGAAAAGAAAGTGAAAACTTGATAATTTTTATTATTATCCCACTTTTAACCTCACATATTTTTTGTAATCTCATTATTACCCCTCCATCTCCAATCTGTTTCCAACACACATATTCCCTTCCCATTCTCAATATCCGTCTGAAACCCTCCACCTGACCTCCAATTCCGTTCCAAATTTCGGAGCTCAAAACCCGGCTACATTCATCACCCTACGACCACGACCCTAGCTTCGTTCATTTGTTCCGTCGAATCTCCATTATTCCCCATTATTCTTTGTATGATACTTGTGTACAAGGTAACAACTCTGTTTGCTTGATTTAAGGTTATGAAGATTAACTGTTTTACCCCTTTTCATTAGTTGTTCTCAACTGAATCTGTAGTTTGTGTGCTGAAATTTTAAGAATAATCAAAAGGGTTTTATTGGGATTTTGTGAATGATGATAAATGTACAGGGAATTGGGGTTTTGAGCTTGATTTTCATCTTTGCTATAGTTGGGGAAGCTCAGATAAATTAGTTTTTGATAAATTGTGGGACTAATTCGAGTTTAACTATGGATGGTCGAATATGGGTTGGTGACTTAAATTCTGGGAACAATGTCACCATCAGTTCTCCATCCGTCCAGACCTCCTCCACAGATTCTTTTCTTGGAGATTCAATGGGACCCTCAGAAGTCATCTTTTTGGGAGCAACCTTCCACCGTTGAGTGTTCAATTCGCAAATAAGGCAGCACAAAAACTCCGCCCAAGATCAGTTTTCCGGCGGAAACTCCATATTTGTCGGCCGTTCTTCAAAAATTCAAGCTGGTTACTGTGTGGTGGATACTCAGAGTGTAACAAGGAATCCGCCCCTTCCGGCAGAAACTATATTTTTTTATAAATGATGGTATAGAAATCATTTTCTTTTTATTTTCTCTCATTTCATTTCAAAACTCGAAAGTATAATGAGAGAAAATTTTGTTTTTCCTCTCATTTCCTTCCTAACTCGAAAGCACGTCGAAAAAAATTTAAATTCACTTCCTTCCCTTTATTTTTTCTCCTTTTCCCTTTTCTCACTTTCTTTTATTTTCGTTAAAAACTCGGGAGCGGACCCTAACTCAAGCATAAATTAAGCTCCAGCCTCACCGTATCCTTCCAAGCGGACATTTCTTCTTTCCCTAATTCTGAGCCCAATTTGGCGAGCACCCTTCACAATTGCAGCAAATCTAAATTGAATGAGCAGTCAATTGAACCCACCAATTCAATAACTAGGATAAGTAACGCCTCACTTTTGTGCAATTTAAGGCATCAACAATCTGAGTTTTCATTTTTCATTTAAGGGATGTTGTTGAAGAAAATGTCGGCACTATGTTCGATCTATCACCGGTTCTTGAAATGCCTCTGTTGTAAGTTTTTTTATAAATGAGGGTATAGAAGTTATTTTCTTTTTATTTTCTCTCATTTCGAAATTCGAAAGCATGAGGAGAGAAAATTTTATTTTTCCTTTCATTCCTTCCTAACTCGGAAGCACATCGGAAGGAATTTAAATTCACTTCTCTGCCTTTATTTTCTCTCATTTTCTCTCTCTCTCTCTCTCTCTCTCTCTCTCTCTCTCTCTCTCTCTCTCTCTCTCTCTCTCTCTCTCTCTCTCTCTCTCTCTCTCTCTCTCTCTCTCTCTCTCTCTCTCTCTCTCTCTCTCTGAGGAATGTCAAAAAAAAAAAAAAATTACTCTCCCCGTACCAAAATAATCTTCCCACTATTTTTTATGTTAATACGAATAAATTTTAAACAATAATTTTAAATTGTCTAATTTTACAAATGAAAATTTAAAACTTTTTATTTATATACCATAAACAATACTAATAACAATAAATTTTAGATTTTAATTAGAATAATAATTAAATTAACCTAAAATTATTGTTAAAAATATTATTATTTCATAAATAACGGCAGAAAATATGAAAAAAACAATTTGGAACGGAGGAGTAAAAAAGTTCACCTTTGCCGCAAACAAACCCAAAAATGGATTTCCATAACTTTTTTTCCCACTAGTTGCTCTCAAAAATTGAAGAAATGAGAAACTATAATTGCAACTTCAAATTTAAATTTTGACTCATCAGGATGATCAAACACGGTTGCGGTTTGAAATTACCGGTTTCGATTCCGGAAAAGGGAAAATCGAAACCGAATCGTGAATTAACGGTTCGCGGTTCCAGTTCTGAATCGGCAGTTCACGGTTTGAAACCAACGGTTTAACGATTTTTTTTTTTTTCGAATAGAAAAAACTGTTTTAGATTTTTTTTAAACTGAAAATATTTGCAAAAAGTTATATAAAAAAAGATAGAGAATAACCAAACAAATGAAAGTATATAATAGAAAAGAGGGAACAAACTACCTTTTAATTTTATTTTTATTTTTTTACTGACTAGAAAAAAATATTTAGACCTTTTTATTACTGTAATTTTTTACAAAAAGTAATAGAAAAAAATTATACAAATAAAAGTATATAAAATAAAAGAGAGAAGGACTACCCTTTAATTTTTATGTTATTTTTTATTTTTTAATTAACTAGGAAATAATATTTTAGAATTTTTTAATTACTGATTTTTTTTTTAGAAAAAGATAGAAAAAAATTATTCAAATTAAAGTATATAAAATAATATTGGGACATACTACCCTTTAATTTATTTTTTATTTTTTATTGACTAGGAAATAATATTTTAGACTTTTTTATTACTGATTTTTTTTATAAAAAAAAGTAATATAAAAAAGATATAATAAAAAACTAAACAAATTAAAGTATATATAAAAAAAGAGTGCGGACTACCTTTTGTTTTTTTTTTTTTGTTTTTTTTTTATATTTTTTATTGATTAGGAAATTTTAGATTTTTTTATTACTGATTTTTTTTTTACAAGAAGGTATATAATAATGTTAGAAAATTTAAACAAATGAAAGTATATAAAAGAAAAACTAAATCATAAATCTCAAGCACTAAATCTAAATCATATACCTAAATCTCGTATATACCCTATATCCTTAACCTTAAATCTAAATCATATACTACATACCGCATATTCTAATTCATCTACCTAAATCTCATTTATATCCTATACCCTAAACTTTAAATGTAAATGATATACTTCCTAACTTAAACTCTAATTAATTTACCTTAAACTTTAAATCTAAATCATTTATACCCCAAATTCTAATTCATCTATATAAATTTCATATATACCTTATATCATAAACTTTAAATCTAAATCATATACTTCATACCCTAAACCCTAATTTATCTACATTAACCATATACCCTATACATTATACCATAAACCTTAAATCTAAACCATATACTCCATACCCTAAATCCAATTCATCTACCTTAATCTCATGTATACCCTATGCCCCAAACCTCAAATCTAAATCATATACTCGATACCCTAAACCCTAATTCATTTAATTTAATCTCATATATACCATATACCCTAAATCTAAATCATATACTTCATATCCTAAACCCAACTCATCTACCATATGCCTTATACCCTAAACCTTAAATCTAGATCATATACTACATACCCTAAACCCTAATTCATCTACATTACTCTCATATATACCCTATACCCTAAACCTTAAATCACAATCATATACTACATAACATAAACCCTAATTCATCTCCTTAACCATATATCCCAATACTCAAACCCTCTAAATCATATACCTAAATCCTATATATACCTCTAAATCGAACTACTCAATTTTATACATATATTTCTTATATACATTTTATCCTAAAACTTAAACAAATGAGAGTTAGTTTATGATTTGAGCTTGAGAATCAAAGAAATTAACGAAATTCGTTAGAGAAAGTTAAGAGAGAGTTAAGGGAGTTTGTGTGAAAAAAATGTGAGGGGAGGGGCGTGATATTTACAGTTGAGAAAATATGTTAAGAAAATAAAATATTTTTTATTTAACCATACAACCCATACTCTAACGGCTATATTCTGACAAATATAACAATTTTTCCGACGAATTCGACGATTTTGACAACAGTTCCGGTTCAAGAGGTTTGGAACCCCAGGTTCACGGTTTTTCAGAGAGAGAAACCGAAACTGGACCGTCAAACCGGTGGTTACGGTTTCAACCGGTTCCGATTCCGGTTCAAGGCGGTTCAATGGTTACAGGTCGATTCCGGTTCCGATTTAGTCATCCCTACTTATCGATTTGCATTTTTTTCATATTAAATTAAAAGTCTACAAAATCTTATTTATAGCCTTTAATTATATATTTCAGATTTATTACGTGTTTAATTTCTATGGACATATTTATATTTATAAAATTTTAAAATTGGGTGGCAAGCTTGGTATGTTTTGGAAATTGACTTATCTGAATAACGAGTCAAAGGTGAGTGACCCGAATAATAGTTTTGCCTTCGGTTAACTATGTAACTAGGGATACGGTACCAGTGCAGTTTGACCGCACAACCGTCAAATGCACTTAACGATCCAAATTAAATTATATTCAAATGGGTGGCTCATGTTATAGTTAGTGGTGGATGGGGAATCAAACACATTAATATTCTTAATGAAGAGAAAAGGATCAGATTAAAAGGGAATGGAATTGTTGTATTTTTTAGAAGCCCATATTCCAATTGAGTGTACTCAATGGTCCAGATTTAATTTTGTTCAAATGGGGTCCTTGTTAGTTGGGGCAGGGGTGTAAAAAATAAGCCCCTTAGGCTGCGTTTGGTAGACCAGATTAATCATCGGGATAGGTGAAAGTGTGTGGACATCACACACATGGCCAAGTCAAATATTGACCTAATTTAGTTTTGTTACTTTCTTAATTATTTAAATTTAAGTAAACTAATATGTATTTTATATTTAACTATACTAACCTACTAATTGAAATTATGCTTTGTTTAGTTGTGTTTTTTATTATTTTGTAGGATTCTCATAACTTGAAAAAGGAGTCTAAAAGATAAGAATGCTTGAGTGGATAAAGGGAAAAAGAAGATGAGATTGAAGATATTTTATCAAGCAATAGTCATCCTAATCCGAAGACCTCCTGTACTATAAATATGAGGACCATTCCTCATTTGACAGACACGTTTTTTGTAGACTCAAAGTGCTGATGATATACAGCCTTCTGAGAGTTTAAGTTCAGTGAGAGTTTCTTTGATTATTTTGTCTTATTTTAGGATTATTTGTGTAACCGGTTCATAAGTTATTTAATAAGAGAAGTTTTATTGTCTACAGCAAATTGCTGTAGATAAGTGTTAAATCCTTTGTTTATTTCATTTCTATTTATTCATTTCCGCTGCGGTTTACTATTGATGCTAGTACTGGTGCAATAGCATCAGGACTCACATCAGGTATTTTCGTGTTCCTGTGTATTCCTAGCCGCTCCATTTCTTTCAATTGGTATCAGAGCTCCACTCGACTTCACTGAGTGAAATCCAAGAAAGAGTGGTCATTATGGAAGGTCACTTACACTTGAATCAATATCGTCCCCCGGTTTTAGATGGATCTAACTATGCTATTTGGAAAGCTAAGATGCATCTCTTCATCAAAGCAATTGATGAACGAGCGTGTCTTAGTATTATTATTCCATGATTCCCTCCTAAGGTTGAAAGTAAGAGTAAAGAAGAGGGTGAAACCTCCGAAAAAGTTTTCAAACCCAAGCCTGAGGAAGATTGGACCACTGAGGAAGTCACCCTTGCTAACTACAATTACAAGGCCCTTAGTGCTATATCAAGTCATGTGGATGAACATATGTTTAGACTTGTAATAAATCAAAATGTAGCAAAGACTGCCTGGGATATTCAGCAAGCTCATTGTGAGGGTGATGATAGTGTTAAAGTCACTAGGTTGAGAATTCTCATGACCAAGTTTGAAAACTTGAGGATGAATGAGACTGAGGATATAAAAAGCTATTCTGCTAAATTGAGAGAAATCTCAAATGAATGTCTCTCCCTAGGTGAGCCTATATCAAATGCTAGAGTAGTTAGTAAAATGTTAAGAACTATTACTGATAAATTTAATATTAAAATTGCTGCTATTGAAGAAGCACATGATACTACAACCATGGCTTTAGATACTCTTGTGGGTAAGCTAACCATGTTTGAAATGAACACTTCCATTCAGCAACAATATAAAGCTGAGAGTGTTGCTCTTGCTTCTGCTCTCTATAGAGTGTCCACAGTTCCAAAAGAGATTGAAGAAATCTCAAATGAAATTGGTACTTCAAATTTGAAAACTGAAGATGTTGCCCTTTTAACTAAAAAATTTACATCTTTTCTTAAAAATAAAAGGGACAACAAATTTCCTTCTAAAAAATCAACTATTTTTGATAAACCAAAGGAGGATACTGAGAGTGATTTCAAGAAACCTACTAGTTTTTCTAAGAACAGATCTGAAACTGTTCAATGTAGAGCCTGCAAAGGTTTTGGGCATTATGCCAATGAATGTGCCAATACTCTGAAGAAAAAGGGGATGAGCTTTTGTGCGACCCTTAGTGACATTGAGGACGAAGATGAATCGCTAAACTTAGCAATCAGGGAAATCTCGCCTCCAAGTCATGAACATCAATCTGATGTAGCTTCAGATGTTGTCACATCTACCATCACATCTTATAACTCTGTGATAAACTGTTATAACTCCTCGCTGAAGAAGAAAACAAAGAATGAAGAAGAGGATGATGGAAGTTATCAAGAACTTCTTGATGCTTATGCTAAACTATATGCCGATTGGGAAAAACGTGTAGAAAAGATTGCCCTTTTTGAAAAAGGTAACTGAGAAACTCTCTACTGAACTTTCAACGTTGAAAAGTGAACTTAAATAAGTCACCGCTGAAAATGACAACCAAAAAGATTCAATAGCTAAACTTGAGGTCATGCTCACTAAACGTGACATTGAACTTGAGAAGACCAAAACGGAACTCACAGAGGCCAAAAAAACATTTTAAAAAATGAATACTGGAAAGGCAACTCTTGATGAGGTTCTCAATGTGGGTCATTTTTCAAAAACTGGTCTCGGCTTTGAATCAAATTTTTCAAAAGAAGGAGAGAGTTCCTCAAAGCCTAAGACTTTTCACAATTCGAAATCAACACCCAAGAGGAAAATATTTGTGTGCCATTACTTCTTCTTACCAGGACACATAAGACCTTTTTGCTATAAAAGAATTCACGATCTGAAAAAAGATGCTCCTCAGATGAGTGGCCGGATGCACTCACATCACCACTCACATCGCCAGAAAACTGGTCAGTTCGTGTGGATGGAAAAGAAGAACAAGGAATGCAAGGTAGTTTTTACCTCTCTCAAGAGCAGCATTTCTAGCTCATGGTATTTTGATAGCGGGTGCTCAAGGCACATAACAGGTAATGCAGAATTTCTAACAGATTACACCACTATCAAAGGTGTAAATGTGAATTATGGGGGAGGAGCCCAAGGTAAGATTGTAGGTAAAGGTACCTTATGTGTAAATAACATGCCTAAATTGAAAAATGTCTATCATGTAGAAGGTTTGAAAGCTAATCTTATTAGTATAAGCCAACTATGTGATGACAATTTGCATGTCAATTTTGACAAACATGAATGCAAAGTGTTTGATAACACTAATCAATGTCTGTTCACCGGAGTGAGGTCTCAAGATAATTGTTACAAATTTGGTGACAATTTGTCCTGCCTTAGCTCCAAAACAAATGAACTTGAAATTTGGCATCAAAAGTTGGGACATGCCAGTTATAGGAAAATGGAAGAATTAGTTAGATTTGATGCTGTTAAACACTTGCCCAAACTTGATTTTAAACAAACAAGTGTATGTGGTCCTTGTCAAAAGGGCAAGCAAACCAAAGCCTCTCATCCAAAGGTCGACAAAAGTTCCACTTTTGAAATTTTGGAATTAATCCATACTGACCTTATGGGACCTATTGAGGTTGAGAGCTTAGGTAAAAAGAAGTACTCCTTTATCTGTGTAGATGATTTCTCTAGATACACTTGAGTGCTATATTTGAAATAAAAATCTGAATCCCTTGAAGTGTTTAAAGTTTGGTATAAAAAAGTAAAAAATTTGTATGGTAAGAAAGTGATTAAAATTAGGTCCGATTATGGAACTGAATATGAGAACACTTTGTTCTCAAAATTTTGTGACTCCAAAGGAATAATCCATGATTTTTCAGCCCCTAAAACCCCTCAACAGAATGGGGTAGCTGAAAGAAAGAATCGTACTTTGCAAGAGATGGTTCGTGTAATGCTTAGTTCTAAAAACATCTCTAAATGATTCTGAGCTGAAGCACTTAATACTGCTTGTCACATAGAAAATAGAGTCTACTTAAGAGTAGGATCAACCATGACTCCCTATGAAATTCTCCTTGGTAAAAAACCTACTCTTAAATACTTTCATGTTTTTTGATGCATTTGCTATGTTCTAAATGATAGAGATTATCTATCTAAATTTGATTCTAAGAGTGACAAGGCTGTTTTCCTTGGATATTCCACAAATAGTCGTGCCTATAGGGTTTACAACCTTAGAACTAAAACTGTGATGGAGTCAATTAATGTTACCTTTGATGATACTGCTGACTTAAATCTAAAAAATCTTGAAGATAATGTCTCAGGTTGCGTAGAAACAATGGAGGATTCTCAGAATCAAACTGAACAGACGCAGCAAACTGAGCTGCAAAAAGATGATGCAGGTGCTGGTATGATCACATCACCACCTACACCAGGACAAAAAGAACCTGGTTGAGAATTCGAAAGTTCAGACTGTGAAGAAGAGAATCTAGATAGGACCAGAGACATACCTAGCAGAGTTCATAAGAATCATCCAATTACCTAAGTGGTAGGTGATGTAAATGAGAAAATTATCACAAGGGAAAAGCCACGGGTTAACTACCGTGAGTTGGCTGAATTGAGCTGTGTTGACTCACAAGTAAACAAGGTAAGGTCATGTTGTTTCGTTTCTAATATTGAACCTAAGAATGTTGTAGAAGCTATGAAAGATGATAATTGGATAGTTGCTATGCAAGAGGAACTAAATCAATTTGATAAAAATGATGTATGGACCTTGGTTTCTAGACCTAAAGGAGGAAATGTAATAGGAACCAAGTGGATTTTTAAGAATAAGACAGATGAAAATGGGAAAATTACTAGAAATAAAGCTAGGCTTGTAGCCCAAGGCTACACCCAAATAGAAGGGATTGATTTTGAATAAACATTTGCTCCTGTTGTTAGGATAGAGTCCATTAGGCTTTTACTTGCCATTGCTTGTTATGTGGACATCACTCTACATCAAATGGATGTAAAGAGTGCCTTTTTAAATGGTGTCCTAAATGAAGAATCCTATGTTGAGCAACCTAAGTGCTTTACTGATCCTCATTGCCCTGACCATGTCTATAAGCTTAAGAAAGTCTTGTATGGCTTAAAACAAGCCACTAGGACTTGGTATGAGAGGCTAACTGAGCACCTCATACAAATGGGTTTTAAGAGAGGAGAGGTAGATAAAACCTTATTTATTTTGAAAGATAATATAGGGATATTAGTGGCCCAAATTTATGTTGATGACATTGTCTTTGAATCTTTATCCAAGGATATGTTAGACTACTTTGTCACAAGTATGACCACCACCTTTGAAATGAGTATGGTTGGTGAGCTAAACTATTTTCTAGGCCTTCAAATAAAACAAAGTAAGGAGGGAATTTTTATTTCTCAAAGTAAATATGCCAAAAACTTGGTTAAGAAATTCTCTCTTGACAATGCCTCTCACCTTAAAACTCCTATGGGATCATCCCAAAAGTTGTGAAAAGATGAGGATGGTGAGGATGTTGATCCCACCTTATATAGAAGTATGATTGGGAGCTTGTTGTACCTTTCAGCAAGTCATACTGACCTCATGTTTAGTGTTTGCCTGTGTGCTAGATATCAAGCTTGCCCAAAAATCTCCCACCTCAAAGCTGTAAAAAAAATTATTAGATATGTTGGTGGAACTGTCAATTTAGGGCTAAGCTATACTCCTGAAACCAATACAAATCTGGTAGGATTCAGTGACTCTGATTGGGCAGTGTAAGTACGCCAATCCAATTCGCGACCCTTTTAGGTGCATTTTAATATGATAAAATTGCATTAAGGGGAATTTTGGTAAATTCCCGGCCTATCCCGAGACTTTCGGAGACATTTCATAAGTTTCCCGTGAAGGAAGTACCTTTTGGTACTTTGCTCATGCCAAAGGACCTCCAGGGAATAAAACCTTTTTGAACTTTTTGGGTATTTTCCCTGAATGTTCCAGAAACTGGTTTTGGCGCCAAAAGCAGTTGTGACACCTTGTGTCACGCGACAAATCGAGGCATGGAAAGTGGTTATGTAAGGTCGTGCGACACAAGGTGACCACTAACTGCAGCCTATAAATAAGACCCTCCCCCTCTTAGAAATGGATCCCAACCTAACATACTGTTACTCTGCAGAAATTGCAACGAAACACACACACCAGAAACACATACCTCTCTCTCTCTCCTCCCAATTCCTCTCTAATCCCTTCCAATCTAACCCAATTCTCTCACCTTCTCTTAGATCTACATTCAACTGATCCTCCCAAGCTCTCCAAGACCAGAAGCTATTGTAGAAGGATTCTGTATCTAACTTGATACAGAATTCATGGAAGCAACAAGGGTAACATCCTTAATCCCCTTTCCCCTCTCTCTTCTACCTTTCTCTTCTATAATTATATTGTTTTCTCCCTCTTTGGATTCAGTAATCAGACTCTATCCGTCTAGATTACTAAATCCCAATCGCAATCTCTCTGTTTAACTTGGTTGATCTGAATAATTGTGTGTTCATTGTTGGATACTTGTTGAGATTGTTGTTTAGATCCCAAGGGAGTGTGGATCTCTCCATATCCACACTCCCGGGGCTGAATTGTTGTTAATTCTGTATTTCGAAGCTAATCTGTTTGATTAATTGGATCTGTGTTGGGTATTGTTGTTATTGTGTTCAAATTTGTAAGTACCTGCAGATGGACATGATGCGTCACGCGACACATTGTGCATGGGTGATCCTGTGTCACGCGACATATCTGGTCATCCATGTCCAGTGTCACGCGACATGTTATGCCTGTTTTCAGGAACTCCTTTCCTCTTGTAATCTGTTTTGATTGGTTGTAGTAGGGATGTGGCCTCCCTGAATAATTGGTTCACAAGTTGTAAGTCTCCTTCCAAATCAATAAAATTCATGTTTATTACACTCGTTCATTATCAATGATTTGCACACACTTATGGATTGCTTGGATGTTCGATTAGAAAGACTCATCTACGGACGAGGCGTGTTGGGTGAACTCTCGGTTCTTCCCAACACGTAACCTGACCCCCGAACCCGTTCTCTTTCATAGGTTTTTCAAAGTGTACCTCTAAAATATGGCGTGGCGACTCCTTTTTCTTTTTCACCGTTGGAAAACCAAAATTCCGCGGGTGAGCGCACATTCAGTGGCGACTCCGCTGGGGACACACTTTGAAAACCTGTTTTTTCAAAAGCTAGTGGGTCAAGCTTTCATTCAATTGAACATCCAACTCGTCCATATTTGTGTGCATCTTTGATAATCTTTTGTAATACATGCATTTTGTTGTATTTGGAGACTTATGAACCTTGTATATATTTTATGGCCATTCTGTTGTGTTTTGGTTATTGTGCTTGTCTCTTGCCATAGGGAGGCAGGTGTAAGTGCTCCAATTTGAGCTTGTTAGAATTTTCGTTAGAAAATTAACGAAAGTTATAACATTTCTAACAATTCCTAACAATCCTAACATTTCTAACAAAATGAGGGTAAAATGGGCATTGTTATTTAAGGTTAAACCTCAAAAAGAATCTTAAAAAGCAAAACAAAGGAAGAAAACCATAAATAGAAATGGCTGGAAACAATAAACTGGCTGTTAATTTGAATTTTCAAAAGAAATATTCTTCCTGTCCAAAGCTGGAGCTGCATTTAATGAACAGTGCACGCCAAGCAACCCTATCCGCGCGGATGAGTCTGTCATTTTCGAGGGCTATAAATTGAGCCCTCAGTCCACAAAAATAAAGGGGACAACACCAATTGCACCGAACCTCTGGCGAAATATAGAGAGAAAACTTAGTGAGAATTCTTCAAGAATTGTCACCATTTTCTCTCCAATCTTTCCCAACTCACACTCATCCACTCACTCTCATACTTAAGCCTTAAACACTCATACACTCAAGCCAAAAACTCAAAGAACACAAGGAAGATTGGTAAACCCTCCTTCTCCTTACCCTAAACTCCAACCATGCATGCATTTGCAAACTACAAAATGTAGTTCTTTCATCTTCTTGCTTTAGATCTAAGAAGATCACCATGGAAGACCATCTCCATGTATGATCTTCTACAAAGATCAAAATTATTTTCAAGTTCTCTTACTTTCTTGCAAAGAAAACTCATTTTCAAAACCCTAAAAACCATTTTCAAGCATCAAATCTCATTTTCAAAGGATAAAAATCCCCTTCCCAAGCAAATGAAATGCTTAGTCCTAATGTACCCCAAGGATGGTTTGGTATAGTTGATTCACCACTAAAATGTCTAGTGATCACTAACCAAAACCTAGGGAAATGGGGACAAGCATGGATGCAAAACCCCCCTTTAAAATCATATTTTCTTTCTTGAGAAGTTGCTGTCCAGTAGCAATTTTCTGAGACCTCAGTCCATGGTCTAATTTTTTGGACACAGATAAATGTGGAATTTGGTGTTTACTACAAAATACTTTTTGTAGCCAACATCCAAATCTTTCCATACATATTTTTACTTTATTTTTTCGGTGAGTAAAACTCCTCTTTTCAAATTTTCTTTCAGAGGCTAGTTCATCAGCTTCTGGGAATCCAGATCTCATATCTGAGGTTTCCAGAAGGTTTTGACCCCTCAAATCTTCTCCAAAATGGAAAATTCCTTCGTACAAATCTTATTTAAGGTGTCTGGAACAACTTTCATTCTCTGAGTTTATCCAGATTATGAAGTTTTAAGACCCTTGAATCCATTTCAAAATCAAAGGTCCACTGCCTTTTTCATTCTGGCAGAAATGACTCTCAACTTCAAAAGGTCTTTTGAGTACCAAATCTCAATCCAAAAATCTTCCAAAAAATCATGGGATCATTTTAAAGTCTTAAAAAGATATCCCAATTTTTACTTTTCTGAGTTTCAACTTATTTTGGCCAAAACACACACACACACACACACAATTGATTTTCAGCTTGGAAGACTCGTTTTACGAGGCATTCCGGGTGCACACTAACGTCCTTCCCGGCGTGTAACATGAACTCCGAACCCAAATTTCTGATCTCGGGCTTTTTTCAAAGTTTTGGCCCTTAAAACAAAAATGGCGTGGCGACTCCGTTCTTTTTCCCGGGTTGTATTTGTTTTTTTTCAAAGAAACTACGAAAGGAATCGAATTTCATTCCCGCGAGAAAATGGCGACACATCATCATAGTGGCGACTCCACTGGGGACTCTAAGCTTTTTCTAAAAAAAAAAATGATACTTGGTATATTGGTGGAAACCATTAAACTTCCCGTTATCGCCTCCTAACACGAGTCGGGGATAAATTGTGGTTTAACAATCCCACGTACCGGTATCACCGTTTTCAAAAAAAAAAAGCTTTTGAGGTCAAGCTTCCGTCCCGGCTTTGAAAATCATTTTGTGTGTGTGTTGATTTTTGCACGGTTTTCGTGTTGTTTTGGCCGCCTCGGAGAAAGTCAAAATTTTGACTGTCGGAATAATGTCCCTAGCGTCGGAATTTTCGTGCTTACGTGCTTATGTGTTCATTAAATTTCAAAAAAAAGGATTTTCAAAAAAAAGAAGAAAATTTTCAAAAAAATCATGCATCATATTTTTAAGACACATAAAAATTTTCTATTTTACTCGTAAAAAGAATATAGATCGCTTGCACACTACGCGCACGTGACCGTACACTGCACACTCCGTCCCTACCCCGGGGAAATCCTTGTCGCGGTCCGTTTGGTCTTATTACGCCTCTCGGATGAGCACAGGACTACCCAAACATCCCATGGAGCCTCGTGTCGACCATGCACTTGTCCGTGACACACTTTGTCCGAGACCCGGTTGGTTTTTAGTCCAGTCCGTGTCATGCCCCGTCCGTGTATAGACCTTTCCTTTCAAGCCTTTGTCGGCATACCGACTCAATATCTTTCGGGACCCTAATCGCCGAAGTTACGCGGTTTTCCGCCGCGTACTTTGACCAAGATATTGACCTGGCGCCTTGACTTCGGCTCGACCGGCACAAATAATACACCGACTCCCGCATTGACACCGAGTCATCAAGGATTAATGATTATTCCATGCCTAATTACGGCTTAACCGACGACAAGTCAAGATCAATTGTAGACGCTTATCGGTCCAAATCATGCCGACTTTTCGTCGAGCCCTCGGACATGATCTTGACTTTTGACGTCGCCTTTGTCCGTAATTTACATCGAATGCTCGTTAAGACTCGATTACCCGCCGGACTTTAGGATCGTTTTTCTTTCGGTCGGTGGGACTCGCTTGCCCTATAGGACCCTCGCCCGGGCCGTCCACCCCGGGAGGTCGAAATACGGGTGGAATACGAGGGGCTTATAGACGTAGTGACGGGGCCCACCGATCCAGGAATCGTAGTAGTTCGCGAAAAAGAAGAGCAATCTTTTCCAACCGATTAGGTTAATAAAACATGTTTTAAGTAAACAAGAACAAATAGCCGCATGTTGCATGAGCCCTAAGCCCAAACACCAACCTGTTTCGCTTCCCGAGTCCGAACCACACCCTTTTGTGCCTTCCACGGTAAGCAAAGTTTGGATCGAGACCCCGGGTCATTGTTTGTTCTTTCGGTCATTCCGAAGTCGGATACTTCACCGGTTTCCTCCTTCGTTTCAGCTCAAAGTTTCGTAATGACCAACTCAGAGGAGAACGGTGGGGGACGTACAACTCCACACCCCGAAAATCCGCAAAATGCCGAACGGTGGAGATCGGATGTTTGGAACAGATAAGACAAAATCAAGAGGCTCTGATCGCCGGTTATTGGAAAGTATCGTAACCCGGGGGCTAGCAATTGTTCACCACCCTAATGGAACCTTTACGGTTGATGCGAAGATTGGAGCTAATTACCCTCCCGGGCATGCCAACTACCATCAAATGCCTGTCCCCTTTCGTGTGGAACTACTAATGGGCCAAGCATCCCCAAGCCTATCACTCAGCCTGCCTCTCGGCCTCATCGTATCGATCTTGGTCAACTTCCCCCCGGCACCTCCCAGTTTTCACCTTTGGGTTTCAATCAGCTTGGAATGGGACAGTTCGTTTCTCAGGCTCCATGGTTCAGAGGGGGCCAGCTTGCTTCCTCCAATTCTCAAAGCACACTGGCCCCTATGATATCGCAAGATCACGTGGGCCACTGTGCTTTTATCACCACTTCATCGGGCTCTACCCCGCCCCTCCTGGTTGGGAAGTCCGAGCAAGGTCAAATGCTCCTCATTAAATTCTCCACCCGGCCGTTACGCAAGCCAAGCTCCTGCTCATCAAGTACAGTATACACATTTCCCTTGCAGTCATGTTCCTCAGTGCGGTCAAGACACATTCAATCCTACTGTTACGATGCCTCAAACCTCATATTTTCGCCAGCCTTCTCGGATCCGCACTCAGCTTTGCTCCTCGGTATCCACCCATTACGAGCCATATATCTTCATCTTCGGCAACTGCCAGGCCTTATGAGGAAGATTACGGTCACGCTTTTAATGCTCAGACTGTCATTCCTCCCACCAGAGTACTTCCTACTGTGGTTTCGTTTGCTAATGACAATCTTGTGGCGGGGTCATGCAATCCTAATGTTCCTATTGACTCGTCCAATGGATTATTGGTAGAACCAATTAAGAAGGTACAAGAAAAGCCTAGCAACGAGAGTATCGACGATCGCTCGTCTCGGGCCATCTCACCATATCAATCTTGTGTATCTGACACGAATGAAGTTTACAAAAGGTCGAATCTCGACGATTACATTGATGATTACATCAAAAGGGTTCGTGCACGGGAAAAGACTACGAGTCTGAACATGTCTCGCCGCTATAAACCTTACCCTTCCAACACGGCTCCGACATCCGGTAAAAGAAAGAAGGCATTGTGTACAATTGACGGCCCCCAAAAGCAACCAAGAAATGGTGGTCCTTTAAGGCAACGAGAACGTTTTGATGATCTTGGGATGCCCATGGGCTTAATTTTCAAGGGCTTAGTAAGGGTAGGCCTTTTGGAGCCTCTCAAGGACTACCATCCAAGGAGCTCAAATGCACCTCTCGACATGAGTAAGCACCGCGCCTTCCATGATCATTATGGCCACACGACCGACAACCGCATAGTCTTGAAGAGAGCGGTTCAAAGGTTAATCGAAACGGCAAGCTTGAGCGCCTCAATGGACCAAAACCGGCAAACCCCGTTCGTAATGGTGACCAAGTCAATGACCAAATCTCGAATCCCGAGGATTTGGGTGTTCCCTTAAGCAAAGTTTTAAATAGCTTGCTAGAGCGAGGTCTCCTAAAACCCATGAGAAACTATCGGCCCAAGGATCCCAAAATCCCTTTTGACACCACTAAGCATTGTGCTTTCCATCAGCACTGCTTTTCACTGGTCATACGACCGACAACCGTACTGACTTTGAGAAAGGCGATTCGGGGATTAATTAAGAAGGGCAAACTCGAGCGCCTCGCTGATCTCAACCCCGCCAATGATCATTTCCCAAACAACGCGAATGTAAACATGATTGAATTTTATGATTCAAACTCGTGAATTCAATGTACTATGACAAGCCGATGATTTAGTCGCAACAAATGTTGAGAATGGATGGTTTGATCGCAACAAGCATGTGGCCATGGCAAAGCCGGGATTTGGTGAAATGCTTTGAACTCTCGCCCTCCGATAAGTTCACGATCGACGCCAAGGTTAAATGGGATGATAATGATCCGATGGCGGATTTGGCGTAAAAGCGTAAGGATACAAGAAATCCGATGATTAGGAAGGAAGAGTTAGTCCCGGCTTTGGAAAACGCCCATAAGATTCATGAAGAACAAATGACCGCGCTCATCAATGCTCTCCGCCGCCATGGAGTTCGGGTAACAGTTGAGGCGAATGGTTCCCTTGGTCGTAGTCGAAGATGAGACTTGAAACTTGTGGAACAAAGATTTCGGTCCCTTCATCCTATAACTCTCCATCCCACGGCCAACACCTCCCTCCATCCAAATATGATCCCTTGCCAAGGACAATTCCTCTTCAGCCCTTTCCAGCACCTCAGGCCATTAGGGCTCCATCGCCCTCACTCCTCGAACGAGTTGGGCTCCATCACACCTGTTCCTCAATTTCGGCAATACCGCCAGCTTTATGCTCCAGCCTTCACATAATCAGCTTTGAGCTATGTGGCTATGTTCTCAAGCCTCTACACCCACCCGAATGCGATCATGAGTTGCTAAAAGAAAATCCGGATGCCACAAGTTTTCCGTTGTCGTCTACCGGACTTAGTGAATTCACCCGCTGGGTTTCACCAGTCATGCAGTGTGTTTCCCTCATGCCGATAAGAGTCTTGTTGCGAGTTCCAAGTAACTCGAATGTTCCCGTTGATCCCCATGTGGCAATATTGATAGAGCAAGTGAAACAAATGCGGAGAAGCTTGATCTTATGATAAGTACTAGCACTCCTTTGACCCAAGATGTCGAACTGTGCAAAGAAATGATTCTTGTCGCGCAATATTCAAGTGCCCGAAGTGAGAGAATCCGATAGGACAACCTCGCCCAGAGCACACTTGTCTAATGCCAGGTTCCAAGCTTGAGAAAGGCCCGAAGACACAATCGGCCTAGTATCACCCCTTTCACTCAAAACAACCGCCGCATCGCCGAATCCTCCCAAACAGAGCCCAATACCCCTCAAGGTCCTCTCAAAGTTCACTTCCTTCCATCAATATGCTCGCCGACAAAGTTCGTCCCGTGACTTTTCCGACCCGTTTCTTTGGACAACTTGTGCTCGCCCCACCTGCTCCATGGCCTCAAACTCCTCCACTCCCACCAAGATCATGGGGCACGTAATCGATCCTTGCTGCCTGGTCTGCGGTAATGGAATCGAAGTTAACGTAAAGATGGAAAGCTCAAGCGTCTTGGCAACCCAACAACAAAGAGTAGCTAGACTAGGGGCTACCCATCCTTTAATATTAAAACAGTCTTTTAGTCAACCTTCGTAGGTTCTAGTACTTTCTTCGTTCAATCAAGTCCTCCTTGGACATTGTAGTTAATCTTAAGTTTTCTATAAAAGAGTCTTTTTCTTTTCTCGCTAGACTTGAGACATTATTTGCACACCTACATTACATTTAATGAAATGGTTTTATTTTAAATGATCACTCGCATCGCTCAACAAATAATCTCTCGGAAATGATTAAGATTTTAATTAATTGGTGCGAGAAAGTCAACTAATGCCCTCCCTATACACTTTCCTCACCTCACAAAGGCCTCCATCAAGCCATACACTTTCCAAAACATATCCCCATCATCACCTTGATCAAGTCAACGAAGGCGGCAACATCAAGGGACAACAAAAGGTCACTCAAGATCGGGAGATCGACCCCATATCGAAAAAACAGGGGCTTGCCTCCGCCCCATGCATCAAGAAAGTTCAAGTAGAAGCTTGCCTTCGTCCTCAGTGCTCAAAAAAAAACAAAAGCTTCAAAAAAAAAAAAAAAAAAACAAAAGCTTCAAAAAAAAAAAAAACAAAAGCTTCAAAAAAAAAAAAACAAAAACAAAAGCTTCAAAAAAGAAAAAAAAAGCTTCAAAAAAAAAACAACAGCTTAAAAAAAAAAGCTTCAAAAAAAAAACAAAAGCTTCAAAAAAAAAAAAATGAGGCCAAGGACCTAGCACCGCCGATCAGAAGGTTTGACATATGGGCAAAATTAAAGCCCGAAGAACGGAAGTTGTCGACAACAAGGGAGCAGTTAAAGCAACGGCAAAAACATATCATAAGCCCTTAAGCTGCATCCAAAATATTTCTTCCCCGATGAAGGACGACGATCAAGAAGCAACGAAATCGCTCAAAATGACTTGTCAAGGAATCACCTCAAGGCCCGCACCTTATCATCCAAACTTCCTATCCGAGCCTTTTCACCAAAAGTACCACAAATGTTCATACCCCTTTTCTAAAGCCAAACACGGTTCGAGGCCCGAACTACGGCGACCCGAGCTCCTCACAATGAGGGGAACGTAGGCAACCGAAAATGGTCCTGGTCATAAACACATTCAAATCCCAGAAAATCCGGCCTCACCAATAGCCTCTCCTATACACGATCCCTCTTCACCATTCGCCAACTTCGACTCTTGGTATCAGTTGACTTTCTCCTCATGATTAATCAAAATGTTTGTTCATATCGAGATTAGGGGTTGAATAACCCGAACATTAATAAAGGGTTTTAAGCAATCTTGTGATCATTTTGAATAAAACATGTTTTCAGATGTCTCAACAAGTCTTCTTTTTCTACATTATAGGAAAAATAGAGCTAAACACTAATTTTACGTCGCCAGGGGCTTCCATACACTTTTACAAACCTTTCTATTCTTATGCTCTCTCAAAAGAATCAAACCCAAAGCGAGTTCTTTTGTTCCTTCGTCAAATGAGGCCATCAAATAATACAAATCGGGATTCGTCCCCACTTTTCGAAAATACGCCCGCAGTATACATTTCTAGATTGTCTTTTCTTTCGGTTGACTAATTGAATAAAGAAAATAATAAAGTAAATATAGAAGGATGGGTTGCCTCTTTTTCTACATGATAATTCAAGAACGTTGGTTCTTCACTTTGCTACAAGATGGGTTGGGTCTCTGTTCAATATCAGTCTGCAGTGCCTACCAGGTTGAAGCCTCTCTAATTGTGTCAGATTCACAGTCATGAGACCGAGGCTTTGCCAAGTCACTTCTTCCGAATCAAGACTTCGCAAATACATCTCTTCAGACCAAGGCTCCACCAAGCAAGATGAGATTTGATCGCCATGTTGGTCATGGGCTAGTCAAGTGCAGTTCTTTGATGTCCAAGGACGAGGACGGAATTTTAACCAAGACCAGAAATTCATCATATTCCTATGACTAATATTGGAACCCGAGTCCATAAAACTCCTTGTGCCAATCAGAATGAGGTTTCGATGTTCGTCCTTGGAAGATGTCAGGAATTTTGGTTTGACGATTGCCCTCAACCCCGATGGAACTTTCACGGTAGAAGAGGAAAAGGATCCCATCCCTATCTTGGCCAGACAGATTACCACCACCTTCCTCACACTCTTCTCAACTCGCGAATCAGCCATCCTTTCAGCCTCGATCTGATATACATTCACAGCTCGATGGGGACAGTCGTTTGGGAAACAAATTGACTTCAGTCCGATTTGGGCCGCATGGTATGCCTCAAAGCGATCGGGTCGCTCGGTATGTCACAATAGCTTTGGTATGCCTCATAGCTCGGTACAGATCGTCACTGAGCTTCTACATCGCTTGAAATGCCTTGACAAAGAACTCCAGCTTCTATCCAACCCCGCACCGCACAAGCCTCATAAGATCCCTTCATGACCGTCTCAACGGGACAAGAAACCCCAAATACGAGACTCTTTGGGACCCATGCGAGCCTAACGTGACCGATCGATCCACGGCTCCTCGGCGGGGGCAAAATCGGTACGGAATGTCTCCTCATGGTTGGGGTACCTCGGAATGCCACGCGAGTTGGAATCTCACCTCGGTTTAGAACCAATCTATCGTGGCCTTCGCAAAGACAGCTTTGGAATGCTTCCGCGATGCAGTCCAGGGCAACGATCGGGAAGCCTTTCCTCGGGATGATGCTAGCTCAGCCCGCTCCTCACACAGCTTTCACAAATCCATTCCTCACTGTGTTTCGATGGGTTACCAAGCCTCCATCCTGGTTTCATCGTAATCATCAGACCGCAGCATTCCCCACTGGTCATGCACCTTCGCCTATGCAATTCAACAATCGGGGACGGCGACTCGCACTTAAGCCTACTTATGGGCCTCACTCCGGAAATTCGAGTTACCCGCCTACATCAAGATCGCCTTTGCCCTCTTTGCCGGTTGAAAATCAACAACAAGCCGCAAGGTTCTATCCCTTTGCCCAGTGGTCCTACTCAAGCTCCCCGAGGTGATTCGGGCCAAGGACAGGACTTCACCTATGTCCCCAGATCGGCCGTTCCCTCCACCCGTATGCCGCAGTGGTAGCTCCTCTCTCTAGCTCGCCGTTGGTTTGAATGCCATGGTTCCACCACAAGACCCTCATTTGGCTTGGTTCGTGGAACGACACAAGGAAATGAAAGCACGATTGCTGAATTGATCGCTAAGAAGTCCGCTTTCCGACCAACGAGCCCGACTCCTTTGTTCCCCACAAATTCGTGATGCCTAATTTGGATCTCTTTGATGGCACCGCATGCCCGAAAACCCATCTCGGACACGTATACCTTGGCAATGAAGGTCAAAAGGGGCGCCAATCAGCCAGTTGGCCGACTATTTCGCCTCTCTTTGAAGTCCAGTGCTCTAAAATGGTTCTTCCGCTTAAAATCCGAGGCCGGGCTACATGGGACCAGATTACTAGCTAACTTGGAGTGGGAAGCAAATAGATTTGACTCGCAGACAACAATGCAAATGGCCCCAGACGAGAACATCGTGGGACTTTTACAAGCAAGATGGCAACTCCTCCTTTGAAGAGGAACAACTAGACATCTTTCGGTCACGCCCGAAACCACATCTCGAGGGCCTCACTTAGCAATTTCCCCTATCCGGATCTACGGGCAATGATCAATTCCGGGCTAAATTTGAGAGGGCTTACAATCGCCAGCCGAGTTGTCCCACCTCGCTTACGGATACCGGGTTTCTTCCACCTCCAACACGACTCCCGAAAAGGGCGTGTGAGAACCGATCGAAAAGGGGACCCCAAGGACCCAATACAGTCAAAAATCCATTCCCTAAAAAAGGTAGGGTGAATATGATTGAAGCCACGAACAAGCCAAGTGCCACTATGGCTAACGGTTCCCATATGGAAGACACTCTTCGAAGAGAGGATTCTAGTTTCATAGTCGGTATCAAAGATGGGTTTCTCCCTTCATGACAACTTCACCTTGAAGGCTCTCACGTTGATCGATTGGCTCGGTACTTCATCGCATGTCGGTTAAACCTTTAATCGGACCTCTCGTAGTGATGCTTTGTCAAACTGGGGCTTCATCAAATCATTCGAGAAAGATTCCGTGGTTTTCGCCATGTCTTTTCCATGGAATGGGGCTTTATCAAGTCACACCTATCTTCGAAGAAAGGTCTGGTCACCTCAACAACCTGTCTTGGAGTTTCGGCTTTAGAACTTGGCATATGGCAACTCCCTCGCATCATCAAAAGTTGAGAATTGGGAATCTCCTCATATCGGCATTTCGTCAAATCACAACTAACCCAAGCAAAAGAGGGTTCATTCATGTCAACATGCTTTGATTCTAGAGCCTCGTCGCCGTCGCCTTCAAATGTCCGAGACTCGAAAAGAAATTTCAATCGAGACCCGAGTTCAAATCCAACTTCATCTCAAGATCAAAATTGACCTCATCAATAACATGCAATTTAGTCCGCGACTAAAGGATATCACCCCACCACTCAAAGCTTGTCCCAAACAACCAACAACACATACATCCCCTTTCATCACCATGCATCCCCACAAAAATCTCCCTGTGGCTCATGTAGCATGCACAAAACTTGAATCAATAGGAAAAATCCTAAGTGATTGAAAATCATAAATCGTAATTTCCCGCCAAAAGCTCGGAGCCAAGTGCATCTTCGAAAGCAAATAAGCGCATCATCTCATAATCATTTTTGGTTCTATGCATGCATCCGCCATCATGAATGCCATATATGCATCTTCCTCTTCACTAACAAATGCAGAATTAAAACGTAATCCCCTTTTCTAAGCAAGGACGATCTTCACCAAAGACGACCTCAAATGGATGAAAACATCCCCAACATCCACAAACATATGAAGACCGCCTCCGGTGTCTACAAATCGGTCGTGGACGCCAAGCTCTCCAATAAATTCGGCCGTGGACGCCAAGTTCTCCAATACAATTCGGCCGAGACGCCAAGTTCTCCAATACAATCCGGCCGAGACGCCAAGCTCTCCAATACAATCAGGTCAAGGAAGCCAAGTTCTCCAATACAAATCGGTCAGAGACGCCAAGTTCTCAAAACGCAAATCGGTCAAGGACGCCAAGTCCTCCAATACAAATCAGGTCAAGGACGCCAAGTCCTCCAATACAAATCGGTCAAGGACGCCAAGCTCTCCAATACAAATCGGTCAGGGACGCCAAGCTCTCCAATACAAATCGGTCAGGGACGCCAAGTTCTCAAAATGCAAATCGGTCAAAGATACCAAGTTCTCAAATACAAGACGGTCGTAGACACCAAGTTCTCCAATACAAATCGGTCAGGGACGCCAAGTTCTCAAATACAAATCGGTCAGGGACGCCAAGTTCTCAAATACAATGCGGTTAGAGACACCAAGTTCTCAAAAGCAAGAAGTCCCAATGTGAAGACAAGCTCAAAAACCTCTACAAGTTTGACGATCACCAGCAAGATGCAGACTCAACCAAACTCCTCCTTCAGGTCAAAATGCCTCCAAAGACAGCAAATCGTCAGCAGAAACCGTCCCACGAACGGCAACCTAACAACTCTTCATCAACATCGCCCGTAGCCTCGCCACTGAGTAAGCACAAAGACAGGTGTAATGAAAGCATATCTTAATCAACTATTTTTCTAAAAGAACATTATCATCAAATCTTAGGGCGACTTCCCAAAAAAACAGTCAAACCTCAAATACTGTCAAACCATCAAAGACCATCCCCAGCTATTTTCGAACTACGGCCGGCTTGATTCCCATTCGGGATACGTAGGTAGCCTATCGCTAGGTTCAGCCACCCGATCACTCGATCATCCCGCCAAATATGGAGCCTTACTCTTATCGACGACCCCGCTTCCTTCGAAAGCGCCGTCGCCGAGGGGCTACTGTAAGTGCTCCAATTTGAGCTTGTTAGAATTTTCGTTAGAAAATTAACGAAAGTTATAACATTTCTAACAATTCCTAACAATCCTAACATTTCTAACAAAATGAGGGTAAAATGGGCATTGTTATTTAAGGTTAAACCTCAAAAAGAATCTTAAAAAGCAAAACAAAGGAAGAAAACCATAAATAGAAATGGCTGGAAACAATAAACTGGCTGTTAATTTGAATTTTCAAAAGAAATATTCTTCCTGTCCAAAGCTGGAGCCGCATTTAATGAACAAAGGCACGCCAAGCAACCCTATCCGCGCGGATGAGTCTGGCTATTTTTAGAGGGCTATAAATTGAGCCCTCCAAATACAAAAATAAAGGGGGACAACACCAATTGCACCGAACCCGGCGATGAATATAGAGAGAAAATGCTGATAATTCTTCAAGAATTGTCACCATTTTCTCTCCA
This sequence comes from Adenophora triphylla var. japonica, assembly GCA_022495995.1. Taxonomy (NCBI): domain Eukaryota; kingdom Viridiplantae; phylum Streptophyta; class Magnoliopsida; order Asterales; family Campanulaceae; genus Adenophora; species Adenophora triphylla. The sequence continues at coordinate 97,603 of JAFEMH010001252.1, read as the reverse complement.
ATCTTTCCCAACTCACACTCATCCACTCACTCTCATACTTAAGCCTTAAACACTCATACACTCAAGCCAAAAACTCAAGAACACAAGGAAGATTGGTAAACCCTCCTTCTCCTTACCCTAAACTCCAACCATGCATGCATTTGCAAACTACAAAATGTAGTTCTTTCATCTTCTTGCTTTAGATCTAAGAAGATCACCATGGAAGACCATCTCCATGTATGATCTTCTACAAAGATCAAAATTATTTTCAAGTTCTCTTACTTTCTTGCAAAGAAAACTCATTTTCAAAACCCTAAAAACCATTTTCAAGCATCAAATCTCATTTTCAAAGGATAAAAATCCCCTTCCCAAGCAAATGAAATGCTTAGTCCTAATGTACCCCAAGGATGGTTTGGTATAGTTGATTCACCACTAAAATGTCTAGTGATCACTAACCAAATCCTAGGGAAATGGGGACAAGCATGGATGCAAAACCCCCCTTTAAAATCATATTTTCTTTCTTGAGAAGTTGCTGTCCAGTAGCAATTTTCTGAGACCTCAGTCCATGGTCTAATTTTTTGGACACAGATAAATGTGGAATTTGGTGTTTACTACAAAATACTTTTTGTAGCCAACATCCAGATATTTCCATACATATTTTTACTTTATTTTTTGGGTGAGTAAAACTCCTCTTTTCAAATTTTCTTTCAGAGGCTAGTTCATCAGCTTCTGGGAATCCAGATCTCATATCTGAGGTTTCCAGAAGGTTTTGACCCCTCAAATCTTCTCCAAAATGGAAAATTCCTTCGTACAAATCTTATTTAAGGTGTCTGGAACAACTTTCATTCTCTGAGTTTATCCAGATTATGAAGTTTTAAGACCCTTGAATCCATTTCAAAATCAAAGGTCCACTGCCTTTTTCATTCTGGCAGAAATGACTCTCAACTTCAAAAGGTCTTTTGAGTACCAAATCTCAATCCAAAAATCTTCCAAAAAATCATGGGATCAGTTTAAAGTCTTAAAAAGATATCCCAATTTTTACTTTTCTGAGTTTCAACTTATTTTGGCCAAAACACACACACACACACACAATTGATTTTCAGCTTGGAAGACTCGTTTTACGAGGCATTCCGGGTGCACACTAACGTCCTTCCCGGCGTGTAACATGACCTCCGAACCCAAATTTCTGATCTCGGGCTTTTTTCAAAGTTTTGGCCCTTAAAACAAAAATGGCGTGGCGACTCCGTTCTTTTTTCCCGGGTTGTATTTGGTTTTTTTTCAAAGAAACTACGAAAGGAATCGAATTTCATTTCCCGCGAGAAAATGGCGACACATCATCACAGTGGCGACTCTGCTGGGGACTAAGCTTTTTTTTTAAAAAGCTAAGGGGATAGCAATACTCCATCGAGAAGATGGTTCTTATGAGGAAATTACGTAAGATAACAACAATGGGATCGAATCTGCTTCCCCTGTCCAGCCTGCTCAGCCCAGCTACAATGCTATGCCTCCTCCCATGAGCTATGCACCGCGCCTTGATCAAATGCCATCTCTGGGAATGATTATGAATGCCCAAGGAAGGTCTCCTCCCCCATCCTCTCAAGTGTATAACCAAGTTGCTCAGCAGGGTGTTAGTAAGAATGGCGGCCAACCATCAAACTTCTTCAATCTCACTTCCTCTCCAGCTCCCAATGCCCCAGCGTCGCAGTTTCAGTATGGATCCCAGTTTCAAACAGGTCATCCCCAACCCCAATTCAGAATGTACTTTTTCAGGGTGGTCAGTCTAATGTGCAACAGAATGGTCAATATCGTCTTTCAGGGAATCAGATTTGTCAAGACAATATTCTGAGGTATCCGCCGTCTCAGCTCCAAGGCAATTTCCCTCAACCCGCAGTGTGTTCTCCTCTTACCCAGCATTTGTATGGTTCCACCCCGTATTCGGCTCCTTGCATCAGTACAGGATTTTCTACTCTTGGTCAATTCGGAGGTCAGTCAGTGCAGTTCGGTCCCCAAAACCCCAATGTGCAGTTTAATGGCTATGACAAGTACGCGAACAGGATTCCCAGCTCGGTCAGTTTGTTGGATAGAAATATCAGTATCCCCAGTACCTTTGGTCTCCCATCAGCTGCTTTGCCCATTAGATCCACTCCAGAGTTCCCAGTTCCGTCATCAACAGTGGCTCCCGCTATTCCCCAAATTTTGGGTTTGACGCCGGAAGTGACAGCCTTATTGAAACAGATGCAACAGCAAATCGACAAATTGACTGTGGGTTCTAGTGGTCTCAAGGTGGTGGACCCAACTCAAGTAACACCTTTGCTCACAAGTTCAAAATGCCAAAGATGGATTTCGATGGTACAGCTTGCCCGAAGACTCATGTGGATACTTATGTTATGACAATGGGAGCGATGGGCTGCACGCCCGAGTTTATGGCATCCCATTTTCATCTGACTTTGAAAGGATCAGCGCTTATGTGGTTTTTGGCCTTGAAACAAGAATGCCGCTCCACCTGGAGCCAGATCACAGAGACCTTCTTGGAGAAGTATAGAGGCAATCTGGAGTGGCGTACCACCCGAGATGACTTAGTGGGAACCATCTAGAAGAATGACGAGTCGATCACAGAATTCTATAAGCGGTGGAATGCCAATCTTAACGAGCTATCAGAGCCAATTCCCCTTCAGGATCAGAAAGATATCTTCTTGTCGTGCGTGAAGCTAGTACTAAGGGAAGCCATCGGAAAAGGTTGGTATCCAGATTTATGAGAAATGGTTGGAATGGGAGCTAGAAGTGAGAACAGACTGTTTAATCTCACCCCAAATGCAAATGTCGGCGGTAGCAGCGGAAGTGGAAGATACCGATACCGAGCACCTAACCCTGTTTCTGCAATGGCGTCAAAGGGAAGAGAAGTGGTCAAGGATAACAGTATCAACAACCTGCAAAGAGGAGGTGGCAATGTGCAGAATGCGATGAGATTCCAACCCAGGCCGTAACCTAGGTTTGATGACTTGAGTATGTCTACAGAAGAAGTTTTCAATGGCCTGCTTCGGACCGGCAAGATTAAGCCGCTGGAGAATTACAGCCCTGCCCGTCCTAATCCCAATCTCGATGCTAGTAAGTACTGCCGGCTTCATCAGTTCCTGGGGCACACCACAAACACTTGCGTAACCCTCAAGAAGATCATCCAAGGCCTGGTGGATGACAAGAAGATCGAGAAATCTCCTCGCCCCAACGTCGTCAACAACCCTCTGCCTAGTAACAATGTGAATCTCATCGAATTTGATCAAGATTATTTTGTCAATGTAATAGAGTTTGAGGAGTTTGTAAATGGAAATGTTAGTGATGATTGTAATAAGGTTGTGACTGATGTAATCCCTCGTTCCAATGAAATGAAAGATAACTTATGCTATGTCTTGTATCTTGATGACTTGCATGATTTGAATAATGCTGTTGAGTACGATGATTATGAAGAGCATTTGGTTGTTAACACTATATCCTCTATGGCTCCTAGAGAATCCCCAATCTCTTTGGAGGAGCTCAGGATAGCAGCTAACTGGGAAGCGCCTTTGTCCGTAAACGAGATAAGACAGGCAGCGTGGCCATACAGCACTCGCCCTGTTCCACTCACACTGGCAGAACTCAAGGAGGCCAGCAAGAACTTTGTGGTTGAAGATCATCAAGAGGTTAATTTGTTGACCCAGTCCGGAAGAATGTTGGGAATGAATAGTGCAGATCCATCCGGAAAAGGTAAAGGAGTTGCGGTCTCGAATCCCCAGACCTCTCAAGACCCCTACAGATCAACAGGAAGTGAGGAAACCCACGAGGACCTGATTTTGACACAGTTAAAGAAAACCCAAGCTGATATCTCTTTATGGTCTCTGCTTACATCCTCCTACCCCCACAAGCTAAAGTTGGAGGAGGCTTTGTCCAAAACCAAGGTGTCTGTCAATGCCACTCCAGATGAGGCCTATCAGCTGGTTGGAACTGCACAGTATGGGAACATCATTACCTTTACAGACCTTGATCTGCCTGCTTACGGTTCGAAGCATAATGAGTCTCTACACATCACTGTACCCCTGGAAGGACGTCGGATTCCCCATGTGTTAGTAGACAATGGGTCGGCCATGAATGTGCTCCCTGCCAAAATGATGAGTATGCTAGACATTGACGCACAGAGCCTTAAACCATCCAGCCAGACCATAAAAGCCTACGATTCTACATCAAGGGCAGTGTTAGGGATCATCTCTTTGAATCTGTTATTTGGGAGTAAGGAGATGGCAGTAGAGTTTCAAGTTATCGACATTCCTGTCACGTTCTCAGCGCTATTGGGTAGGCCGTGGATTCATGAAATTGGAGCGGTAGCCTCCACCCTCCACCAGTGTTTGAAGTTTGTGCAAGATGGGGTGTTGACAACCATTTATGGAGATAGCATCACTATTGGGGAAACCAGCACCAACGCCATGCCAGTGATGGAAATAAAGCTTGACCAAGAGAACCTGATGCTCAGTGATTTCAAGATAGAAAAGCCTAAAGGGCAGGTCTGCACTATAGATTTAACAACATCCTCTGACAAGATTCCCCCGGTACTGAAAATGATGAGAGGCATGAGCTACATCCCGGGCCTGGGGCTAGGGAAGCGTCAGCAGGGACCATGTAAGCTTGTAATGCCAGAAGCCAAGAGAAACAGGCAAGGCCTGGGGTATGTCGTGACAGGAGAAGACAAAGCGTACGATAAGACTGAAGCTTTTAAAGAAAGGATGACCTCAGCTGCTGGTAAGAGGTACAAGAGGCCTGAGATGCGCCCCTACAGCTGGTCTTTGAACAAGCACTTTGTCAAAGAGGACGGAGAAATGTTCGTTTGTCCGGAACTGAGGATGAGCCAAATGGAAGAAAGGATGAGAACAATTCGGAGGTTTTCCAACAGTCAAAACCCGGTAAAGGAGATGCTCGTTAGTATGCCCAGAAGGTCAGGTGTCACCGCCACATTCGAGAACAGCTACCATTTCTGGGGGCCTGATTATGTGAACCAGTTTGAGAAGCTTGCTCTAGATGAAACCAAAATATACAAGATTCGCGGTGCTGACCCCGTGGACATTGATGGTGATTTGGCAGATCTGTTCAAAGACCAGGGGCTGTCAGAGCCTGAGGATGATATGCATTTGGCAGAGGTACGTACAGAAGGGTTGGTTGTAGCTGAGGATCCCAGTGATTTGATTGACTTTTCTTCTGACAATGAGGTAGTGGCCGTGTTGCAGATCTGAATAGTTTGGAGACCGTTGCAGAGAGACCGTTGCAGAACTGGACTTCATTCCGAGGACCGGTCGCCGACAGGGAGACTATGATCAAAAAGCTTGGGCTCAAGCCTCGTCCTTGTCCCTCTGCATCTAAATTTGTCCCCCGTATATTGAGTCGCTCTCCTGAATCCTTTGTTATTGAGTTCGAGTCCTTCGATCGGTCTGACCTCCTCACGACGGAAGACCGTCATCGTATTGTAGACACTGTCTTCCCTTTCGCTTTAAATAAAATAGTCGATCTTTCTGAGTATCCCGTGATTGCAAATCTAACAATTGAACGCTTAACCAAGAATGATCATCAAGATTTAAAAATAATTAAGTCAGATTCAAATGAAGATAATGCAGACTTTATAAATGAACAAATTTTAGAAAATAATTCAAAGCAGGTTTGCGAGCAAAAGGAAAGCCGGGCCCAAGCCGCCGATGAGGTATTGACAAAAGTGAACCTGGGAACAGCTGAAGAACCCAAAGAAACGCAAATTGGTAGCTTCTTCTCCGGAGACTAGCGGGTTGCCTTGATCGAGTTGCTTAAAGAGTTTGTGGACGTCTTTGCTTGGTCCTACAAAGACATGCCTGGGCTGGATACATCTATCGTAGAGCACCAGATACCTCTGGACCCAGAGATTAAGACGATTAAGCAGAAACTAAGGTGGATCAGGCCCGAGTGGTCCTTACAGGTGAAGGAAGAAATTGAGAAACTCCTACGGGTGGGCTTTATCAAAATGATTGAATATCCAACTTGGCTGGCAAACATTGTAACAGTCACAAAAGCAAATGGAAAGGTTCGAGTTTGTGTAGACTTCCGGGATCTCAACAAGGCTAGTCCCAAAGATGACTTCCCCTTGCCCAACATTGACATGATAGTGGATGCAACCGCGAACTTTGAGGTCAAGTCCTTCGTCGATGGCTTTGCAGGCTACAATCAGATTAAAATGGCCGAGGAAGATCAGGACAAGACAGCATTTACCACTCCTTGGGGCACCTATTGTTACACAGTGATGCCATTTGGGTTGAAGAATGCCGGGGCTACCTATCAGAGGGCCGTCACTACCCTGTTCCACGACATGATCCATAAGGAGATTGAAGTGTATGTAGATGATATGATTATTCACTCGAAAGGGTCAGATGGACAGCACTTCACTGACTTAAGGAAGTTCTTCAACAGACTTCGGGAACACTCCATGAGATTAAATCCAGCCAAGTGCACCTTTGGGGTTATTCGCGGCAAAGTATTGGGGTATATGGTCACAGAACGAGGCATTGAGGTAGACCCCAGAAAGGTCAAAGCAATTGTTGAGATGAAGCCACCCAGAACTGTCTCCGAGGTAAAGGGTTTCATGGGCCGCCTACAGTACATCAACAGATTTGTCAACCAACTGACCTCCATGTGTGAGCCAATCTTCAAGCTACTAAAGAAGAATCAGGAAGTGGTTTGGAACGAGGAATGCCAACTAGCTTTCGAGAGGATCAAAGCTTACCTCGTTAATCCTCCTATCTTTTGTCCGCCTCACGGGAGCAAGCCTTTACTTCTATACCTGACGGTCACAGACACAGCCACCGGGGCTATGCTAGCACAAGAGAAGAAGGATTCCAAGGTCGAAAATGCCATATACTTTGTCGGTCGCAAATTTCAAGGTAGCGAGTTGAATTACTTTGCCCTAGAGAAGACATGCGCAGCTCTGGTTTAGGTGGTCGGAAAGCTAAAGCACTACATGCTATCCCACACAGTACACCTGGTCTCCAAGATGGACCCGATCAGATACTTGTTTCAAGGTGACAAAGGCAACATTTCCACCAGATTGGCAAAATGGACCTTCTTCCTAGCTAAGTTTGATATCAAATATGTGATCCGAAAATCAATCAAAGGACAGGCTTTGGCAGATCAGTTAGCTGACTCCCCCAGTACAGAAGCTCGAGGACCAGATCTCCAGTTTCCAGATGAGGGGATTCTTGTTATAGAAAATGGCAACCGTTGGCAGCTATTCTTTGACGGTGCAGCAAACAAAAGAGGTAACGGCATCAGGATGGTACTAGTAGACCCGAATGACATGCATACCCCCATAGCTATCAAGCTGAACTTCTCAGTTACTAACAATGCAGCCGAATACGAAGCTTGCATAGCCGGTCTTGAGGCTGCCCTTAAGCGACATATGGACGAGTTGGAAGTGTTTGGTGATTCCCAGCTAATAATAAATCAAGCCGCCAACAGATGGAAAACTACAGATCCGTGTCTCCAAAGGTACTCATGCTTACATTGCAGAGCTCGTCGGCCAGTTCAAGAAAGTGTCATTCCAGTTCCTGCCGCGAGATAAGAACAGATTTTCCGATGCCCTAGCTACTCTGGCCTCGTTGGTGGAAATACCAGAGGGAAAGTCAATCAAACCGTTCAGGGTCGGTAGGCGAGAAAACCCTGCATATTGTTGTGAAATTGAGATCGAAACCGTCAATGAGCCGTGGTACAACCAGATCTTCCAATATCTCAAGCATGGTGGAGCATCCTTCCCTGTTGATAAAGAAGGAGACTTAAAAGGTGTTCATGCCAAAAGCTTGCAAGCTCTAAAGAGACTATCGGCACAGTACGTCATACTTAGCAATGAGTTATGGAAGAAAAGAGAAGGTTGCCCAGTCCTGCTCTGTATCAGCAAAGAAAAGGCCCAAAGAGTAATGGAAGATGTTCACAACGGCGCCTGCGGACCTCATATGAACGCTCGATCCCTTATGCATAGCATTATCAGGCTGGGCTACTTCTGGATCACTATGGAGACTGATTGCATCCAGTTTGTGCGGACTTGTGATAAATGCCAGTGGTTCTCCAATCTGAACCACATCCCTCCTCATGACCTATACTGTATGACAACTCCATGGCCTTTTGCAACATGGGGAATCGATGTCATCGGGAAGATAACTCCATCCGGGAGCAATGGACATTCATTTGTGTTGGTTGCAGTAGATTACTTCACAAAGTGGGTGGAAACCGCATCCTACAAAGTGCTCATAGCTAAGAAAGTTGCTCGCTTTGTAAAGGAACAAATTTTCTGCCGCTACGGAGTCCCGAATGAAATCATTTCCGACAATGGGTCCCATTTTGAAGGAGAGACCAATCGGCTGCTCACCAAATACAGGGTCAAACGCCATAAGTCTTTACCATACAGACCACAGACAAATGGTGCTGTTGAGGCTGCTAATAAGAACCTCGAGAGAATCATAAAGAAGATGGCCGAGCGAGGACGGGATTGGCCAGAGAAACTGCATCTAGCATTATGGGGCTACCGCACTTCAATTCGAATTGCCACAGGTGCAACTCCATATGCCTTGACTTACAGAATGGAGGCTGTCATGCCCATCGAGTTAGAGATTCCATCCCTCAGGGTATTGCTCGAGAATGAAGTAAATGAGATTGAATTGCTCCAAAGTCGATACAATGAGCTGGCACTGTTAGACGAACGCAGACTAAAAGCCATGGAACATAACCGGGCATACCAGAAAAGAATGGCCCATGCTTTTGACAAGAAAGTGAAACCCAGGGACATCAAGGTTGGTGATCTGGTCCTCAAGATGAAGCCTTCAAATCAGGGTAGTGCATTGGGCAAATGGGTACCTGTTTGGGTCGGACCCTTTCTAGTGAAGAAAATATTCTCCGGAGGAGCGATGCAGCTAACAGATTTGGATGGCAACCCGTTCCTGCACCCTGTCAACGGCGACAAGTTGCGGCAGTATTTTGTGTGATTGAGTCTTCTCCCCCTCTGTAAAAAAAAGAAAAAAAAAGAAGAAGAAATAACAAATAAAGGCGCAATAAAATTGTCCCAGATGAGACTGAAAACCTCTCAAAAGGCAGTCCATGCAAAAATAAGGGACGCGCCCAGTGCTAAAGAATATACCCATCTAGGCCGAAAACCCTAAAAAATGGGCGGCCTAGGAAAAAAATAGGGTTGCACCATGTCCCCCTTCTGTCTTCCCCTTTCTTTAAACACCAAAGTTGATTGAGTCGAACTACGGAGACCTGAGCCCCTTAGTTCTCTTTACAAAGGGGAACGTAGGCAACCACTTGTGGTTCGGTCTAAAAACGCTGGAAAGTCTCATATCTTGCCAAAATGTGTTTTGATTACAGTTCCAAAGCTTTCCAAAGGTTCATTTTGAGTTAATATTCTTGTTGACGAGTTCAAGCACGACCTACTTTTGACTCAAATAACTTGCTGAGAATAAAAGGCAATAAATTTTCAACATCTATTTCGTCTGCATTAAGTAATCAAGGGATACTCATGTTCCATACAATAAACCTCTCCCTCAAAAAATATAAAAGAGAGTCTCCCATATCTCAGAAAAGTGTCTAGAAGCTCGTTCCCGCTCCCGAACTCGCTCCTCTGTCTTTCCTTTTCCTCGGCCCCCGGGAGGTCCTTGGCTTAGGAATGTTGAATAAATCGATTTGAGCCCGCCCCAGCTCAGATATAAAGTGTGCCCCTGGCTCGATCAGACCAGTCTCCCTCAAAGCGGCCCTAGCAATCCTCTCTTGTCTCGAGGCCTCTCTGCGAGCCATCACCTCTCGATCATCCCTCAAAGCAGCTCTTCGGATCTCTTGCCTCCGATAGTCCTCAGCAACATCGCCAGTAACATTATCTAGATTTCCCTGGGCCTCTGTATCTCTGAAAGACCGACTGGTCGGGTATTCTGCTCCCAAATATTCCCGACGGCGAGCCTCTATAGCCAACTGCACAGGACCCTGTTGCTCCTCATACCAAATCAGATACTCTGTGGTCAAGAATGTAATCCCTCTGGACTGCCGAAGAAGTGTACGAGTGGGAAAGAAACCCTCCTGTAACGATGTGTTGCCTTTTTCGCGGGAAAAATTCGATTTTTGCGTTTCTTTGAAAAACCAAATAAAACCGGAAAAAACGGAGTCGCCACGCCATTTTAATTTTGAAGGGCAAAACTTTGAAAAAAGCCCGAGATCAGAGATTTAGGTTCGGAGGTCATGTTACGCGTCGGGAAGGACGTTAGTGTGCACCCGACGCGCCTCGTAAAAACGAGTCTTCCAAGCTGAAAATCATTTGTGTGTGTGTGTGTGTGTGTTTTGGCCAAAATAAGTTGAAACTGGAAAAAGTAAAAATTGGGATGTCTTTTAAGACTTTAAACTGATCCCATGATTTTTGGAGAATTTTGGTTTGAGATTTGGTACTCAAAAAACCTTTTGAAGTTGAGAAGTCACTTCTGCCAGAAGAAAATGGCAGCAGACACCTGATTTTGAAATGGATTCAAGGGTCCTAAAACTTCATAATCTGGATGAACTCAGAGAATGAAAGTTTCTCTAGACTCCTTGAATAAACTTTGTGTGAAAGAAATTTCCATTTTGGAGAAGATTTGAGGGGTCAAAACCTTCTGGAAACCTCAGATATGAGATCTGGATTCCCAGAAGCTGATGAACTAGCCTCTGAAAGAAAAATTGAAAAGAGGAGTTTTACTCACCCAAAAAATAAGGTAAAAATATGTCTGGAAAGCTATGGATGTTGGCTACAGAAAGTGTTTTGTAGTCAACACCAAATTCCAAGTTCATCTGTGTCCAAAAATTAAGACCATGGACTGAGGTCTGGGAAAATTGCTACTGGACAGCAACTTTCCAAGAAAGAAAACAAGATTTTAAGGGGGGTTTTGCATCCATGCTTGTTCCCATTTCCCTAGGTTTTGGTTAGTGATCACTAGACATTTTAGTGGTGAATCAACTATACCAAACCATCCTTGGGGTACATTAGGACTAAGCATTTCATTTGCTTGGGGAGGGGGATTTTACCCTTTGAAATCAAGATTTAGTGCTTGAAAATGGTTTTCTAGGGTTTTGAAAGTGCATTTTTGCAAGTAAACAAGAAAAGCTTTGAAAATAATGTTGATCTTTGTAGAAGATCATCCATGGAGATGGTCTTCCATGGTGATCTTCTTAGATCTAGAGAAAGAAGATGAAAGAACTACATTTTGTAGTTTGAAGATGCATGCATGGATGAGATTTAGGGTTAAGAAGAAGAGGGTTTACCAATCTTCCTTGTGTTCTTGAGTGTTTAGCTTGAGTGTATGAGTGTTTAGGGCTTTAATGTGAGAGTGAGTGGATGAGTATGAGTTGGGAAAGATTGGAAAGAAAAAGGTGACAATTCTTGAGAATTCTCACTGTTTTCTCTCTATATTTCGCAGTAACTTCGTTGCTATTGTGTTTTTTTTATTTTTGTATTTGGAGGGCTCAATTTATAGCCCTCTGAAAATTACATACTTGTCCGCGCGGATAGGATCGGCGGCGTGCCTTTGTTCATTAAATGCGGCTTCGGCTTTGGACAAGAAGAATAATCTTTTTCAAAATTCAAATTGACCGGCCGGTTTTGTTTCGGCATTGCTATATTTGGTTTTCTTCGTTTGTTTTTCTTTTTTGAGATTCTTTTTAAGGTTTAACCTTAAATAACAATGCCCATTTTACCCTCACTTTGTTAGAAATGTTAGGATAGTTAGGAATTGTTAGAAATGTTATAACTTTCGTTAATTTTCTAACGAAAATTCTAACAAGCTCAAATTGGAGCACTTACAGTAGCCCCTCGGCGACGGCGCTTTCGAAGGAAGCGGGGTCGTCGATAAGAGTAAGGCTCCATATTTGGCAGGATGATCGAGTGATCGGGTGGCTGAACCTAGCGATAGGCTACCTACGTATCCCGAATGGGAATCAAGCCAGTCGTAGTTCAGGTCTTTGACCCTGAGATGATGGCGTTTTAGGTGCCTCGAACCTGATGAGTGAGTTCTACAGTCGGTTACTGGAAAGAAACTCTGCTGGGGATAAGAGATGACCATTTTTGGTCTGATGGCTATCCGCTCTGCTTTGGGGATAGGAATGACCATTTTCGGTCGACGGGTATCCGCCCTGCTGGGGATAGGAATGACCATTTTCGGTCTCTGCTGGGGATGATTGCGATTTATCGCTTTCTAGTGATAGCGTCTTAGGTGCCTCAAACCTTGGAGATGGCGTTTTAGGTGCCTCGAACCTTGGAGATGGCTTTTTCGGTGCCTCGAACCTTGGAGATGGCGTTTTAGGTGCCTCGGACCTTAATGATGATGGCTTTTTAGGCGCCTCGGACCTTAATGATGATGGCTTTTTAGGCGCCTCGGACCTTAATGATGATGGCTTTTTAGGCGCCTCGGACCTTAATTTGAAATGGCCTTTCGGTGGACTTTGTCTGCTGCCGAAGGAGAGGGTGACCGTTTTGGTCGAGGGGCTGGACCTAATGATAGGCTACCTACGTATCCCTAGTGGGAATCAAGCCCTTTCGTAGTTCGAGCCTTTGACCCTGAGATGATGGCATTTTAGGTGCCTCGAACCTGATGAGCGAGTTCTACAGTCGGTTACTAGAAAGAAACTCTGCTGGGGATAAGAGATGACCATTTTCGGTCTGATGGCTATCCGCTCTGCTGGGGATAGGAGATGACCATTTTCGGTCTGATGGCTATCCGCTCTGCTGGGGATAGGAATGACCATTTTCGGTCTGATGGCTATCCGCTCTGCTGGGGATGGAATGACCATTTTCGGTCTATGCTAGGGATGATTGCGATTTATCGCTTGATAGCGTCTTAGGTGCCTCAAACCTTGGAGATGGCGTTTTAGGTGCCTCGAACCTTGAAGATGGCGTTTTAGGTGCCTCGAACCTTGATGATGATGGCTTTTTAGGCGCCTCGGACCTTAATGATGATGGCTTTTTAGGCGCCTCGGACCTTAATGATGATGGCTTTTTAGGCGCCTCGGACCTTAATTTGAAATGGCCTTTCGGTGGACTTTGTCTGCTGCCGAAGGAGAGGGTGACCGTTTTGGTCGAGGGGCTGGACCTAATGATAGGCTACCTACGTATCCCTAGTGGGAATCAAGCCCTTTCGTAGTTCGAGCACTACTCGAGATTTCGTTGGCTTTTGGGATTCCGTTAACTTTGCTGGGGATTTCGTTAGCCTTTGCTGGGGAAGATCAGATGTACTCGTCTGGGAAATCGGTCTTACGTTTGACTGCCGTTGGATGATTTTGATGAAAGATACGGGATCTCGTTATCTTTCTCGGGGCACTCGGTCTTACGTTTTACTGCCGGGGGTAATTTTGATGAAAGACACGGGATCTCGTGATCTTTCTCGGGTCACTCGGTCTTACGTTTGACTGCCGGGGGTAATTTTGATGAAAGATACGGGATCTCGTTATCTTTCTCGGGGCACTCGGTCTTACGTTTTACTGCCGGGGGATGATTTTGATGAAAGATACGGGATCCGTTATCTTTCTCGGGGAGATCGGACTTACGTTTTACTGCCGGGGGTAATTTTGATGAAAGATACGGGATCTCGTTATCCTTCTCAGGGCACTCGGTCTTACGTTTGACTGCCGGGGGTAATTTTGATGAAAGATACGGGATCTCGTTATCTTTCTCGGGTCACTCGGTCTTACGTTTGACTGCCGGGGATAATTTTGATGAAAGATACGGGATCTCGTTATCTTTCTCGGGTCACTCGGTCTTACGTTTGACTGCCGGGGATAATTTTGATGAAAGATACGGGATCTCGTTATCTTTCTCGGGGCACTCGGTCTTACGTTTGACTGCCGGGAAGGATTTTGATGAAAGATACGAGATTTCGTTATCTTTCTCGGGACACTCGGTCTTACGTTTGACTATAGGGGTAATTTTGATGAAAGATACGGGGTCTCGTTATCCTTCTCGGGGCACTCGGTCTTACGTTTGGCTAGGGGGTAATTTTGATGAAAGATACGGGACCTCGTTATCTTTCTCGGGAGATCGGTCTTACGTTTGGCTATAGGGGTAATTTTGATGAAAGATACGGGATCTCGTTATCTTTCTCGGGGCACTCGGTCTTACGTTTGACTGCCGGGGATGATTTTGATGAAAGATACGAGATTTCGTTATCTTTCTCGGGGCACTCGGTCTTACGTTTGACTGCCGGGGAAGATTTTCTTGACAAGGGGCTGACTTTGGTTAACTTTGGTTAACTTTGTCAAGTTGGGGACTGAATTGCAGAGTCCTGAAATTTTAAGGGGCAAAAGGGTCATTTTGACCCTTGCAATCCTATCCGCGCGGATAGGGATGGAAAGTCAGGGGTATTAATTGGGCCAACGCCCTTCTTCTTCCTCAGTCCAGTTTTACAGTTTTTTCTGCACTTACGAGGGAGAGAGAGAGAGAACCGAGGAGAACCTCCATTGAAGGCCAAAAAGCTTCGAAAATCTTCCGATTTCTTCGATTTTTCGAGCGATGGAACACGGGGAAGGCGCTTTTCAAGGCCAAGGACGTGGCCCGGTAGCGGAGAGGCGATTGGAGCTCGTCCGGATGAGGAGGCATTACAATCTTTCGCAATCGGTTGCGGAGGAGCATTACCCCGATGCTTGGCAACATTGGGCTTCGGATCCGCATCTCCGAACGGTATATTCCGAATCCTCTTGATCCTCTTGTCGATTTCTTGTTTGAAATTTTTGGATGATTTTTGAATTTTTTTTTTTGAATATTGATATTGATGATATGCAATGTTGCAATGAATTTGTGAGTGTCCCAAAAATGTGCATTTTGCTTGGGAAAAAGAATTGGCATTTTTGCCACATTTTTTTTTTAGTTTGAAAATTACATGTGAAAATTCGAAGAATTGTGATTTTTTTTTGGAATTGAATATTGCATGTTCTTGATGATGATGATTTTTTTTTGAAATTGAATTTTGATATTGATGAATGATGATGCAATGCATGCATTTTGTTTGGAAAGAATGGGCATTTTGCCAATATGAGATGTATGTATGTTTAGGATTTTTTTTTTTGAAAAGTGGGACGGATTTTTCCTCCCGTAGGAATGTAAGATGGATGATATGCATGTATGCATTTTTTTTGTTGAAAATGGGACGGAGTTTTTACTTCCGTAGGAATGCATCTTTTTTTTTGATGAATGCATTGGGACTTGCTGAAAATTGTTTTCTTTTATGCGAGAAAAATGGGGCTATGCTCATTGTATGCTGTTATGCTGTCGAATTTTTTTTTTTAATGTAAATGCAATCTTTTTGACATTTTCTCTCTTCTTCTTTTTTTTTTACAGGGCGGACACCGTTTTGTGACGGAGCAGCTGAACAAGATGAAGACTCGAGGATCGGTGGAGTCTGTGATTGACTTGTGGGATCGGCTTCCGGATGCGGGCCGAGGAGCTTTGCGAGTCAGAGACAGTTGTTGTCGAGACGGGGCTCTGGGAGTTCGTCGAGTGCTTGAGGGGGCTGGTCAAGTTCCCTAAGTGCAAGGGCTTGATGTTCGCTCTGGCGCGGCCTTGGTGGGGCGCGACCCACACCTTCCACTTCTTACGGGGCGAGGCTACGGTTACGCCCTTCGACTATCTTTGCGATTACGGCTGTCCTTTAATGGACGCGGCATCGAGTGGCGGGATGGCTACGACGATGCCGATCTGCGCGAGCTCTTCTAGGATTTTCCCCTATTCCCAAAAGGGGATGGGGATGGAGTATGCCGTGGTCTACGGCAAGATCGTGGAGACCATAGCGAGTTATGAGTTTGGGGAGGATAGGTTTAGCGGAAGCGGTGCTAGGTCCTTCCTCTGGTTTACCTTTTCGAGCACGCTCTTTGGGCATGCTTTGAGGGACGGCGATCTTTGCCTTCTTGAGGTCCTTGGAGGACATGGAGACGGTTGGAGATATTTCTGGGGGAGGCCGAGTGCCGAATTTGTATTTCGCTCTTGATAGATACGGCGGAAGAGCTGTGAGCTCCTGTCTTGCTTCGAGTTTGCTCTGGAGGTATAAGCTCTCTTTTTGCTTTCCCTCTTTCCTTTGAGCACGCACTTTTATTTGCCTTTGGATTGATTGGATTTTTACCTTTCGCGGTATGGGCGTTGGAGTTTTCCACGTCACGGTGTGGAGAGCGGCTGAGGCGTACGTCGGGCGTATCCGGCCATGCGAGTCTTGGTCCAAGCTTGCCGGGAAAAGATAAGCTCCGGGCGTACGACTCTCGGTACGCGGATTGCCTTCCTTTGACGGAGGCCGAGACGGATGAGGGGATGATATTCTTCCCACAGGATCGCTTTGAGGTAAGCGCTTGGTGAAGGGCGAGATTTGGGACGGTGCGGCGGAGGATCTTGAGGGTCGACTTGCGATGCCTATTATACGGGAAAGAGGGTGACGCGCCGGCATGGCGTGAACTCGCCTTTGAGGACACCGGTGGAGCCTCCCGCCGATATGATGCACCCGAGCGATCGGTCCGTGACTGGGATGATTACGAGCGAGGCCGGCACTTCTCGGACTTCGTGGCGATCGAGCCATATGCGACGTTCGTCTTGAGGAGGGCGAGGATGCCTCGGGTTTTGGAGAGGAGGGGCTTGGGATCCCGCGGTACCCTCGGACGGATTTTTCCTACATCCGGGATGGGGTCCGATTGAGGGTGCGGATCCCTCGGCCGAAGCGGCTTCCACGAGCTTCCGGCCTCGTCAGGAGTATGAAGGTATGGCTTCACCCTTTTCCCCTTCTTTTCTTTCTTTTTGTTTCATCATCTCTAGCATCACTTCTTTTTTTTTTTTTTTGACGCTTTTGCTTTTGTGCGGTTTTCGGAGGTGGTCGTCGAGACAGCGACGAAGCAAGTGATCGGAGCCAAGAGGTTCATACGGAGGATGGTTGCTTGCGGGGCACCTCGAAGCTAGGCGAGAGACCACGAGGCCGGCACACTGTCCAGACGGGAGGCTTCTCCTATTCCCTCGGAGACTTCTTCGAGACCCCTCTTTCTCCTCTCATTGATCACCGCGCGGCCTTTGCCTTCGGATCACGTCATTCTTGGGGATCCGCACGGGCGAGGACACGTCTGGCGGCATGGTGGGTCGTCTCCGTATGTTCGGGAGTCGGACGCCTTCACCTTCGGAGTACGATTTCTTCGGGGATGCGGGTTTTACCCTATCGAGTGTGCCGGTTGGTCCCGACGAGCCTCTTTACGGAGATGAGGACGATTACGAGCCCGAGACTTTCGGGGCTCCTGACGAGGCGGGCCCGAGTCGCAAGAGGGGCGGGGGAGACATCGGGCTGGAGACTCCGATTGATTTTTTAGATTTAGATTTGTACGGAGATTATGCACATTTTTTTGGATGTAATAATTTGGTATTATTGATGCTTGTTTGTTTTTTTTTTTTTTTGCACACTCTCTTTATTTTAGGAATGTAATAATTTAGGATTTTATTTTATGAATGCAGTGCAGTATGAATGCAGTGTTGCATGAGCCTTGGTTTTTTGGCAAGGGTGTTTGGTATATGGGCTGGTTTGGGGAGGTTTTTGCACAAGTTTCGAGCAGCCGGGACGGAATATTCCTTTTTGGTGTAGCGGCTTGGGTACATTGCGAGAATTTTTTACGGGAAGCAATCCCATCCGCGCGGATGGGACGGCATCGACACTTTGTCCTTTGATTTTGCTTTAAATACGGCTTTGCTTTATTTCAAATTCACATATCCTCTTCAACCTCCAGCCCAAACAGCCATTTTCGGGGAGGAAGAGAGAAAAAACCATGGAAAGCCTTAGAAAAGCTCCCTCAAAGTTATCCCAAGAATCCCAAATGTCATTTTTCGACAAGTTCAAGGATTGGTCCAGGGAAATTATGCATGAGAGAAGGTCTTTCTTTGAAGAACGGTACAAGGTACGATGCTTGTGGTCTCTCAAAGAATTGGTTCCGGATTATGACCTCTTAAGGGCTTCTTCTTCGTTTTGGGATACTAGAAGGCATGTCTTTTGCCTTTCCTTCAACGAGATTGTTCCGCTTGTGGAAGAATTTCGGGCCTTGCTTGGAGGTCGGAGGTGGAGGAGATAGCAATTCCTTGGTCGGAGGAGCTTCTTTTGTTGACAAGTTGTGCAACCTTCTTCATCTTTCCGGAGGAAGCACGAGGCATGATCCGCGGTCCCGACCATTTTGATATTTTCGGTCTTCCCGATAGATTTAGGGGCTTAGGCTTGGTGGATGACGCCTATTGGGATGCCTTTGCACTTTGCATGTTCGGCACTTTGTTCATGGTTTATTCCTTTGGGATGCCATCGAGCTTTCTTGGATGTTGTTGTTCAATTGTCGCTGGGCGAGAGATGTCGTTCCTTTGATTCTTGGGGAGACTTTTCATGCTCTCGGCAGATTAGCTACGGACGGCGGTACATGCGCGGGGCAGCCCGTTTCTCTTGACCTGTGGGCGATGGAGCGTTTGGGGGTTCTTCGGGAAACCTACGATATGATCGAGCCTTGGACTTTTGCCGGGAGAGGTGTTGATGTAGATTTTGATGATCGGGGCTCGTGGGAGCGTTGGATGGCGGGTCGCCCAGGCTGAAGATATCGAGATGGTTGGTGCCTCGTGGCGGGTGGTGACTCGCAGAGTGCTTCGGGACGGGTCCCATGTGGTTATGCTTAGGGGCTTTCTTAGTCCGGTTTCTACATTCCGGCTGCAGTCTGAGACGGTTTGGCTTGGAGCGGAGTTCCTTTGGAGGGTTTTGATGATATAGCCACCGGGGTGGTGGTTCTGTTTCCATGGACGATCCCTCGGTGTTTCGATTTCTTTCCCGAGTATGGAGAGTACGATGCCTTTCCTCCTCGGGTCATTCTCGAGCGTCAGAGACCGGTGTTCACGACCACTTGGTACTGGATTGGTATGAGGGGCATGCAGGAGAGACTCGGGTGGCTATTTTGAGACGGCGTGAGGCCATTGTAGGTGCGGAGGACCGGCCCATTTTACGAGAGGAGGAGGGCCGAGGCGAGGGCCAGCCCTCGTGACCGGAGCGGGGACGGCGTGGACCGACTATGAGGCTTACGTCAAGAGACGGAGAGGAGGGCTCCTATGCTACCGGCTAGGCTACGGGAGATGAGGGATGACGCTAGGGCTACTAAGGCCCCGACGAGGCCGGTTTGATAGACCACTGTCCCTATACCGAGCTTGGTAGGAGGAATACCGAGCATTTTTCCGGTTCGAAGAGAAAGACTCGGAGGGGAAGAAGAAGGAAGAGGCCGATGCGAGTGGCTTGGGTGACTACGAGGTTTCCAAGTATCCGCTTTCTTGTCATGACAGACACATTAGTTTGATTATGTATCTTAGTTTTCTTTTAGCGAGGTTGCCGAGTTGTAGGAATGAATCGGGCTTAGACTCATCAAAAGAGCTTTTAACTTGTAATGAATATTTGAATTGCTTTAGAGTTTTTTTTTGAGACGCTTTCATGGTCCGATCAATTGTATTGATGCCAAAGTATGGCTTTTATTTGTGC
Source organism: Adenophora triphylla var. japonica (assembly GCA_022495995.1). Lineage (NCBI taxonomy): Eukaryota > Viridiplantae > Streptophyta > Magnoliopsida > Asterales > Campanulaceae > Adenophora > Adenophora triphylla. The sequence continues at coordinate 78,086 of JAFEMH010001252.1, read as the reverse complement.
TTTAGACCGAACCGTTTCCGGCCGCCTCACGTTCCCCTCATTTTGAGGAGCTCGGGTCTTCGTAGTTCAATTTGGTGAACTCTTTTTTGTTTTTTTTTTTTTTTTTTTTTTTGTTTGTTTTTTTTTTTTTGGTGCAACCCCGTTTTTTACCTAGGCCGCCCTTTTCGGGTTTCTAACCTAGTTGGGTATTACTCTTTTAGCACTCTTTTTTTTTTTTTTTTGTTTTTTTTTTTGGTGCCTGTTTTTTACCTAGGCCGCCCTTTTCGGGTTTCTAACCTAGTTGGGTATTACTCTTTTAGCACTCTTTTTTTGGTGCAACCCTGTTTTTTTTTTTTACCTAGGCCGCCCTTTTCGGGTTTCTAACCTAGTTGGGTATTACTCTTTTAGCACTCTTTTTTTTTGTTTTTTTGTTTTTTTTTTTTGTTTTTTTTTGTTTTTTTTTTTTTTACGCGTAGTATCTGCGCGGCTTGTCACCATTCGGCTGGGTGTACAAAGGGATTCCGTCGAGGTCCGCAAGTTGCATGGCGCCTCAGGAGAAAGATCTTACGGACGACATATGGCCCGAGCCCATACGAGTGCTCCCATTTGCGAGAGGGTTGATACGGGCGGGGCTTTTCTTTTAGAACGAGATCACCTTCTCGGATCTCCGGATGCTTTACTTTCTTGTCGAAGGCTCTAGCCATTCTTCCTTGGTAGGCTCGGATGTGTTCCATGGCCTTCAGTCGGCGTTCGTCTAGTAGGGCCAATTCGTCATGGAGACTCTGGGAGCCATTCGACTCGTTGATTTGGCTTTCCGGCGGTATACGGAGCGAGGGATTTCCGGCTCGATTGGGAGTACGGCTTCCATTCCGTATGTGAGGGCAAAGGTGTTTCCCAGTTGCCGTTCGGCTGATGTTACGCCAGCCCCCGAGTGCCAGGTGTAACTTCTCGGGCCAATCTACGCCTTGGACGGACCATTTTCCGGATGATATTTTCGAGTCTTGTTTGCTTTAGCTTCGACGGCTCCGTTGGTTTGGGGCTGTAGGGTGATGACTTGTGACGGGTTATTCGGAATTCCGCCGTAAGAACTTTTTCACATTCCCGCTTCGAAGTGGGATCCATTATCTCGAAATGATTTCGGCCGCAACCCGTATCGGCACATGATGTTTTCTTTGATGAAGAGGGCAACTTTCTTTGAATTGAGGATTTTGTAAGACTTGGCTTCAACCCACTTGGTGAAATAATCCACGGCTACCGGGACGAACTTCGTGGCGTTCTTGCTGATGGTGTGATTTTGCCTATGACATCAATTCCCCCAAGTGACGAAAGGCCAAGGGGTTGTCATGCGGTATAACTCGTGAGGAGGCAAGTGATTAAGATTTGAGTATCGGCGACATTTGTCGCATCTTTTGACAAGCTAGGATGCGATCGGCTTCCATAGGTGATCCAAAAATACCCCATTCTCGAGTATGATTTGCATCGAGCTCGAGCATTCATGTGAGGGCCGCAGGTACCACCATGTATTTCTTTCAATGAGTTCGGTAGCCTCTTGTTTCTTGATACATCGCGGGAGGGGGCCTTGATAACGTTTTTGTATAACATGTTTCCCAAAGGACATAATGGGAGCGAGCCGCTTCGTGGCCGAGAGACTTTTTGCTTTGATTCCTTCTTTATATTCCCCATCTTCGTTTTTGAAAGAGGCCTCGCCATCCTTCGTGTGCTTGGTAAATGCGAGTGTACCGGGGATCATTGATCGGTTCGGCTTCCGCTTCAATTTCGAAGCAATAAGCGGGGTTTTCTCTTCTCCCAGACTACCGAATGGTTTAACGAGACTTTCCTTCGGGTATTTCGACAAGAGAGGCTAGTGTAGCCGAGCATCTGCGAACTTTGTTTCGGTCTCTTGGCGAGGTAATGAAAGCTGATTTCTTTGAGCCGGGTTATTAACTCTTCCATGTAAGCATGATACTTCTGCAAACCCGGATCCACGGTCTTCCATTTGTTAGAGACCTGATTGATGATGAGGGCGAGTCACCGTACACCTCCAATTCCTTGATATTTCTTTCAAGGGCGGCTTCAACCCGGCTATGCAAGCTTCATATTCGGCGGCGTTGTTGGTGACTTGAGTTCGGCCTTCTTGCTATGGGGGTGTGTTCGTCGGTAGGATCGACCGAAGCATTTCCTATCCCGTTCCCCCTTTTGTTTGACGCCCGTCGAAGAGAAGAGTTGCCCAGGCGATTTTCTCCTTCTAGAGCGAAGATTCCATCATCGGGAAATTGAGGTTCGAGTCCTCGGGACTCATCACTTGGGAAATCGGCCGGATGTTACGCCATTATGCGTCCTTTTATGGATTTCCTTGAAACATAAGCGATGTCATATTCGGCCAAAAAGAACGACCATTTTGCCAATCTCATGGAGATGGAAGGCTTGTCGAACGAGATATTTGATGGGGTCTATCCTTGAAACAAGATGTATCGGGTGAGGCGCATGTAGTGTTTCAACTTTCCCACTACCCGGACCAAACTGCGCAAGTCTTCTCGCAAGCGAGTAATTGAGTTCGCTTCCTTGGAGCTTTACGCTACGAAATAGATGGCGTTTTCGACTTTGGAATCTTTTTCTCTTGAGCTAGCATAGCCCCAATTCTTGTGTCAGTGACAGTGAGATATAGCAAGAGTGGCTTTTGCCGATGTGGTGGGCGAGAGAATCGGGATTCACAAAGGTATGCCTTAATTTGTTCAAAGGCAAGGCGACATGCAGGGTCCATTACGTGTAGGCATTCTTTTTCATCAACTTGAAGATTGGCTCGCGGATCGAGGTAAGTGATTTACAAAGCGGCTTATGTATTGCGATCTTCCCATGAAGGATTTTACTTGTCGGTGTCAGTGGTGGCTTCATTTCAACTATCGCCTTGATTTTACGGGGATCTACTTCGATTCCCGTTACTGTCACCATATATCCTAGTACTTTGCCTCGTCTTACACCGAAAGTGCACTTGGTGGATTCGATCTCATCTTTGTGGTCTCGGAGGCGGCCGAAGAATTTTCTCAAATCAGCAGAAGTGCTGGCCATCGATCCTCTGGAATGTATTATCATGTCGATCCACATAGACCTCAATTTCTTTGTGGATCATGTCATGGAGCAGTGTCAGTTGGCCCTGCAGTACGTAGCCCCGGCATTCTTTAGTCCGAATGGCATGACCGTGTATGATATGTGCCCCAAGGGGTTGTGAAAGGCTGTTTTGGCTTGATCTTCTTACGCCATTTTGATTTGGTTGTAGCCGGCAAAACCATCGACGAAAGATTTGACTTCGTGGTTAGCCGTGGAATCTACCAAAATGTCGATGTTTGGCGGGAAATCGTCTTTTGGGTGGCTTTGTTCCAGTCTCTGAAGTCTACGCAGCATCGGATCTTTCCGTTGGCCTTGGTCACCGTCACTATGTTGGACAGACCATGTTGGGTATTCAATGACCACGATGAACCACCTTGCGAGCATCTTTTCTATTTCCTCTTTCACTTGTAAGGACCATTCGGGCTTAATTCTTCTTAGCTTACGCTGCTTGGCTTGACTTAAGGGTCGAGCGGTATTCGGTGCTCAACTATGGAAGGATCGAGGCACGGCATATCTTTATAGGACCATGCGAACACATCCACGAATTCTTTTAGCGGCTCGATTAGGGCAACCCTTTCAGTCCCTTCGAAGAAACTACCAATCTGCGTCTCTTTAGGCTCTTCTGTAGTTCCCAAATTCACACTGGTCAAAATCTCTTCGGCAGCTTGGGCTCGATTTTCCTCTTTCCGGACAACCTGCTTAAAGATTTCTTTGATATATTGTTCATTTAATGTGTCCGCACTCTTCATCTAGTGAATCGTTATTAAGCTTGTTTTTAGATTATTAGTTAATTCATCATTAGTTAAAGTGGCAATTAAGGGATACTCGTAAAGGTTCATCATTTCATTGAAGACGAAGGGGAATACAACGTTGGCTACGGACTCGTAGTCTTCGGGCGTGAGGCCGTCGGACGACTCGAGACTCGAACTCAACAATGAGAGACTCGGAGGACTTTACAAAGGTTGACACGAAAGGACGGGGGACCAATCCAAGCTTGGTGATCATTTCCTCTTTGGTCGCGGACGGGCCTGAGAGAGTTTCCCAATTCTTTAGCGGCATCGCTGTTGGTGGCTTCACAACTCGGGAAAGGCATGGCCTCTGTGCTCCCTCTTCGCTCATTGCTATCATCTCTTTGTCCGAACCGTAATCAAGCGTGTTTGGCATCTCGAAAACCGGCGTGGATGTAGGGATCTTCCTCGGTGCAGGGACTTCGTTTCGTCACAATGCGATCGCTCAATCCGGGATGTAAGGACGCATTGCGTCTCGGTGGCCGACTAGAAAAATCTCATGTCCCATACTCGAGCGGAAAGGCTTGGCGAGGTAGTTCGGCAAGGAGGACGTCCCACACGACGTTCATAGATTCGAGCCGAGTACGTCGGTGTTTGGCCGACTTTTTATCATGAAAACCTCCTCGCCGGCGAGGCCAAGGAATGGGTTTGCGAGAATACCGACAAATCTGTGATTGAGGACCGGGGACTTGTGTGCACTCGTATCACGGCGGTGTTCGGCATTTCCTGCCGATACGCCTCCAAGTGTTGGAAATAGCAATTGAATTTGATGAATCGAACTTCTTCGGAGTCCGCTCGCTTGAGTGTGTCGACATAGTTGGCATTCTTTGGATTCCAAAGCGATCTTTGGCGAGACTTGCCTCTTGAAGGATGTAGCCCCGGTGTTTGTGTGGGCGTTCTTGGCTATTGTTTCGGCTTCGTTCCCTATGAGGAAACTGTCACCCCTTATGACTTCAAGGTCTCCCTGCTTAGGTTGATGAATTTGACGCATTGGTGGAGAGTGGAGGCTATGGCTTTCATGTGATGCAACCAAGGGCGCCCTAGTAGAGCCCAATGAACTCGAGGGATATCCATTACATGGAACTTCGCGGGCACCATTTGGGTTTCGTACTGCGAGTTCCAGAGTCACCGTCCCAGGAATGGGACCAGAGACGAACCGTCGTAGGCTTTGTGATCCGGGTAGATGGGATCACGCGCCTTTCATTTTATGCGGAGGGCCCTCATCATGCCGAGGGGAAGGACATTTACCGATGATCCATTGTCCACTAATACCCCGAGGAGTGACATGGTGTTGAGCCGAATAGTGATGTACAAAGCTTCATTGTGTTGGGAGACATCTCTTGGCAAATCTTCATCGCGAAGGTGATCATACTCCCATATAGGTGAGGATCATAGATTTGGTCCTTGTCTCGGGATGGAGAGTCATCAAGTCGGTCACTTCGTGCCTTTTTCTTGCGAGGCGAGTCTTTGCCGAAGCCCCGGGTTATACCGATGCCTTTTGTGGCGGTTGCCATCTCCGAGCCAACATGTTGATTGAGTGGGAGCGCCCAGGCGCGTCGGTTTTTCTTCATCGGTGGATACTCGGGAGCCGGACAACCTTGAACCTTGGTGACCCCGAGGGGGTTGGACTTCCGTTCTGCGACTCTACTGGTATCCAGAAGGTCTCATTCCGTCGTTGGCAAGGTTTTACGCTCTTTTACCCCTTTTTGCTTTGGGGAGAAGACCAGTGGAGTAGAGTACATAATAATCAAATCCCCTGATGGCTCCCCGAGCGTTCCCACACCGTTATCACCGGCCTCGAACCTCTCCTTCAATTTTTGCCGGGAGGAAATTTTCTTTTTCTTAGGAGGACGGTCCTCGTGTATCCAGTCCCGATAGTCCCTTTCAAGGCGATCGGGACGAGCCACAAATATCCCACCAAATGTGTTCCACGGCTGGTGGCGGATTTGGGACCTCGGAGGTTGAGCGGTCTTGGAATGACTTTGAGTGGAGGCTGAGGTCCGAGGGATCTGGCTGGGGCTGCACGGTAGCGAGTGATTGGACTCCGCGGATAATGAGAGATATTGAGGTCCCGGGAACGGGCATATGTTTGTCCTTCAAGGTAGCCCCGATCCGCTGGGATATTGTTAAGGTCCCAAAGTGGCGTGTGGCCTCTTCAATCCGGGCAGCTCGCTTCGTACGTTGCAGCGTTCTTCCGGGGCTTTGATGGGCTGACCGTATTTCTTCGAACTGTTCTGATTTTCATCACTCAGCCGATATTTGTGGGATCATCACCTTGAGAGGGGACAACCGACGATACCGAACTCTTTCGTCCCCGATCGCTTGTTTGGGGGCCGCTTGCCCCGTAAGTCGGCGGGCGGGGAGTCCTGCGGTGGAAACATAGGAATCTTGGGGTAGCATCTTGGTGTATCCGGACTCGTTAAGAAGAGGAGGAGAACCCTTTTCTGTCTTTGCGGTAAAAGTGCCATCGGAATTGAGGCGATAGTCAAACCATGACTTGCGACTACCCCCAGAGGTCATCAATTTGAGCCTCATGCCGAAGTCTCATTTGCTCTACCAACTGGATCCAATGAGGTAAATGCGAGGATTACGGAGGACGGAGCAACGTTATCCCCATCATTACCGGGCGATGCGGACATTACGAAACCCGGAGTCGGAACAAATGGCGAAGCCGACGATGCGCTTGACTCTTCCCAACCGGACAAACGGTGACCCGGTGCCCGAAACCAAGCTTTGTGCGGAGCTGCGGGGGAAAGGACACGAAGGTTCGATGTGCAGGAATGGAAGGAGGGTAGGTGTTTGGGCTTTTGGCTCATGCAACATGCGATTATTTGTTCACGTTTACTTAAAACATGTTTTATTAACCTAATCGGTTGGAAAAGATTGCTCTTCTTTTTCGCAAACTACTCGATTCTGGATCGGTGGGCCCCCGAATCACTACGTCTATAAGCCCCTCGTATTCCACCCGTATTTCGACCTCCCGGGTGTGGATGGCCCGGCGAGGGTCCTATAGGGCAAGCGGGTCCCACCGACCGAAAGAAAACGATCCTAGAAGTCCGGCGGGTAATCGAGTCTTAACGAGCATTCGATGTAAATTACGGACAAAGCCGACGTCGAGTCAAGATCGTGTCCGAGGGCTCGACGAAAAGTCGGCATGATTTGACCGATAAATGTCCGCTATTGATCTTGACTTGTCGTCGCTAAGCCGTAATTAGGCATGGAATAACCGTTAATCCTTGATGACTCGGTGTTAATGCTGGGAGTCGCGTGTATAATTTGTGCCGCCGAGCCGAAGTCAAGGCGCCGGTCAATATCTTGGTCAAAGTACGCGGCGGAAAACCGGCAACTTCGACCGATTAGCGACCGATTAGGGACCCGAGAGATATTGAGTCGGTATGCCGACAAAGGCTTGAAAGGAAAGGTCTATACACGGACAGGGCATGACAGACCCGGACTAAAAACCAACCGGGTCTCGGACAAAGCGTGTCACGGACAAGTGCATGGTCGACACGAGGCTCCATGGGATGTTTGGGTAGTCCTGTGCTCATCCGAGAGGCGTAATAAGACCAAACTGACCGCGACAAGGATTTCCCCGGGTTAAGGACGTAGTGTGCAGTGTACGGTCACGTGCGCGTAGTGTGCAAGCAGTCTATATTCCTTTTCTGAGTAAAATAGAGATTTTTTTTTTATGTGTCTTAAAAATATGATGCATGATTTTTTTTTGGAAATTTTCTTTTTTTTTTTTGAAAATCTTTTTTTTTTGAATTTTTTTTATGAGCACATAAGCACGTAAGCATGAAAATTCCGACAGTTAGGGACATTATTCCGACAGTCAACATTTTGACTTTCTCCGAGGCGGCCAAAACAACATGAAAACTGTGCAAAAAAATCAACACACACACAAAAATGATTTTCAAAGCCGGGACGGAAGCTTGACCCTCAAAAGTTTTTTTTTTTGAAAACGGTGATACCGGTACGTGGGATTGTTAGACCACAATTTATCCCCGACTCGTGTTAGGAGGCGATAACGGGAAATTTAGTGGTTTCCACCAATATACCGAATACCATTTTTTATTAAAAAGCAAAAATCCCCAGCGGAGTCGCCACTGTAACGATGTGTTGCCTTTTTCGCGGGAAAAATTCGATTTTTGCGTTTCTTTGAAAAACCAAATAAAACCGGAAAAAACGGAGTCGCCACGCCATTTTAATTTTGAAGGGCAAAACTTTGAAAAAAGCCCGAGATCAGAGATTTAGGTTCGGAGGTCATGTTACGCGTCGGGAAGGACGTTAGTGTGCACCCGACGCGCCTCGTAAAACGAGTCTTCCAAGCTGAAAATTATTTGTGTGTGTGTATGTGTGTGTTTTGGCCAAAATAAGTTGAAACTGGAAAAAGTAAAAATTGGGATGTCTTTTTAAGACTTTAAACTGATCCCATGATTTTTTGGAGAATTTTTGGTTTGAGATTTGGTACTCAAAAAACCTTTTGAAGTTGAGAAGTCACTTCTGCCAGAAGAAAATGGCAGCAGACACCTGATTTTGAAATGGATTCAAGGGTCCTAAAACTTCATAATATGGATGAACTCAGAGAATGAAAGTTTCTCTAGACTCCTTGAATAAACTTTGTGTGAAAGAAATTTCCATTTTGGAGAAGATTTGAGGGGTCAAAACCTTCTGGAAACCTCAGATATGAGATCTGGATTCCCAGAAGCTGATGAACTAGCCTCTGAAAGAAAAATTGAAAAGAGGAGTTTTACTCACCCAAAAAATAAGGTAAAAATATGTCTGGAAAGCTCTGGATGTTGGCTACAAAAAGTGTTTTGTAGTCAACACCAAATTCCAAGTTCATCTGTGTCCAAAAATTAAGACCATGGACTGAGGTCTGGGAAAATTGCTACTGGACAGCAACTTTCCAAGAAAGAAAACAAGATTTTAAGGGGGGTTTTGCATCCATGCTTGTCCCCATTTCCCTAGGTTTTGGTTAGTGATCACTAGACATTTTAGTGGTGAATCAACTATACCAAACCATCCTTGGGGTACATTAGGACTAAGCATTTCATTTGCTTGGGGAGGGGGATTTTACCCTTTGAAATCAAGATTTAGTGCTTGAAAATGGTTTTCTAGGGTTTTGAAAGTGCATTTTTGCAAGTAAACAAGAAAAGCTTTGAAAATAATGTTGATCTTTGTAGAAGATCATCCATGGAGATGGTCTTCCATGGTGATCTTCTTAGATCTAGAGAAAGAAGATGAAAGAACTACATTTTGTAGTTTGAAGATGCATGCATGGATGAGATTTAGGGTTAAGAAGAAGAGGGTTTACCAATCTTCCTTGTGTTCTTGAGTGTTTAGCTTGAGTGTATGAGTGTTTAGGGCTTTAATGTGAGAGTGAGTGGATGAGTATGAGTTGGGAAAGATTGGAAAGAAAAAGGTGACAATTCTTGAGAATTCTCACTGTTTAATCTCTATATTTCGCCAGAACTTCGTTGCTATTGTGTTTTTTTTTTTTATTTCTGTGACTGGAGGGCTCAATTTATAGCCCTCTGAAAATTACATACTTGTCCGCGCGGATAGGATCAGGCAGCGTGCACTGTTCATTAAATGCAGCTTCAGCTTTGGACAAGAAGAATAATCTTTTTCAAAATTCAAATTGACCAGCCAGTTTTTGTTTCCAGCATTGCTATATTTGGTTTTCTTCGTTTGTTTTTCTTTTTTGAGATTCTTTTTAAGGTTTAACCTTAAATAACAATGCCCATTTTACCCTCACTTTGTTAGAAATGTTAGGATAGTTAGGAATTGTTAGAAATGTTATAACTTTCGTTAATTTTCTAACGAAAATTCTAACAAGCTCAAATTGGAGCACTTACACCTCCAGAAATGATCTTCTGAAAAACTGCATAGTCTGGGGCTCGGTCATAGCCATCGGAACAGCATCAGTCGTCAGCCTTTCCCTCAAAGTGCGGACAATATGCTGAGGGTACCTATACTGCCTGCTCACCAATGATGGAATACAGAAAGAAGATACGTGCAAGCTTGGCAGCCGGACTACCACCGACCCATCCTGAATGTCCCTCATGGTCTGTAACCCCACGCCGGAATCCAGAAGTTCAGATCAGCTGTCCCGTACTGCGCCAATCTCCTCTGTAAGTCGTCAACAGCCGCATCCCTCAGCATTCTGCGTTGTCCCGTCACCCAAGGCATAGCAATTTGACCCGCTGGAAGTGGCATGATTAAGCGTAATCTCTCAGAAAGCCACAAAGACAGTAAACTGGGCTGCCCGCACCCATGAAGCCTGATCCCCCTGCTAGCCTATCAAGGCCGTGATAAGTCTCAGCCAGTAGCAATGGTACAATGTCCATATCCCCTTGCCCAGAATGGATTTGACGAAGGTCCACACCTCGGTCACCCCTGAGTTGTCTGACAACCTCCAGCAATGTGCCCGGACAGACTCCGATGTACCCACAGAAATAGTGAGTTGACAAGCTAAACAACATAAACATGTCCAGAGACGTGGAAAGACTGAATAGCTCAGGACTGGACAAGCGCAGCCTAGCCATCCGAGTCAAGTCTATAAACCCATCTCCCAGAATCATAGAGGGCACCTGATCCGCTGGCAAGTGCAGGAAGTCTAATAACTGCTCCACCATCGACCGTCTGTCCCGCGGGAATGCTACAACAATCAACCCACCCAGGCTTGTCAATGATCTAAAATCCTCCATGGTCGGTGTCAGATCATTATATGACAAAGTGAAGACGTGCCGCTCCGAATCCCAAAAGCAGGATGCAGCCCGAATCAAATCCCAGTCAATCCTCCAATCCTTTAATGACCAGAGACACGGCATACTGTACCTCCCGTCAATGAGCTCCCTATGATGCCTCCGGTGATGATGCAAAATTTCGAGGAAATCTCGGCAAAATTGATGCTCCCAAGAAGCTATTTCTCTGTTATAGTGCTCCATGGTGATTGAAAGTTTCAACCTTGGTCACAGAAGTCGCTTGTTTGTCAAGAGATTTGGGTCTGTGGTTTTCCTCCTGCGAAAGGGCGATGCATAAATGAAGCCTGAGCTGATTTTAAAAGGGACCTGTTACGAGCTTCGTCCCGTCGTGCGACACAACCTGTCCAACAGATGCAGAATGTCGGGTGATACACCCGATTAGCACCAGACATCCCAGAGTTCCTGCAAGTCTACCCCCAGAGCACGCTCCGACACGCCGTTGCTACGATACACCTCCCATATTCCTATGCAAGTGCAAGGGAGAGGGTCCCCCACCATATGTACCCCTATACACACTCACCCGATACAGAGCCCAGCATCTCATGTATTATCCCGATAAAGCTGACCTATTAATACAATGATCGCATTTCTTTCCCAGAACAGACAGACTCGTGCAAACAAGCTAACATAGTTTAATCTTTGCTAACGAGATAGCATAGTTAGATGTAGCGCTTGGAGTGTTGTTTTCCCCCCGCAGGTACAATGATCAACTGAGCCTCATCAACCCTTGAAGACTGGCCCTCAACCAAAACTGAGACAAAGAATCCGTATCTATTTTAGCCTCCCCAGCAAGAGCCCGCTCCCTAGCAAGCAAAGTTCCCGTCATACCAAGATCAGTGGCACCAAAGCACAAACAAGAGCCCGCTCCCTAGAAAGCAAAGTTCCCGTCCTACCAAACAACGGCCCCGACACCAAAGCACAAACAAAAGCCCGCTCCCCAGCAAGCAAAGTCCTCGGCTTACCAAGCAAAGCTCAGGACACAAAAGTCAACCGTCAACAAAGACCGTCCAGCATTCGGCAAAACCAGTAAACTACCAACAAAAACAGTAGCGTGAGTCCCCCGGCAGCTACACTTATCCCCAGCAGAGGCAGCAGTAGCGTGAGTCCCCTGGCAGCTACCCTGCACCAACACCAAGTGGTATGAGTCCCTCCGGCATCCACAAAGACCAGCAGCAGTAGCGTGAGTCCCCTGGCAGCTACCCTACACCAACACCAAGTGGTATGAGTCCCTCCGGCATCCACGAAGACCAGCAGCAGTAGTGTGAGTCCCTCCGGCAGCTACCCTGCACCAACACCAAGTGGTATGAGTCCCTCCGGCATCCATGAAGACCAGCAGCAGTAGTGTGAGTCCCTTCGGCAGCTACCCTGCACCAACACAAGTGGTATGAGTCCCTCCGGCATCCACAAAAACCAGTTGTAGCATGAGACCCTCGGGCAGCTACAACCATTCAACAGCGATAGCATGAGACCCTCCAGCAGCTACTCGCCACTACCACTTGCAGCATGAGACCCTCCGGCAGCTACAACCTTGCACCAACGGCAGCTACTCGCCACCCGCAGTAGCACCAACCCCTCAGGTAGCCACAGGTAAGCACAACAAAGGTATGAAGACACATCTCTACCCTTTCTTGCTTAGTGTCAGTGTTGTTTCCAAACTACGATTTGGCTTGATTCCCTCCAGGGATACGTAGGAATCCTTTCTCCAAAGGTCCAGCCATCCGATTTCCCCAGATCACCATTTAGCCCTCTGCCTTATCCCTTGCCGCTAATTGAGATTGGGTCTTATTTTATCGACAACCTCACTTCTTCAAAAAGTGACGTTGCCGAGGGGTTCTGTAAGTACGCCAATCCAATTCGCGACCCTTTTAGGTGCATTTTAATATGATAAAATTGCATTAAGGGGCATTTTGGTAAATTTCCGGCCTATCCTGAGACTTCCGAAGACATTTCATAAGTTTCCCGCGAAGGAAGTACCTTTTGGTACTTTGCTCATGCCAAAGAACCTCCAGGGAATAAAACCTTTTTGGACTTTTTGGGTATTTTCCATGAATGTTCCAGAAACTGGTTTTGGCGCCAAAAGCAGTTGTGACACCTTGTGTCACGCGACAAGTCGAGGCATGGAAAGTGGTTACGTAAGATCGTGCGACACAAGGTGACCACTAACTGCAGCCTATAAATAAGACCCTCCCCCTCTTAGAAATGGATCCCAACCTGACATACTGTTACTCTGCAGAAATTGCAACGTAACACACACACCAGAAACACATACCTCTCTCTCTCTCTCTCCTCCCAATTCCTCTCTAATCCCTTCCAATCTAACCCAATTCTCTCACCTTCTCTTAGATCTACATTCAACTGATCCTCCCAAGCTCTCCAAGACCAGAAGCTGTTGTAGAAGGATTCTGTATCTAACTTGATACATAATTCGTGGAAGCAACAAGGGTAACATCCTTAATCCCCTTTCCCCTCTCTCTTCTACCTTGCTCTTCTATAATTCTATTATTTTCTCCCTCTTTGGATTCAGTAATCAGACTCTATCCGTCTAGATTACTGAATCCCAATCGCAATCTCTCTGTTTAACTTGGTTGAACTGAATAATTGTGTGTTCATTGTTGGATACTTGTTGAGATGGTTGTTTAGATCCCAAGGGAGTGTGGATATCTCCATATCCACACTCCCGGGGCTGAATTGTTGTTAATTTTATATTTTGAAGCTAATCTATTTGATTAATTGGATCTGTGTTGGGTATTGTTGTTATTGTGTTCAAATTTGTAAGTACCTGCAGATGGACATGATGCGTCACTAGACACATTGTGCATGGGTGATCCTGTGTCACGCGACATATCTGGTCATCCATGTCCAGTGTCACGCGACATGTTATGCATGTTTGCAGGAACTCCTTTCCTCTTGTAATCTGTTTTGATTGGTTGTAGTAGGGATGTGGCCTCCCTGAATAATTGGTTCACAAGTTGTAAGTCTCCTTCCAAATCAATAAAATTCATGTTTATTACACTCGTTCATTATCAATGATTTGCACACACTTATGGATTGCTTGGATGTTCGATTAGAAAGACTCGTCTACGGACGAGACGTGTTGGGTGAACTCTCGGTTCTTCCCAACACGTAACCTGACCCCCGAACCCGTTCTCTTTCATAGGTTTTTCAAAGTGTACCTCTAAAACATGGTGTGGCGACTCCTTTTTCTTTTTCACCGTTGGAAAACCAAAATTCCGTGGGCGAGCGCACATTTAGGCAGGCAACACTAATGATAGGAAAAGCACAACTGGAAGATGTTTCTATCTTGGGAACAACTTAGTATCTTGGTACAGTTGAAAACAAAATTGTGTATCCCTGTCTACTGCTGAGTCAGAATATGTTGAAGTAGGTAGTTATTGTTCTCAACTTCTTTGGATGAATCAGATGATCAAGGATTATGGTCTTAAAAGTGATATTCTTACTGTGTTTTGTGATAATCTAAGTGCCATTGAAATATCAAAAAATCATGTTCAACACTCACGTACTAAACACATTGACATTAGACATCATTTTATTCGTGATCTTGTTGAGCAAAAAATCATTAGCTTGGAATCAATAAGCACTGAAAAACAGTTGGCTGATATTTTCACCAAAGCCCTTGATTTTTAGAGATTTTCTACTCTAAGGAAGTCTCTGAGTTTGTGTGCCATCTAATGATGTGATCCCCCGTGTGATCACATCATAACTTACACTTGTATATTTATTTCTAAAAAAAAATCATAAAAATCATATAAAAAGTGCATTGCATGATTTATCTCAGTGTGGTAATTTGTATTGCATCTTTGACTTGTCTCCTCTCTGAATTGTGAATTCTTCTTAAAAGGTATCAAAAATTGTTGACTTAATATTATCCTACTGGATGTCTCTTGGTGGGTGCCAAATCTAAAGGGAAACAGCTGCTCCACTCATGGTATGAAGTCATTTCAATGTGATCAAATTGATCTCAAGAGAAAGTTTGAGTCAAATTGATAAGACCATTCGAAAGAGGGCTATCCATGAAAGTAAAGAAGAGTGAAAGCTACCCATAAAATATTTTTCACAAAAATTCAAAAATTAAATAAGTGGATGTATTCTAGAGGCCAAGCAAGACAAGATTTCAATTCATTGACTTTCCTAGAGGAGATGCGTCCCCTGATGTAATTACATTCCATGCCACACATATCCTGAGATTTATCCTTCACATGTTTGTACATTATGCATCATTTTCTTAGTCATAAATTTAGGTCAACCTGGCCCTTGATGAAAATATTAAACAATTTTTTTTCACTCCCTAATTAATTTTGTTAAAAGATCTTGTGCTCAACAAAATTTCTTATTTTTTATTTTGATGTCCATGTGTTTAGGGGGAGTATATTGTATATGGATTTTTTAATTTTTAATGGCAGGTACATTATTTACAAAGAAAAGAGGATAATTTTATAAGGGGATAATTATTTTTGATCCTTATCATCAAAAGAAGTCCAAGGAGTTATGCTAGTTTTATTTAATCCGGATGACCAATGTAATTAGTTCTATATTAATATCTATCTAATTCTAAGAGTCCCTAGCCTAGTAGACTTTAACCTCATGCCATCACATCACCTTAAATACCTAAACCCTCACCATTAAACCCTCACCGGTCCTCTCTCTCTCTAAACCAGATTACAACTCGCCTTCATCCTCTATTTTTTTTCCTAAATTTCTCTCAATCCCAATGGCATCGTCTTCCCATCCGTATTCTCCAACTGTCAATGTCTCACCCCCTCCATCTCCGGTGCCCTAAACCGAAGGAGCTGTTGATTTGTTCGTAGATACTGAGGCTACTCCTATGGCCATGTCGCTCCCCGGTGCTCCGGACAATGTGATCGACGCTGACAATCCGGGCAACTTGAAGGCTGTAGGTGAGTTCGCTGGGTCTGCAAAGGGGCCAAACTGGTCACTTAGGCAAAGGGGGTTCTCTCCTAATATGGCGGATTACACCCCTAGGGTTCGCCCTAACATGGCGGAACCAGAGTTCATTGAAGGAGACGATGAAGATTATGATCATTCGACTGATTTAAAGAGGAAAAGAGGAAAAACCACTGCAACTGGCTCCGACAGCTCGTCTAGAAAAGCTCAACCCCAGCCTCAACAAAGGAGGTATTTGGGACTCCCCATTTAATCTAGTGAGTCTGGCAAATCTGATGATGCTGAGGCATTTGAGGTGGTGTCTAGGAGGGCTCAATTCGAGGAGATTGATGAGTTGAGGGAAGCCACAGAGGAAATCATTGAGGCTGCTTCCCAAGACATGGAGGATATATTTCCTCATGTAATTATTACTCCAAAGGACCTACCTTCTAAAGGTAAAAGTCCCTCTCTAATTGATGAAAATTTTGATGCTCCTATTGCTACACCCCCTTTATCACCTACACATGCTACTACTGATGCTACCTCATTCCCAACTCCATATCCTACTATCAATCCTTCTGTAGCCCCTACTCAGTCATCACCTGGCAATTGGTACTCTGGTGGCTTTCCATCTGCCTATGCCCATGAAGAATAGGATGATGATGAGCACATCCCTCTTCAAGCTCTCATGGAACTAAGGAAAGGTAAAGGTAAGGTTAGGAAGTCAAAAACTAAAGCTGCTGCTTCTATCTCTGCTCAAGCCTCTGACATTGGCTCAGATGATGATGAGGCTGATGATGAAACTTTCAAGTTGGGGAGAGAAGAACTTCAAACTGAAAGGGAAGATGCTACTGATGATGTGATCCCATCTGCACCTGCACCGAGGAGAATAAGCCAAAGAAAAGCCCAATCCTCTGTGTCTACAACGCCTGTGTCAAGGCATTCCCCAAGGTCCAAGCCATCTACTAGGAAGGTAAGTCCTCATTCTCCTAAGAAATTTATGTCTAAGGCTGTGAAAGAGAGGTTCACTTTTTTCAGAAAGAAAGGCTTTTTGGTGGAGAGAGCGCTAGATAAATCATTTGAGGAGGTAGGAATGTCGAGATATTTAAAGGAAAAAGGTCTCCTATACTCAGTCACCTATCCCCATAGTTATTATCCCTCCCTTGTCATTGAGTTCTACGCTAGTCTTGTTCAGTCCATCCAGGATCCAAGGTCGGATAGCTTTGAAAAAGTTTGTGCACGTGGGAAAACTATTTCTTTCTCTCCTGCCATGATAAATATCTTTCTCCACGTACCTAGCCCACATATCCCTCCTCCCATGGCCCCCAAGAATGACATTGCAAATTCAATCACAAATGGACTTGACCCAACCTGGCACACCCAGTTTAAGTGCACGATGCTTACATCTCTGTGTGGATTTCTTTTCAAAATCTCAACCTTCAACTGGAAACCCACTTCAAACAAAAACATTGTGACTGTGTCCCATGCTGACCTTATTCACAGAATCTTCACTGGCCAAGATTTCAATCTTGGAGAAATAATTTTTGGGAGTGTGGTTCAATTTGCTGAGAAAGAGTTACCATCTGATCTACCCTTTCCTTGTTTGATCTATGGGTTGTACTTGAAATAAGGGGTTGAAATTCTTATCTCATATAGGCTTTGTGAGAAGGTTGAACCTTTTGGAATACAACATGTTTTAGAATGCACCAAGCGCACTACGGACCTTCCAGTTGTGTTCCCGGATGATCCTGTAATAGATGCTCATGATGTTGATGAAGATGATCCTACAGATGTTAGTGATGATGTGCCAGCATCACCGATACCACCCATTGACCAATTTAGTGTTCTTACTGAAGAAATCAAGTTTCGGGAGAGGATAATGCTCAATTCAAGGGTACAGTTCAAGGAGATGTCCACCAGGAGAAACAAGTTGTTGGCTGTTAGAGAAAGCTTGTTTGCTCAAAAAGGGAGAGCTAGCTCAAGCCGTGTTTTTCAAGACATAAGCCAGGAGTTTAGGTGGGAACTTCTCGATGAAACCAGAGCTGAAATGGATCAAGGAAGGCAAGGGTGGGACAAGGGCTTCTTCTGAATGAAGTCCTTCTATTCGTATGGTTATGTGTTTCAAAAACAATTTTACATTTATGTCTATGTCTGTTTTTATTTTCAGTAGGAACAATGGTTATGTTTATTTTGGTTGGTTGGGATGTTTTGGACATGTTTGGTTTGTGGTTTAATAGCTAGTTTTAGAGGGAGTGTTCGAACTCCCTATTTTGAAATTGTTTTTGCTAAAGTTTAAATTTGGTTTATGCTCAACATATATATTTTGCTTGAGGTTTGTTTTTGAACAGAAAGCAACAAAACAGCAGATTGAAAGTGTGTGGACATCACACACATGGCCAAGTCAAAGGTTGACTTAGTTTAGTTTTGTTACTTTCTTAATTATTTAAATTTAAGTAAATTAATATGTATTTTATATTTAACTATACTAACCTACTAACCGAAATTATGCTTTGTTTAGTTGTGTTTTTGGTTATTTTGTAGGACTTTCACAACTTGGAAAAGAAGTCTAAAAGATAAGAATACTTGAGTGGATAAAGGGATAAAGAAGATGAGATTGAAGATATTTTATCAAGCAATAGTCATCCTAATCCGAAGACCTCCTGTATTATAAATATGAGGACTATTCCTCATTTGACAGACACGTTTTTTGTAGACTCAAAGTGCTGATGATATACAGCCTTTTGAGAGTTTAAGTTAAGTGAGAGTTTCTTTGATTATTTTGTCTTCTCTTAGGATTATTTGTGTAACTGGTTCATAAGTTATTTAATAAGAGAGGTTTTATTGTCTACAACAAATTGTTGTAGATAAGTGTTAAATCCTTTGTTTATTTCATTTCTATTTATTCATTTCCGCTGCGGTTTACTGTTGATGCTAGTATTGGTGTAATAGCATCAGGACTCACATCTGGTATTTTCGTGTTCCTGTGTATTCCTAGCCGCTCCATTTCTTTCAATAGGATTAATAATACCAATGAACTTCAGGAAGATGTTTTGTAGTAAATAAGGGTCGGGATTATTAATACACTTTACCTGGATTAACCCTCTTATATCCTCACTAATTATCCCCCTTGAAAGCAGGTATTAATAATACTGGTATTAGAGTACCCCCGGATAATATTTTGTGGACAAATATGCCCCCACACATCCTTTCTCCACGCACTGTGTGTGCCTCGGTTTGATCCTATTCTCTAAACTAAACGAAAAATACTGTGGAAATTCCTTCATATCCCTTCCCATTTCCACTACAAAGTAATTATATTTGGGCTCCAGATTCTCCTTAATGCTGTAACAAAACAGTGCCGGAAATCGTCGGAACATTAATATTGTTTTCCTATGTATGAAAATCCCAAATTTTGAAAGTAATTGATTTTGGGCATGAATTTGTCCTCGACGGAGCATGAGAGGAGGTGGGTGTAGCGGGCTATTTCGGTAATTTCGAGTGTGCCCTGGAGGAAGTAGAGGGTGGGGTGGAGCTGGGTTTTGACGTTGCAGATTAGGAGATGGGGGCGGCGGTGGATAATGCGGCGGAGGTGTTGGGTTGAGATGTGGGCTTCGCGGAGGAGAAATGGAAAAATGTTTAACCAGAATATAATTTTGGGGCATTTTGGTAATTTACCTAATAATCCAAGTTAGATAGGTGTGTTTTACACTGTTTCAACCAAACACAAGTATTAATTTTTTTGTGGATAATTATGACCCTCCTTATTACTCCAAGGACTAATAAACCCTGTCTTAATTTTTATCCTTATCCCCTTCGCCAACCAAACAAGCCCTTAATGAATGAGATGATGTAGACACCCCATTCTGAACCTATCGTAGCAGAGTTATACCACTATAAGTCTCGCCTTCGATTTTAGAGTAGAAATCCACCATTTTGTCATGTTTCGTTAAGTTTTGACTAATGAGCGTTAGTTTGGACTGAACTGCATACGAGATAGCAAGGGGAGGACAAATCTGTCCTTTGTGAAGCCTTGTCCCGTGCGGGACATGGCGTGTCTCGCGCGAGACTACCTCTCTGCAGGAGAGTTCCCTTGTCGATTCGGCCTCTTTTCTTGATAAACTCTTATCCAATCCGGGTCTCTACTGATTGTAGAGTTCTGGAACCTTCTTTGGGAGATATCCCATATCTTTTGAGTCTCATAATCTTGGTGACCAAGTAAATCAACCTCTATAAATACTAGATGACTTTCAGTATTTGGGGGAGGAGGAGAACCAAGAACCACGTTCTAAACCAAATACTCCCTAAAATTCATTTTTTATTATCTTCCTACGAAGATCTCGAATCTCTGTCGATGTTATTCATTAAAATCACTCAAGAACACAAGGTAAGCTCCTATACTTTCATATTCTTCTTCTCAATCCCTTTAATTGCTTTTAGAGTAGTGTAATCCCATCAAAAGGGTTAGCCTAGAGTCCCTTCAATCCATATCCATGGAGCTGATGAAGGTGATCTCGAAGCAGACAACCCGATATTACTAATTAAGAAATTAATTAGTATTATATTGTTTTGATTAATAATACTCAATTGACAAGACCAATATTAGGATTTGGTGGAATGGGTGCTCCACGACCTTCCCATTTCATAAATTAACCCCAGAACATTCGAATCTCTTTAAATCATCAAAAATGTTTTTCTTATTGTTTTCCTAAATAAATAATAAGTGGCGACCCTGTGTTCATTAAAATCGCATCGCTATAGTTTGGCGACTCCGCTGGGGACAATTAATTAAGAGGGTTAGACTTGCGCACAATTGAGTATTATCAATCTTTTTATTGTATTAACTTTATTTTGCAGGGTAGAATAATTAATTTGCACTTGATTGAACTATATACTTGCATGAGATTGAATTATTTTGATTTTTACCGGTCACCGGTTGACTCTGGCTTTATAATTAATTAATTTAATTCTCTCTCTCTCTACTCCTTATGTGGAACTACGACGGCCTGAGTCTTCCTAATTTGGGAGAAACGTAGGCAACCACTTGGTGCTGTCATTATCTGTTTTTCTTTTAGTTAAAAAAAAAAAACTCTCTATTTTACTCTATCACCTAGAATTGACTCTCACACACGTGTACATCATGATATAACTGTCATTGCACTACATACCTTTGATAAAACCCGGGACCCACACTAAGGACGGATGACGGTAATCACTTAATCGTCGGTCTCTCCAAAGTTGGATCATCCACCTCGTGTTTTCAATCCACATAGATTGTCAATATCGCGAGGAGCCTAGCTGTAAACCCTGCATCAACCACATATCATGTAGATTTACTTTTTAGGACACTCCGTGACCGATCGGTTTGATCTTGGAGTCTTTGTAATCCCTTGTCAAGATCGTTTTTTGTGCAATAAGCCATGGAAAAGAAATCAATAAATTGTCGTTTTGAATTTGTCCCTTCGGAAATGTCCCTATGATTGTCCCTTCGGATTTGCCCCTAAAGAGAAAAATTTATTACCAAATTTATTGCACAAAATTAGGATTAAAATTAAAAAAAAATGACTTCCAGTAGTGTTGTCTCGCGCGAGAATACTTGTCCCGTGCGAAACAAGTGTTCTGTCTTTCTGTGTTTTGGCCAAAACCTTCAAGCCTTCATACACCCTATTCAGCCGACTTGTTGGGACTCGATCATGGTTTAACACAGTTGCTTCACATCTAGGTTCATCGCTAAAGCTAGACACAATGTCTACTTCTCTTCCTGTCACCGAAGACGAAATCAAGGAAACTAAGGCCGAACTCATCGAAGCCCTGCTTAGGATGGATGAACAAATTAAGAAAATTAATGAGCAAAATGCCCAAATGGCCGCTCTCATGCAAGAGTTCCACGAGATGAAAGTCAAGAAAGGAAGAAAGCAAAAGAAGAAAGATGGATCCTCCTACGATGAAGAGGAATCCTACCCCAAGAAGAATAGGAAAACCAAGAAGTCAATCAAGAAAGAGGAAGAATTCGATTCATCCTCTTCCTCATCCTCCTCCAATGATGAGGGACATATCTCCAAGGATACTAAAGTATAGACCGATTTGAGCCCACCATAGAACTCATCTGTTGAGCTCACGACATTACCAATATTTTTAATCGGTTGAGCCCACTACTAAAGTATATACCAATATTTTTAATCGGTATATACTTTCAATTTTTTCATTTGTTTAGTTTTTTTTGTACTAATAAAAAAATTCTAATATATTATTTCCTAATCAGTAAAAAAAAAAAGGGTAGTCCGGCCGTCCCCGGAATTCAAGCTTCACACCCTGCCGATCGGCATTATCATCGTCACTCCCGCCGTTTCAACGAAATTGGGCATAAATAAGCCCAACTCTTGGAATAACACAAACTTACAGTTTTTGTAAGAAAGAGAACGTGCGTAGCCGATAAAGACGATGGGATAACACAGGGATTGAGGGAGACGTGGGTAATGGGAATTTCTTTCCCACATCCATTCTATTCCCCATTTTATAGATATTTGAAGATGTGGGGTGGGGAGGAAACTAATACAGAGAAGCTGAGAAGCTAAAGTTACATAAACTTACAGTTTTGTAAGAAAGAGAACGACGGCTGGAGGCAAACGGGTGTGCGACGACAGAGCCAAATCGGGGAAAATCTTCAGGGCGTCAGACAAAAAAAACGTGAAGAAAGAACCAAAGAACAGGGGAGAAAAAGCAAGAGAGTATGAAAACATTAAATTGTATTGTTTGTGCACCTGTGATTAGTGTGGACTGTAAGGGGGGTGGTAATGGAGGTTACGTAACAACTGCCGTGAGAGTGGAAAAAGAAAGTAACTGTCAATCAATCTCAGTCCTTGAATCAATTTTTCAACCTTTAATCTCAGCCACCACTTATGGGGGAGCTAAGAGACATTTTTCTTGTCTTATATTGTATAATAGATATGTTAAAGAGTAATAGTTACAAGTGTTAAAAAATTTTCAGTTTTAACACTTGTTAATAACATTTTATTAAGAGTTAAATAGGTTTATATCTTTTCAAAATTGCACTATAGTTTGTTGGAAATGGATAACGGAAAGTTAAGTTTAACTTAACGTTGATCTAGTTTCTAACGGAAGTTCGTTATGTGTTAACGGAACTAGTTACAAATTGTGTTCTACATTTGTTGTAGATTACTAAAATCATTGAATATCTCAAAACCATTTAGGGTGAATGAGAATTAATGACAATAGTCTTTTGTAACTTAACGAAAAGTTAGTTAAAAGGTCAAATTGATCATTTGGATCAAATTGGGTTTGAACAGTGTTTTTGGGTGATGAGTTTTGGCTCAAGGCGATTAGAGCAGTGGGGACTCGAGCACGAGTCGTGAGCACGAATGGACCTTAATGGACCTTGGCTCAAGCGATCGAACGAGTGGGATGCCCGAAGACGAGTCGTGGTCACGACTCGTGCCAAGGAGCACGAGTCGTGCCCTCTGTGCTGTTTCGAAATGTTGCACCTTTTCATGAGAAAAGGCACAAAACCTTTTGACTCCCTTTAAATACTTCCCCCTCCGAATTTCAATTCACTCATACTGTATTTCTACCCTTCCTACCCTCTAGTAAGATAGATTATCATACCAAAATCATTGCATATTGTTGCATTCAATCCGTTCAAGTCCAAAGTTCAAAACATTGTGTTTGCTTGCTAGATTAGTTATATTGGAGTGCTCCTTATAACTAATAAAAAGTCGTTTTATCTTACGAGAGTTTTGTCATTCAACCGTAAGCACCTGTGCGGGACAAATAACTCTTACGGAGATTGTATCAAATACAAGACTCGACTTGAATTTCTTTTGTTCTTTCAATCTCCGTTACTTTTCTCGTCAGTTTTTCTGTTAAAATCTTAAAGAAGCCATACACAAGTTCCAACAATCGTAAGAGTTATTTTTTGACGCTTCTTCAAGATTATCAAGAGATGGCAAACGAGAAAGACACCACTTCATCTAGTCAAGGGAATGTGACGCCTCCTCCACAAGGTGATACTACATTCAACAACGTTGCTCCCGCTCCTACAACTCATCACATCAGTCATGGTGAGAAACCCGCGAAATTTACCGGTGTGGATTTCAAGAGATGGCAACAGAAGATGCTCTTCTACTTGACCACCCTAAGTTTGCACCGCTTCTTAAAGGAAGATCCTCCAGCGGTAGAAAAAGGTGATCCGGACCCCCAAAGGCAAATGGCAAAGGAGGCTTGGTCTCACGGTAATTTTCTTTGTAAGAATTATATCTTGAATGGACTTGATGATGCACTATACAATGTGTATAGTACAGTCGAGTTAGCCAAAGCGTTGTGGGACACTTTGGAAAGGAAGTACAAGATCGAGGATGCCGGGTCAAAGAAATTTGTCGTCGGTAAGTATCTTGACTTCATGATGGTCGATTCCAAATCGGTAACAACTCAAGTAGATGAATTCCAAATCATTCTACATGGGCTTGATGCCGAGGGGATGATCATGAATGATCCATTTAAGGTGGCTTCCATCATTGAAAAGTTGCCTCCTTCGTGGAAGGACTTCAAGAACTATCTCAAGCATAAACGCAAGGAGATGTCCTTAGAAGACATTGTTGTTCGTCTTCAAATAGAAGAGAACAATAGAATGAATGAGGCCAAAGTTGCTAAAGGCAAGATGGAGGCTAAGGTCAATCTCGCCGAGGCTAGCACAAGTGGCACAAAGAGAAAGCATTCGAAAATACCGGGAATGCTAAGAAAGGGAAGAAGAAGGCCTCTAAGAAATTCAAGGGGTCTTGCTATAATTGTGGCAAACCGGGCCACTTGTCAAGGGATTGTCGTCTCCAGAAGAAAGAGGCGAATAATGTTGACCACATGGATCTTGACTTTGCGGCGGTTGTGTTCGAGGCCAACGTTGCAAACTTGGAGGGAATCCAAAGGCTTGGTGGATAGATACCGGTGCTACCCGCCATATTTGTGGTAACAAGGAAAGTTTCTCCTCCTATACTCCCATCTCAGGAAGAAAGCTTTACATGGGAAATTCTGCGACCTCCGATGTTCAAGGCATTGGAAACGTGATTTTGAAGATGACTTCCGGTAAAGAAGTAACCTTGTTGGATGTCTTTGCATCTTCAGGACATCCGTAAAAATTTGGTGTCAGGCGCTTTGCTTAGTAAGGCCGGTTTTAGACTAGTATTCGAATCCGACAAATTTGTACTAACCAAGAATGGTTTGTTTCTTGGAAAAGGTTACCTCGAGGAGGGCCTTTTTAAAATGAATGTAATGACTATAATCCGCCAAGGTGCGATGAATAAAAGTTGTGTTCCTTATGTTTACTTGTCGGAAAGTTCTAATTTATGGCATGATAGATTAGGACATGTAAATCTCGACACCATTAAGAAATTAGCGAGACAAGATTTAATCCAAATGACTAAATCCGACTCGACTAATAGGTGCGAAGTTTGTGTTGAGGCAAAAATGACAAAGTCGCCATTTAATGCCATACAAAGAGACACGACTCCTCTCGAGTTAATTCACACCGACATATGTGATTTAAAACTAGTGCAAACTCGAGGAGGTAAAAAGTACTTCATTACATTTATAGATGATTGCACTAAGTATTGTTATGTCTATCTCTTAAGAAGTAAGGATGAAGCCTTAGGGGTTTTTGAAACTTATAAGAAAGAAGTTGAGAATCAACTTAACTTGAAAATTAAGAAAATTAGAAGCGATAGAGGTGGAGAATATGAAGCACCGTTTGAAGGATTATGTTGGGAATCCGGCATAATTCATCAAACAACGGCTCCATATACCCCTCAATCTAATGGAGTTGCTGAACGCAAAAACCGTACTCTCAAAGAAATGATGAACGCGCTTTTGATCAGTTCAGGCTTGCAGACAACTTGTGGGGGAAGCAATACTCACTTCTAATTATGTTCTTAATAAAATACCCAAGAAAGGTATTGATAAAACGTCCTATGAATTGTGGCATAATCGTAGGCCATGTTTTAAATACCTTAAAGTGTGGGGGTGTTTGGCCAAGGTTGAAGTACCTAAGCCTAAACAAGTCAAGATTGGCCCAAAGACCATTGACTGTGTTTTTATTGGATATGCCAATAATAGTAGTGCCTATCGGTTTATAGTGCATAAATCGGACATTCCGGATATGCACGTAGGAACTACTATAGAATCAAGGAATGCGGTATTCTTTGAAAACATTTTTCCGGTTAAGGACAGGAAAGATGTAGGTTCTAATAAGAGAACACATGAGTCTACATCCGGTCCTTCTCAAATCGTAGATGAAGAGCCGAGACGTAGCAAAAGGGCAAGAGTAGAAAAAACTTTTGGTCACGATTTTCTATCTTACATGTTAGAAAACGAACCATCAAGCTGTTAAAGAAGCTTTATCCGGTCCGGATAGTTCGTTACGGAAAGAAGCTATTAACGGTGAAATAGAATCCATAATGCTCAACAATACTTGGGAATTAGTTGATCTCCCTCCAGGTTGCAAACCATTAGGTTGCAAATGGATCCTTAAACGGAAGTATAAGGCGGATGGATCTATCGAAAAGTACAAAGCTAGGCTAGTTGCCAAGGGCTTTAGACAGAAAGAGGGATATGATTTCTTCGATACATACTCCCTGTCACAAGGATCACATCTATTCGTGTTCTCATAGCTATTGCGGCAGTGCATAATCTTGAGATACACCAAATGGATGTGAAGGCGCTTTCCTTAATGGAGAACTTGATGAAGAAATTTACATGGAACAACCCGAAGGGTTCGTGGTTCTGGTAAAGAAAGAAAGGTGTGTAAACTTGTAAAATCCTTGTATGGACTTAAACAAGCACCTAAACAATGGCATGAGAAGTTCGATAGAACCATGTTATCGAATGGATTCAAGATCAATGAATGTGACAAGTGTGTCTACATTAAAGGAACATACGAATCATTCGTTATCGTTTGTCTTTATGTAGACGACATGCTCATAATGGGAAGTAATCATGATTTAATAATGAATACAAAAGGCATGTTAAAGAAGAACTTTGACATGAAAGACATGGGATTAGCTGATGTAATATTAGGGATAAAGATCTCTAGAACATACGAAGGATTAGTTCTTTCACAATCCCATTACCTAGAGAATGTTCTTCGGAAATTCAATGTCTTTGATGACCCTCCCAGGCTAAGACACTGTAGATTTGGCTCTACATTTAGCCAAAAACAAAGGGGAACCAGTTTCTCAACTGGAATATGCAAGAATAATTGGCGATCGATGTACTTAACAAATTGTACTCGTCCAGACATTGCATATTCAGTGAGCAAACTAAGTAGGTTCACAAGCAATCCTAGTACTGATCATTGGAAAGCTCTAATGAGAGTACTAAGATATTTAAAGTATACATTAAACCATGGGATACTTTACAATAAATATCCAGCAGTATTAGAAGGATACTGTGATGTCAATTGGATATCGGACACGAAAGACTCTAAATCCACAAGTGGATATGTATTCACAATAGGTGGAGGAGCAGTGTCATGGAAATCCTCCAAACAAACGTGTATAGCCAGATCCACGATGGAATCTGAGTTTATCGCGTTAGATAAAGCTGGGGAAGAAGCAGAATGGCTTAAAAACTTCCTGGAGGATGTTCCTTGTTGGAGCAAACCTGTGCCTGCTGTACTAATCCATTGTGATAGTCAATCAGCAATAGGAAGGGCACAGAATAGTATGTACAATGGTAAGTCTAGACATATTCGTCGTAGACACAATACCATTAGACAGTTGATCAAGAATGGCGTTATCACCATTGATTATGTAAAATCATGTGATAACTTAGCGGATCCATTTACCAAAGGTATAAATAGAGATCAAGCGTATAAACCGTTAAGGGAATGGGTTTAAAACCCACAACAAAAGAACTTATAGCGGACACTCAACCTTGAGAAATGGAG
Source organism: Adenophora triphylla var. japonica (assembly GCA_022495995.1). Classification (NCBI taxonomy): domain Eukaryota; kingdom Viridiplantae; phylum Streptophyta; class Magnoliopsida; order Asterales; family Campanulaceae; genus Adenophora; species Adenophora triphylla. Next base: position 50,595 of record JAFEMH010001252.1, on the reverse strand, counting down.
ATCCCAGGCCCTTGGTTCAATGAGACAACCAAGTTATAAGTTCTAGTAGAGTTACTTGGAAACAACAACTCGGTTTATTAACCTGGAGATGTTGAATACTCATTCCCAGAACATCCAAGTACAAGCACATGCAGCAGTGGTAAGGTTAAGTTGAGAAAACTTTTAATGATTTCTATACCTACGGGTGGAGTAGTGCATGATACTCCTTATAGTGAGAATCACCTATATAAGTGAGAGGTAATTAGGCCGCCTCTAAATGAACGCTTATGAATGAGATACGGTCCAGGGCCAAAATGGACAAAACGTGAGAACAACAATTGTGAGAGCTGTTATTATGTGAGTATTATTGTCTTGGTATACACCCGACAGTCACTGGTTCAAAGCGACTCGCTACCAAATGGCTAGTATATCCGATAATATTTCACTAGGGAAGATTCAAGGCCACAAGCTATCTCTCCCGATGTAATAATAGTTCGCGGAACTTTGGACGAAATTGCATTCATGCATTAATTGTCATTCATGTGGGGGATTGTTGGAAATGGATAACGGAAAGTTAAGTTTAACTTAACGTTGATCTAGTTTCTAACGGAAGTTCGTTATGTGTTAACGGAACTAGTTACAAATTGTGTTCTACATTTGTTGTAGATTACTAAAATCATTGAATATCTCAAAACCATTTAGGGTGAATGAGAATTAATGACAATAGTCTTTTGTAACTTAACGAAAAGTTAGTTAAAAGGTCAAATTGATCATTTGGATCAAATTGGGTTTTGAACAGGTGTTTTTGGGTGATGAGTTTTTGGCTCAAACCGATCGTAACGAGTGGGGACTCGAGCACGAGTCGTGAGCACGAATGGACCTTAATGGACCTTGGCTCAAAGCGATCGAACGAGTGGGATGACCAAGAACGAGTCGTGGTCACGACTCGTGCCAAGGAGCACGAGTCGTTCCCTCTGTACTGTTTCGAAATGTTGCACCTTTTCATGAGAAAAGGCACAAAACCTTTTGACTCCCTTTAAATACTTCCCCCTCCGAATTTCAATTCACTCATACTGTATTTCTACCCTTCCTACCCTCTAGTAAGATAGATTATCATACCCAAATCATTGCATATTGTTGCATTCAATCCGTTCAAGTCCAAAGTTCAAAACATTGTGTTGTTCGTTAGATTAGTTATATTGGAGTGCTCCTTATAACTAATAAAAAGTCGTTTTATCTTACGAGAGTTTTGTCATTCAACCGTAAGCACCTGTGCGGGACAAATAACTCTTACGGAGATTGTATCAAATACAAGACTCGACTTGAATTTCTTTTGTTCTTTCAATCTCCGTTACTTTTCTCGTCAGTTTTTCTGTTAAAATCTTAAAGAAGCCATATACAAGTTCCAACATAGTTAATACTATCACAATACAACTAGACATAAGAGTAATGATTGACTAGTTTTAAAGGGGAGCTAAAATTTTACATAAATTCATATAAATTACATGTTGAAATATTAATTTGACACAAATTGGGGTTAAAATATAAATGCAATTTTTTTCCTAACAGGAACATATTTTTTTTTTTTAAATGTTGAAATATTAATTTGACACAAATTGGGGTTAAAATATTAATGCAATTTTTTTCCTAACAGGAACATATTAATTTTTTTAAAAAATAGAAACATATCAAAATTGATAAAAATTCATAATTTTAATGGTAATATATCACATTTTCTAAATTTATAATGGAGAAACTTAACATTTTTTCAAAACTAAAGGAGCGCAGTTGACCTCCTTACACTCCATGAGATTCCAAACAAGCAAATTAAAAAATAGTTGGGCAATTGACCAGGGCCGGCCCTGTGATATTCGGGGCCTTAGGCCGATAACTTTGGATGGGGCCTTTCAGTTTCTAATATAATTTCTTCTAAAGGAGTGGCTACATAGAATAGTGGTTAGCGAGGGAAATGTAATAACATTCATAATTCAGATTATTAAAACAAATACAACAACAACAAAGCCTTAATCCAAAAATGATTTGGGGTTGGCAAACATGAATCGCTGTATAGAATCGTCAATGAAGTGAAAAAACAATGAAATGTGAACAGTATAAACCGAGATACGAACATGGACTTGTCCGGGTAAGGCCCAATTGAATTGGGCCATAAACATTATCCATTAGTTTCAGCTACGAGGTAAGACATGGGCTTCCTTGTCCATCTATCTCGGCATCAACAAGGCCGATCAAGGCTCAGCAAGCGAGCATAAACAAAGCCCAACTCAAAGGGATGAGGAGACCTCCCTCATAGGCCAAGATCATATCCCTTGAGGACGAGGTGCCTCCCTCAGTTATGATATCGTCGCGACGGGATCCACTTATTTATCATCCCTTCCCCGACTCATCATGGACCGAGATGGCCATGTATGACGAGGAAGGGAATATCTGCATCTCGGCAAACCGACGTGACAACTTGTGCAGTCCTATTCCAACAAGGACAATAAACAGTTATAATCTAATCAGGATTGCAACCTCCTATACCAATTCAAGTCAAAGAAGGACTCTCCAACAAATATAATCCTCCTAGGATTATATCTTATCTCTTAAACAATCCAAGTTCAACATGGATTCTACCTATCCATCACTATAAATACAAGCCATTATTTTCATATTCTGGTACGTTATCTTTTTGACTCGAAGCTCTGTCAATTTGATTTCTCTATATACAAGACGTGAATTTACTCTCACGCCGGAGGGCCTTCCCCGGTGAAGCCCTGACTTAGTTTATGTTTTCTGTCTTATTTTCAGGTTATTCAATCGCCGGAGTACAACCTATCACTTGGATTTGGGCTGATTCGACTTTTTGGCATCATCAGTTTTGTTCCATTGCCGAGAATCGATTCAAACGCCCATTGTTTAGCCTGAAAACCGCCCGCCTGAAGCTCTTTTTTCTGCCGGATAATTCTTAACTTTTGGCCGGAAAAATCTGTTTCACGTTTTGGTCTGTTTCCGTTTGGCCGGATTCTGCAAAATTTTGCCTGGAATAATCGTTTTTGGCCGAAAATTTGGTGTTTTAACAATCACAATTGAATTCGTGTGTTGGTGTTCGAAATCCATTCTACGTTTGGCCTGAAAATTGTGATTTTGGCCGGAAATTCTTGTTTTGCTGGAAAAATTGTCCATTCAGTAATCTGTACCATTTGCAATTTTGGTATCAATGGAAGACGGCAGAACCATCAGTGTTACTAATGAGGAGAACCGAGGTCAAAGTGACGAGATACCTCCTACCAATGAGATGCTACCACCTCCTCCACCTCTGAATGATGGGATACCACCTCTCGGCATGACTCTCCGCTCTATGGGACAGCCAGCTGCCGAGGAGGCAGGAACTAACCTTCTTCGTCATACTCTTCCACGAGGGAGACGAGCTACAAGGAAGAAGATGACGAGGAACGCCGATGTTGGACGAGCTGAGAACACCCAGCCCGTTGACTGACGTACCTTGTTACATCGAAAAATGGAGACATTTCAACGTATCTACGAGACTCAGGCTGCTTTGTTGCAATTGGATCCAGACAACTCAATGGACGAGTTCATTAGGCCTTCGAGGTCGAGCAACTCTCGTGGAAGGGAAACTCAGGGTGAGAGATGAGATAGCCAGAGGAATCCTCCTCGTGGCCGAGATCCTCCTCCCCGTGAGCCTGCTGTACCACCTAAGCAGAACCTCCGAGATGCTCCTCGTCCTCGGCCTAATAATCATGAAAACGAGAAGGAGGTGGTGGACCTAAGGAGCCACTTAAATTCAAAAGACCAGGAGGTAGACTCAAAAGACTTATGAATGAGGCTCAGTCTGTCCAGGCATTTATCCCCTCCTCGTATCGGCATAGTCCCTTGTCATAACCATCGTCGGCGTGATTTTCCTCGTCCTCGGTGTGATTCCCCTCGTCCCCATCACTTTATAAGGCTGAGGAGTCCTCAACCATATAGAATGGTCCTCGGCGGCTATGAGGGAGAGCTGAGAAGGGATAGAGCACCTACTAGACGAGGAGAGAACCTTCGAGATGACGGGGAACACAGTAGGGTGAATGGTCACCCCGGAGAAAAGTCCCATCGTAGTTCCCACCGGAGTTCCCACCGGAGCACTCATTCCAACACTGAAAAGGGGATTGATGCCAATGAACTGTCACTATTAAAAAAGAGAATTGATGATATGGAAAAGGGGAAGAAGGACGAGGACGATGATGACAATTGGGCCACTCGTCCCTTCTCTCAGAGAATAACAGATGTACCACCTAATCATCTCTTTAAGGTCCCGAATTTTGATAAATATGCTGGAACCACTGACGCACGGGACCATGTGCAAAGTTTCGAGTCGACTATGTCCCTCCTCACTAAGGCCGATGACATGCTCTGTAAAGCTTTCGCGAGCACCTTCTCCGAAACAGCTCTGACCTGGTTCCGTGAGCTAAAAAAGGGTTGCATCGATAGCTGGAGGGGCATGATGAGGATGTTCCTAGACCACTTTGCCACGACAGGAAGGAGGAAGAAGAGGTTAAGCGACCTTGCCAACATCGAGCAATGGAAAAATGAGACCACTTTGAGTTATTATAACCGATTCCGAACCATAGCAGAGCAAGTGGAAGAAAGCCTCACAGACAGGGAGGTGATTGTTTGTTTCAACTCCGGATTGATATCCAAACCACTCATCTATGAACTCTCCGCCTGAGAGCCAAAGTCCAAGGCAGTTTTGTACAACGTAGCTTATGCAATTGCCATGACGGAGGATAAAAGCAAGAAAAGGTCTGACAAGACGGAATCGGAAGCAGGTGGCACTCGCCAGGCTTCTAATGGAAATGGAAATGGTAACGGATCCAAGGGGAAGAATAGAACAAGGGGTTCTGAAAAGCCTAAAATTTTTACCCCTCTTACCAAACCCATCACTGAGATCATGCAACTAGTGAACCTTCCACCTCCTCGTCCGCTCAGCGACAAACCAAAGTTCCCTCGTGACCCTTCTAAATACTGTGATTTCCACAAGGACCATGGTCACACCACCGAAAGGTGCATTGCCCTCAAACGAATGATCCAAAGGTGGGTTGACAAAGGCAAACTCGACCTCTATGTCATGAAAAAAAAATGGCAAGCGAAAACGGAAGGAGGCCGAGAGTGAAGATGATGACAAAAGCGAGGACAGGGAACAGAGGCCTCCTAGGGCCAAATTGCATGTGATTCGGGAAGAGGTAGTCTCTACCAGAAAGCTAAGGGACCAAATCCATGAGCTGAGCAAAGTATACCATGTTCTTGCTTGGGTTCACAAGGCGGAAGAGGTCATAAGTTTCTCTCCCAATGAATTGGCGGGGAGCTGTGCCGCCCGAGAGCAACCCTTGGTGATAAAGGGTCGAATCGACAACTGTGAATCCGAGAGACTTCTCATCGACACGGGGGCCTCTCGTGATATCTTGTACTGCTCTGCCTTTCAAATGATGGGATTAAAAGACACCATCCTGGAACCTTATCATGGAAGGCTAGAAGGTTTCACCAACCATAAAGTAGGTGCCAAGGGAACTATTGACCTACTGTTGGAAGTTGGCGAGCATCCCTTCCGAATCGTGGCTACCGTCACTTTCGTAGTCATGGACCTGACAAGTGATTATTACGCAATCTTAGGCATTCCAAGTCAAGCAAAACTTGGGTTGGTCGCCTCCCTTCCTCACCAACGAGTTAAATTTCCTACTCGTACTGTAATTGGATGCGTGAGGGCAACCGCCAAGGACTTCTTGGAGCATGTCGTGAAAAGCCGAAAAGTATCTAAAAGCGTGGAAATAGATACTCCGGAAGACAACATCAAAATCTCTAAGTCTTTGAAAACTACCCATACAAGCTCTAGGATGAGCTATATCCGTGAAGTACTAGAAGAGGAACCTCTGGTCCTAGAAATTGCAGATGACCAAGACATAGTTCCGTCCGTCCCGGAGAAAGATCTTATTCTCGTCAACAGCCAGAACTCGGGGGGCCAACCCTGACTTGAGGATAGTTGATCTGCCCGATGTTGACGAACTGATGCAAGAGGAAGGCCTCAACGTAAATGACAATGAGGGTAGAAGACTTAGAGAAATCATTATTGAGTCCCTGGAATTTCGAGACGGTCCAGAAATGGAGCCCGTGGATGAATTGGAAGAGGTAGTCATCAACCCCGACTACCCCGAGCAAAAAATCAAACTCGGGGGCCAGCTATCCCCGGAAGAGAAGGAAGAAATCATCTCCCTCTTAAAAAACAGTCTTGATGTCTTCGCTTGGAGAGTTGAAGATATGAGGGGGATTAATGAAGAAGTAGCCCTCCACCGCCTGGAAGTTGACCCGTCTGCAAAAACCATCTCACAGACAAGGAGGATCTTTTCAAGGGACAAGGAGGAAGCTATCAAGGAAGAGGTGCAAAAGTTACTTAGCATCGGAATCATCCGAGAAGTGAAATACCCCATTTGGTTGGCCAACGTGGTGATGGTGAAAAAGCAAAATGGGAAGTGGCAAATGTGTATAGACTTCACTGATCTTAACAAAGCCTACCCTAAAGACAGTTATCCTCTCCCCAGAATTGATAAGTTGGTTGACTCCATAGCTGGACACCGAACTCTCAGTTTCTTAGATGCCTATTCAGGCTATCACCAAATCAAAATGGCGGAAGAGGACATTGAGAAGACGGCCTTCCAAACATCGGGGGAAAACTATTGTTATGTCATGATGCCCTTTGGGCTTAAGAATGCGGGTGCTACGTACCAACACATGGTGAATGAAGTATTTAGAGAACAAATAGGTCGTAACATGGAGGCCTACATTGATGACATGGTCATAAAGACCAAGGAGGGCAGTCACGCCCCTGACCTGGAGGAAACTATAAATAATCTCCGAGCTAACAACATGAAGCTAAACCCAAGTAAATGCGTGTTTGGGGTGATGGCTGGAAAGTTCCTAGACTTCATGGTATCACAAAGGGGAATAGAGGCGAACCTTGAAAAAATCAAAGCCCTTATTGACATGAAGGAACCTACCAACATCAAGGAGGTTCAGAGATTGAATGGAAGAATAGCGGCACTTGGAAGATTCATCGCCAAATCCGTCGAAAATCACTGCCATTCTTCAAGGTATTGAAGGGGACCAAGAGCTTCTCCTGGACTCCTGAATGCTCCGAAGCATTCCTCCGGTTGAAGGAGTACTTGGGTTCCCCTCCCTTTCTTAGAAGTTCGATTATGGGCGAGATGTTATATGTCTTCCTAGCCGCCACAGATCATGCAGTCGCAGCTGTTCTTGTACGAAATGTTGAAGGAACTCAGAAACCAGTCTATTATGTCTCTAAGGCATTGTCAGACGTGGAAAGAAGATATTTCAATGTGGAAAAGATAGCTTACGCACTAGTTATTGCATCAAGAAAACTATGTGCCTACTTTTCTGCACATCCCATCACCGTGTATACCAATAAACCATTGAAGAAAATTCTGCATAAGTAGGATGGCTTCGAACGTCTCCTAAATTGGTCTATCGCTCTTACTGAGTTTGATATCACTTATCAACCACGGAAGACCCTCCTGGTACAGCCTCTGGTTGACTTCATGGTTGAGATTGCATTCATGGGTGAACACATCCCCACCTCCCATAAGCATAACACAATGGAGGAGGAAGAGTCTCCCATTGAACTCCCATCCAACTGTTGGGTCTTGTACACGGATGGGTCAGCTACAAAGGAGAGAAGCGGAGCTGGAGTGGTACTAGCAAGTCTTGAAGGAGAGCACACCATACAAGATATCATCCAATTCAAGTTCCTTGCCTCCAACAACCATGCTGAATATGAGGCTCTGATATTTGGTATCGAGTTGGCTTCCTTTTATGGAGAAACTAAAGTGGCGACATTCTGTGACTCCCAACTTGTTATCAAACAAGTAAAGGGAAAGTATAACACCCAAAACCCCGTACTTACCAAGTATAGAGACCTGGTCCTAGACATGATGAAGAAGTTGGAGTTCTTCGAGATCAATCAAATAGGCAGGGAAGATAATCTAATCGCGGATGTTCTATCTAAACTAGCGACTATGGATGTGTCTGAGTCCAACTCCAATCCATACGTAGTTTTTGCTGAAGAACCCGCATATGAAAGACTACAAGTCATGCTCCTAGATGGAGAGGAGAGATGCTGGATCGATGACTACATAGATTACATAGAGAAGAGCCAACTCCTAGAAGATGAAACACAAGCTAAACTTATCAAGAAGAGATCACCAAGGTTCGTTATGATGAGCGAAGTCCTCTACCGACGATCCTTCGCTAAGCCCATGCTGAGGTGTGTCAATCCCAAGGAAATTGAGAATCTCTTGGCCGAAGTACATGAAGGCATTTGCGGCAGACACCCGGGGGCCAGAACCTTAGCCGACAAGATCATCTTGCTAGGTTACTATTGGCCAAACCTGAGAGAGGACGCGCAAGCCTATGTTAGAAAATGTGATAAGTGCCAAAGATACTCTGACATTCCTAGACTCCCAATAGTTGAGAAAACTCTTGTGATACCTACATGTCCATTTGATATGTGGGGGATCGACATCATCGGACCCTTCCCTCCCGCCCGTGGTAATTGCAAGTATGTCATAGTAGCAGTCGACTACTTTTCCAAATGGATAGAAGCGAAAGCATTGGCCAAGATAACGGAAGAGAACGCTATAAACTTCGTCCACGACCACATCTGGTGCCGTTTTGGGCTTCCACACACAATTATTTTGGATCATGGACTCCAATTCTCTACATCATTCACAGCGGAGTTGAGCATATTAAGAGTTCGTCACGCCAAGTCATCCGTTAGTAGACTTCAAGGCAACGTACAAGCGGAGGCTGCCAACAAACTGGTCCTAACAGCCCTTACTAAGAACCTTGAAGGACGCGAGGTAAAATGGTTGGACGAACTTCCCCTAGCCTTATGGGCTGTTTGCACAACCACCCGGGGGCCAACCGGGGAAACCCCATTCGCATTAACCTTCGGTTCTAAGGCTATGACACCACCTGAAATGGCTATCCCTACTGTGAAAAATTCCCATTATGATGAGCAAGTCAACAAGGTCAATAGGCTCCTAGACCTAGACCTGATAGATGAAAAACGACTAGCAGCGCAGATGAGAATGGTGAATTACAAGCAAAGGACCAAGGCATACCATGACAAGAGGGTCAACAGAAGAGTATTTCAAGAGAGCGATTGGGTACTTAGAAAAATTGAAGCTACTGGTCGGAAAGCAGAACATAACAAGCTCTCCCCAAATTGGGAAGGTCCTTACATCATAACTCAAGTCATTCGAGAAGGGACCTACAGATTAAAGACTAAGGAGGGGAAATAGCTCAAGCATTCGTGGAATTCCGACAATCTCCGAAAATATTATTATTAGTGTTAGTTATTTTATGTAATAGATTAGTTTTTAATTATTAGTCTCTTACCTTTTTAAGTATGGTAGGATTGCAGTTTGATGTAATCAATTTCAGTTTATGGAATTTACTTCTTCAATGCAAGGCAACTACCAACTACCAACACAACACTGGAAGACGAGGATCCTATCCTCGACTCTTCAAAAACAAGTCAAACTTCTAGCCTACCTCGGCACAAACGACTAACTGGCCAACATCTAAAACCTACGTACGAGTCACCTTCCTCGGCGTAAGGAGATGAAAAAGAAGGAAGCCTAACGTCTTGACGAGGAAACCCCTCGACTCAAATGACTACATGCAAGACTATCTGAAACCTATGTACGAGTCATCTTCCTCGGCATAGGGTGATGAAAAAGAATAAAAATCTCAACAGTCAAGACCGAGGAACCTCCCTCGGCCTAATGACTCGCCTCACGTCTAGATGAGGAAACACCTCGCTATAAAATGACTATAGGAATTCCACGTCTAAAACCTGTGCATGAGTCATCTTCCTCGACACAAGGAGACGACAAAAGAAGAAAATAGCCAACAGTCAAGACCGAGGAACTCCACCTCGGCCTAATGACTTGATAGGCAAAATTGCCACAGCTCTTAAGATCGGGCTACCCTCCTCGTCTTATATAAAAGAGTGAAGTACGAGGAACCTTCCTCGGTTACCCCCTAAAGCAGACTTGAACTTGTGCAAAGCCCACAAACAAGCATTCAAACAAACATTTCATAATGTCAGCGATGACATGAATTGGAAGGAAAGGACATTTCATTAATATTCGAAAGAATTAAAAGATCCTAACCTATTACATCAAAAAGAAAGAAAAAATTTCTAAGGCTTCGGCCCCGGCATTTAGCTCAGCAGCGAGGACACTGGTGATGGTGACTTGCACAGTTTGAGCATTGGCTTGAGTCACCTCATCATTTTGCTCCTCAACAGCATTCACCTCGTCCTCCACCTCCTCACCCTCATCCTCGATCTTCTCTATTAAAGCATTAAGATTTTCAGGATCAACGGACGGAGGGACCCCCCAAGTTTCTCGACCTACCCGAGCATCCATCCTGGCCATCACTCCCAAGTTATAATCAGAATAAGGAACGAGGTAGTGAAGAGCCCGAGCTGATTCATCATACTCGTCCTGGCATATAAGCCGAGCAATGGCATTCAGATCCAGACCATGAGAGGGGTCAGCCATAAGATGATGGGCCAAATGCAGGTAGCCATCCTGAAACATAGTGGCTGTTTTATCATTTACAGCTTCTTTGAAGGCCTGGCTACCCTTAAAATGAGCAATAGCCTCCTCTTCTTTGGAGAGAATAACGGCCTCTAGCTCTCGGTACTTAGCCTCAGCCACCTCGGCTCTCTGCATGACCTTGGCTTGGAGCTTCTTTAACTCAGCCATCTTAGCATCTTTCAGCCGGAGGGCTTCCTTGGCCTTCAAATTGGTGTCCTCAACTTTCTTCACCTCCTCCTCGGCCTTGGCCTTAGCCGCCTTCTCGGCCTCAAGCTCAGCATCCCTGGCCTTTAGCAACTCGACGGCTGTAGCCGTCTCGGGCTCTCCCTTCCTAAGCCTGGCCTTGAGCTCAGTCATTTGCTTGCCCACGACTTTATTGAGCACATTCTCGTAAGCCGATACGGTGGCAAGCTGCAATATTGATAAACGTCAGAAATCATACAAGTACGAGGTGCAAGAAATCAAAGTACGAGATAGTCACCTCAGATATCAACAGACCCTTCCGACCGAGCAAGTTTTCCTTGCTAGGTTTGTCCCCGACCAACTTCTCATACGCCTCCTCATCCAGGGCCCTTTGGACAGGAGATCGGCCCAGCCTCACGTGAGCGCCCTCCCTAGCAAGTAAGGGGAGGCCTCTCAGGGGTTTAGGCGTAGCTATAAGCTGCCGAGCTAGCTCCTCGGCATTAGGATAAGACTTGATTGTTTGAATGGTAAGGGCTGGAGGAGTTGAAACATCAGCAGCCTGTTTGGAAGGAGGCTCCTCGGCAGAACTAGAACAAGGCCTCTTCTGGCTCGAGGACCTTTGAACGAGTCCCGTCTCCTCGGCAGACGGGATATCAGTTTACATCTCGGTCTCAGCAGTTGCAATATGGGGGCTATGCCCCTCGGTTGTTTGCTTATCTCGGCTTCCCGAGGTCTCCTCCTCGACATTAACGGCCTCCTCTATCAGTTTGACGGGCAAGGCAACATCCCCCTTGGTAGCCAGGAGGACTTGACGACGAGTTTCCTCTTCCTTCCAATGAGAGACAGCCGAGGTCTTAGCTAATCGTCTCTTCATATTAATGAGCTCCTTGGGATCAACTGCATTGTCTGAGGCCATCTCGGCTTCTTGTTGAGGGGTTAAATATGCAAATACGCAGGAGAGATAGTTATATTACGACACAGATAAAACAAGCATCAATTTACAAGTATTAAAAACGAGGACAAAGGAATTACAGCCTACGACGTTGTCCTCTATAAGGCATCGGTCCTGGGGTCAAGCTTACACTGTTCACAATCAGCATGGAAGACCAGACCAGGATGGACCTTACAGTCGATAAATCTTCTCCCCCTATTGACGGGGACGAGAGGCACCACGCCGTCCCTCGGTCCCAGCATTAACCCAGCTTGAACATAATAACGATCATCAGCTTCCAAGGCCGACCAATCGAGCAAACCTACCCCGGCAAAATCAGTAAGCCATTTAATCAAGTCCCCAGTCCATTCAGCCCGTAACACTCTCTTAGGAGAAGGGAACTCCCAGCCTTGTCGGCTCTCCACTCTAATTGCATGGTTCTCCCAGCCTGATACTTTGCTAGACATAGGAAGGATGATCTTCGGTTTTTTAGAATCACTCCTTATCATTATGAGCCTATTTTCTTTGGTGTAGCTGATAGAGAAGAAATGATGGAAGGCAGCTTGGGTAGGTTCGAAACCTAAACTATGGCATAAAACAATGAAACTCACAAGGACCCTAGTCCCGTTGGCTCCTAGCATAGCCGTGATGGTTCTCATGTTTCCTAGAAATTCGTTAATGAAAGGATCTAAAGGGAGACGAAGTCCCTGCAGAAATTGCTTAAAGTAGAAGTGGACATGGTTATCATTATAATAGAACATGTTCCTCTCTCTCTCTCTCGTTCTCAAAAGAGGGACGACCGACGTAAGTTAACCTATACTCGTTCCTATCCACTCCATACTTGGAGTATAGAGCCTCCAACATGGGATCCCCGACCCTAACTGGCTTTGGCCTGGGATGAATAGCTCTACCTCGCCCTCCTCTACCTCGGTCGCCTCTCCCTCATCCTTCTACTTGTTCTCCTTCGACGAAGGCATCTACAATCTTGGTAGACGTGGAGGACTCACTCCCTCTTCCCATCATATCTGCAAAAAGCCGAGGAACAAGAATCAGTTAAATCGTCCAAGGCTGATATCAAGACGGGGAAGAGGAATGCCCCTCCTCGTCATTTACAATAAGGCCGAGGAGGGAGCCTTACCACTCAAATGAAGATGATCAAGATGATCCGATGCCGGGTAAAACAAATTGATATGCTCAATCATCTCGGCTCTACTTTCAAATAATACTATACTGAGGGATAACGAATCAACTCTGTCTATTCCCGTCTTGTCCGAATATTGGATGTACATTCTCGTACATCCATACCTCGTCAACATTTCTCCGATCTCCGTCAAGTTCACCAACAACCATGGTCCTCTCTCTCTTCGGTAAACCCTCAGGTTGCCCTTGTGGTACCCATAACGGAATCGAGGGCTATGGTCCCAAGAACGAGCCATTTCTAAAAACGAGACGAGGGTTCAAGAATATTGTCAAGGCAAGAAACTCAAGAAAAGCTTCAAAAGGGACAATAATGGCGGTTGCGAGCAAAACCCAACCAAAACCCTTGAAAACGTAAAGAAATTGCGAAATCAAACAGAAACAACAATGGAAGAAGAAATTATACCTGTTTCCATTGAAGATTGGCGAAATCAAATGGTGAATCAGACACTTCTGAAGATTCTGGGCAACTCGAGCACTCAAGAACACGAAAGGGTTTTCAAACTTTGTTGTTCGCTCCCAAATACTCAAGAATGATAAAAAGAAAAATTGAAATGTGGGCGTTGTTTATATACTCACAAAAGTGGGTTAAACCCGAATCAAAAAATGGGTCATCGGGTATGGCGCCCCCAACATTAAATGTGGTGGTGGTTTCCAAGACGTGTGTCAGAACATAATAGACCACGCCTCATCATTGATCTGAATAACCGACGGATAATGGAACGACACACATTTGAAGCGACAGTGCCATGTGACGACCTGTTTGTATTCTCATAGCCGAGGACGAGATCACTTTCTCCTCGTCATAGCCGAGCTAGAAAGTCGGGGGCCACTGAACAGTATAAACCGAGATACGAACATGGGCTTGTCCGGGTAAGGCCCAATTGGATTGGGCCATAAACATTATCCATTAGTTTCAGCTACGAGGTAAGACATGGGCTTTCTCGTCCATCTATCTCGGCATCAACAAGGCCGACCAAGGCTCAGCATGCGAGCATAAATAAAGCCCAACTCAAAGGGCCGATGAGACCTCCCTCGTAGGCCGAGATCATCTCCCTTGAGGACGAGGTGCCTCCCTCGGTTATGATATCATCACGACGGGCTCCACTTATTCCTCATCCCTTCCCCGGCTCATCATGGATCGCGATGGCCATGTATGACGAGGAAGGGAATATCTGCATCTCGGCATACCGGCGTGACAGCTTGTGCAGTCCTATTCCAACAAGGACAATAAGCAGTTATAATCTAATCATGATTGTAACCTCCTATACCAATTCAAGTCAAATAAGAACTCTCCAACAAATATAATTCTCCTAAAATTATATCTTATCTCTTAAACAATCCAAGTTCAACATGGATTTTACCTATCCATCACTATAAATACAAGCCATTATTTTCATACTCTGGTACGTTATCTTTTTGACTCGAAGCTCTGTCAATTTGATTTCTCTATATATAAAATGTGAACTTACTCTTACGCCGGAGGGCCTTCGCCGTGAAGTCCCGGCTTAGTTTACGTTTACTGTCTTATTTTCAGGCTATTCAATCGCCTGAGTACAATCTATCACTTGGATTTGGGTTGATTCGACTTTTTGGCATCATCAAAATGAAAAAGTGAGATGTTAAAAAAATAGTTTATAAAAATGGAAAAAAGAAGATAGAATACAAAATTATAAAAAATATTTTGAAAACTACTATTTCATCCCTGGCAACAATTGTGCAGTCCAGTGGCGGATCTACACCAAAACATTTGGTGTTGCCTATTTCTTTTAGAAAGAAAAAAATTAGCGTAATACTAAGATTCAATATGTTTACATAAATAAATATAATATGCTTCAATATGTACCATTTAAAAGATAAAAACATGATTTAAATTGTACCATTCAAGAGATAAAACAAATGCAATTGTAGTGGGTTTTTAGAAATAAAAATAGTTGTAGTTGTTTTTTCAAATAACGAGGAAAATGAGAGAAAACAGTATTAGGGGGTGTTTGGCGAAAAAAAGAAAGGTTCTAGTGGGTTTTTTGAGAAATAGGAAGTGTTTTGAGAAAAAAGAAAGAGATTTTTCAGAGTAAAAATAAAAAAACAACTGCATTTCATGGGATTCGAACCCAAAACATTTGGATTCTCTCTCAAAATCTTAACCAATTTGGCTAACTTAGACACATGCATCAACATAACAATTTAATATATATCAAATACAGTTTATTTTATGCAAAAAAGAAATTTTTTTTTTTTTTTTTTTTTGGTATTGCCTCAACAACACTTGGCACTATAGTAAATCCGCCCCTGGTGTGGTGCAGTCAGTCAGGAATCCCAGCTGAAAGGGTAGATGATAACAGAATAAATAACTGGCACTAGAGTTTTTTCTTGGTTCAGTTTTGTATAATACCAAAGTGGGGTCATTTCCAAGATAACATAAATAAATTCCAAAAAGCTATCTGCTAACACTAATACACATATCACACCTTGAGAAACACTTGGCTTCAATGGGGTACTTGAGTTCATATTTATTCTGCCAACATACCACACTTCTAGAAAGTGTTATTCGGAGATGTACTAATGCTCTGCATCATGCCCACATCATAGTAATGATTTGGTTCAACATTAGACAACAAGATAGCTCAATTCAATTTCAATCCAAGGAAAAGCAACAAAGGACCTCTAGGCAAACTGCATACATTACCCTCAACATGGACATTCACTCTTCACCATCAATATTCAAGTTCCATTGAGAATACCAAAAGGCATACCATGACTTCTACTGCTTCTTTAAAAGCAGAGGCCCCACCGGTAGCTTTGTTGTGCTTGACATGGCTTCCATTACTGTTTTGCAGTGTAAACATAGCAGTAGAGAACACAATTCGGTTCCCTGAGAGAATTGGACCTTAACCAAATGCACCTGACCTCAATCATTTTCCACCAGGCCAACATTTCACCTCTAATAAAAAAGCAAGTCAGAGGCCCATCTCATTGCTACTATTTCAATATACAAAAATACTCATTCACTTCCAACCTATTTGCATGCAAAATTCACTCCATACTAGTTCAAATACCACGAAAATAATCATGATTATTGTGTGCCACTGTACCAGTCGACCTAACTTAATCATAAATACACCAGCATAAATACCTTGGCAAAAATGGTGCGGCGGATGGCGGTGGCTGGGTGGTGGCTTCGATCTCAATTTCGATCGGCGATCGCAATTCCGTCTCTTCGTTTCGTCTCTTCTTCGTGACTCGTGAGAGCTGTGAGAATTTTGGGTGCGTGGATTGACTATTGAGTTTGATTTTTCAATGAGGCCTCTCACTTCATGGTATTTAGTACTAAGTCCCTAATTTTTGGAGCCCAAAAAAATTGCCAAAATTAGGGGGCCTAAGGCCCAGACCTCACTTGTCTAGGCATTGGGCCTTCCCTGCAATTGGCTAATCTCTGAATTGTTTTAAATGCATTAGGATTCAAATTAGGAGACAATATTTAAAATTAAACAAGTCGAGAATGATTGGATTTTTCTCTTAAATATTTCCTTTTTAAATTAATAATTTCCAAATTGACAGATCTTTGAAACTATTTCTCAAAATGATTACTTTCTTGAAACTCGCTACACGATTTAGCGAGTTTATTATTTTATTCGCTTAAACTCACTAAATGGTGTAGCGAATCTATTAATTTAAACATCGTAATTATAGTAATTACCTAATTAGAGATTTAATGAAATCGATATATGATATAGCGAGTTTAGGCGAGATGCAATGAACTCAGTTACATGAATTACCGAGTTTAGGCAAGCTTCACATACATATAAGGTTTTTGTAGCATATTGTGCCATATCCATATCAGTACAAAAAGTTGACCTAAAAAACTCAATTTTCACATCTTTTAACTTTAGAATTTGTCAAGACTAAAAATCAATGTGAATCATCAACATCTCAATCAAGGTATATACTTGTGTTTAATTTAGTTATATAGATTTAATTTTTATTGTGTTTTAATACATTATAGATATTAATGTTAAAATTAGGGTTTTGAAAGTTTTAAACACTCTTGAACGATATAAACCGAGGTACGAACGTGGATCATGGCCGAGCAAAGCCCTATGGATTGGGCCCCAAAATATAATCCATATAAGTCTCAAATACGACAAAGGGAGTGGGCTATCCCTACCTTTGCTCGTCATGCTTTCTCGTCATTCCCACTATGTCGAACTAGAAATAGAAGAGCAAATAATGACTAAGTCACATCAATTGTACATGCCGACGAGGCACAACTCTCTTATGCTGAGCAAGGCACCCAGCAAGGCCGACCTAGGCCTCATTTGAAAACGAGTAGCTCCTCCTCGGTTATCAACGAAGCAGGGAATGAGATTTTCCATCCTTACTTCTCTCTTCCTTAGCGTCAAGTAAAGTCGACCAAGCAACACATGTCGAGTAACCCGCCTCCAAGGTGCACGTGCAGATTACTATTATCTAATCCTACTCAAATAAGGACTATTAACAGTTATAATCACATTAGGATTATAACCACATCCCACATGCTTTCTTATTTAACAAGGACTCTACAAGGCTATGTCTATAAATACAAACCATAATTCTCATTATTTTGGTAACACATATTTTGACTCAAAACTCTTGTCAATTGATTTCTCTCTCTAAACACAAATACTTACTCTCACGCCGAAGGGCCTTCGCCGGTGAAGCCCCGGCTTAATTTACGTGTTTGTTTTTCTTTTTCAGTCTATTCAATCATCCAGGATACAATCTGCCGCTGAATTTGAGCTGATCCGAACGTTTTTGACATCATAAACTCTGATTTTGTAATCTAAGGTTAAAGATGAAGGGATTTCACTAATTTTCATGTGATATTGGGAAGCTGATGATTAACAAACATTTGATGATCCTCATTTACACAAAGGGCCGAAATGTGCGATTATGGCTCATTGTAGATGAAGATACAATCAATTGATTGACGAGTTATATAAATCGATGTATGTATATTGGACACAATATGAGTTGCAAGTTATTTGTAGATATATCCGTCGGATATCTTATTTTGAAATAAGATTATTCCAAAAAACATAATAATAAAAATAATAGAGGTATTTTTTGAGATGAATAGAGTATATTTAAGCTCATCACGAGATCGATCAAAAGAAATGAATTTGGGTTTCTCGCTCGCTGCAATAGAACAACAAAGATCAAGGATAAATATTTTCATAATAAAGCATCCTCTAAAGATAACTACTTCAAAATCAAAATACCACAACTTATAATAAGGAAAAACTATTTTCATAATAAACCAACTTATAGAACAAAAATATAACAACAATTATTTCAGAATCCACTCGACTCGAGTGTCACATTTACTATTCCCTCCATTCTAAAATGAATCCGCAAAATAAATTGAATTTTTTTTATCATTCATTTTCGAACAGAGAGATAGTAGTAAGTAGTAACAGTGAATTTAATACGAGAAAAATGTAATGTGTATATATCAACCAATTCATTATTTATATCATAATCCCATTTCATACATAAATCACAAAACCATTATCTTTTTATCTTCATTTCTAAGAAGATTATCAGTTCACTCCTTCAGTTTATGCCAGGACTAGGTCCAGAAGGTGGTATCGGAACACCCTTCGGTAGCATTGCCCCTAATTCGAGCCACCCTGGACCACTAACTCCGAACCCATCTCGCTCTTCTACCAAACCCGAACATGGACGCGCCATTGATGGGTTGACCAGAAAAATGACCATGGCTAGCAGCAAAAGTAGAAGGCTTATAACTTTCTTGCAGTGCACGGAAATCCCCATTTTCTCTTCTTGGACACTTTTTCTTGTTTGCTTGCTCTTTAAGTGTGACAGATAACAGCCAACAAATTTAGCTTTTATAGGGGAAGTTTTGGAAGTTGACTTTGCATCAAATGTGAGCCGGCTTAGTATGAACTGGGATTTGATGATGACATTATAAGTTTAAAAATTGAGTTTGAAAATCATACAGCCTCCTCCATCCTAGGATAAATATTGTATTTTTCATTTTGGTTTGTCCGGTAACAAATGTCGTGTCTCTTATTAAGAAAAGTGATTTAGTGCAATTTTGTCATTGTACAAATAATGTACAAATTAGTTAAGCACATTTCTTAAAAACGTTGATGAGTCGCCAGAACATCTATTACGGGAAAGAAAGAGTATTTGACATACAAATTTCTTATCTATGCAGTCTTATTGCATATAGTTTGGGTGAGATAGACGACCAAGATACTGATCGAGGAGTTGACTAAACGGATTAGATGTACAAGCCAAGCCAAATATCTAAATTACCCTTAATGAACACTCTAAACTTGAATTGTCGAGATCGAAATAATAAACGGATGAGATCGAATGCAACCGGAGTGCAATCCAACTGGACCGCCTCGGATCAGTTGATATGCCGCTAAATATGATTCTATTGGCTGATGCTGCCGTACAGTTCTGCCGGCATATGGGTCTGGCATGGCAACACCAATGAAACTCGAGGACGTTTGCCGGCCGGCCAGAGATGAAATTGGTGTGAAAAGAATATATGTTCATGGTTGACATTAAATATTAAAATCTTAACAGATTAAATTATTGTATAATTATACTCCATTAAGATTATTATAGTTGTCAATTAAAATGTATTCCTCTTTTTTGAAATAAATGTTGCATTTATCATTTTGGTTCCCCATTATAAATGTCACGTTTTTAAATAAGGAATTAAAACTAACTTATTGCATTTTCATCAATGTACAAACTATTAAAACATCTTTATTAAAAATTACTTTAAAATGTTGACAAGTCAACTGCGCTACTACTGCACTATTTATTTCGGGACGAAGGAGTAAAAATCTGCAAGGAATTGAAAAGAGGAAATAAGGGCCGATCAATATGCTCAGACATCCATAACTTAAAAAGACAACCGTCGACAAACTGAAACCTTTGTATGGAATTGTGGAGTAAGAAGTTAGCAGCCTCTGGTTCAGATTCAGGATGTGTTTGTTCACTCTTAGTTAATGAGCTCTGAATGGGTAAACTTGCTGACTCGATCGGTCAGCCCTTGGAACATTTAGTTCATTTGGTGACAACCTCTTAATGGCAGGATCAATCTTGGTACAATCGGCAATGCACTGCCCCTTAACTGAGGGAGGGGGCGGGCAATGAAATGACCAAGACACTGTCAATATCCCAACCCCTCCATCTCAAAATCAATGGCTGGATACGGACAACCGCGACATCAAAGTAACAGGCTCCGCTCCTGAGCCACAGAAGATAACTAGATTTTGATCTAAATTTAGAAACTTAGAAGAGAATGACGCAGTCTACATAGCCACTGCAAACAAATGAGACAAACCTAAATAAAAAAATAGTGAAAGTTCACAACATCCGTTTAACTAAAATGATCCAACCTACCTTTAGAATTAATCAAAACTCACTTCAAGAAGTAATCTTGCACAAACGGGGAACATAAAATATCATTGCACCTGAACATGATGATACACAGGGCCGAAATTAATCCTACACAAATCGGACAACACATAATATTTACCCCTCTAGATGGGAGAGAGCATATATATAACTTCCAACCATATCATTTAGGAATGTCCCAACCACAGGAACCCATGCAAAGCATAGATCCTAATGAAAATGGTCTTACAAACTACAGAGGCAGAATGACGTATGCATGACCATAGATTCTGCAAAATGCACTATAATGTGCACCTACCGTAAAACTTGAATGAAAAATATGCACGGTTTCATACTGCAATAGTTCCAAACAAAGAATGTTTGTCTAAAGCATAGTTGCAACTATTCAGTGCATTCCTACTCAAAGAGCTACTCGTGGATTATACATAATAACAGTGTTCTAAAAGACCCCGCCTAAGCGCGCCTAGGCCCCTCTCCAACGCCTAGTTCTAAGCCCCGCCTAGGTCCCGACTAATCCCGACTAGTTCCCGCCTAGGCGCTAGGCCCGGCTCCGCCGCCTAGCATCCGCCTAGCGCTTTTTAGAACCTTGCATAATAATGGCATTTACAACTAGTAACTACTAAAGAAACAATTTCTGACAATGATTTACAAACTACTTTGCAGATAGATAAAGTACTAAAGAAACAATTTCTGACAATGATTTACAAACTACTTTGCAGATAGATAAAGTCGATTGAAGGATTATGAGGAACTGCCCCTCTAGTCCTATTCACCGGCACGATAAAAGTAGAGCAACTTCCCTGGGGAAACCTTCTCCTGACATAAAGAAACACCACCGTTATGATTGGCTAGATATGATTACTCACGTACAAAAATTCTTACATGGAAGCCTCAAAACATCTTTCTTAAATGTGCAACTTAAAAAAGGATTAACTGTCACAATTATATCTTTTCAAGGAATGAACCTGCATCGTTTCTTCAAATTGAGAAGGAAACTGAAAGCCTATCGAGCAATTCTGCAGGGATTCCGGAGTTTTCATCCATGCTCTGCGTGCATCACTAGCTTTTATCTTATACTTGAACATCTGATATTGAAAAAAATCAATGAAACAAAAAAAAAAAACTTTTAAAATACTTATAAATATACTAATTGGAAGAATACTGGCATAGAATACGCTCAACACATTCAGGATGACAAATATACCAACTAGAAATCTCCTAAATATTAAGCCCTACGTCACAAACCTCAGAAAGAGGAATTGTTGGGTCTTCCAGTTTATCTCCATCAATATGTAAGCCGGTGCCCTGGCACTCTGGACAGAACACGGAGTGAATATCATTTTTGGTAGCTTTTACATCCGTCTCCTTCTTCTCCTTGCCCTTGGCTCCACTCTTTTTCCTGAATTTTCGTTTCGATTTTGGACTAACAACGTGTTTTGAATTGATTTCATACTCACAGAGAAGTATCCAGTGTAAGAGACATGAAATATGAAATACATGAAACGCCTACATGTTAAAAGAGTTTATTAGAAACTCAAGAAACTTTCAATGTTTGGAAAAGAAATAAGGTTATACTAACAAAACCACCAAAAGCAGTGAAAAGAACAAGGGAACAAATGCAAATTAGATTTGATGAAGTAACAAAGGTGATTTATCAGTTGTAAAGAAATTTACCCCATTCAAATTTCTACTACTGCAAACAAGTCTGCCGGTCTTCCTGTTGAGAAGTGCTGCCACATCTTTCCCCGGAAGCATCTTGTGTTGACATATATCACACATTCTTTCTGAAGCTACACGTTTCTGTCGTCTCAATTCTCTTCGGGTACTTTTACTTGGTATAATTCTTGAATGTAGAGTGTGGTCATCATATCCATCCATAAGCATTTTTGAACCAGAACTGCTGAATGATAAAGACTCTTCGCCACAAGAATCATATTGATTACTTAAAAAGTCACTAACATCTTCTGGATCAGAAAATGACTTTCTTTTCCTCCTATTCACATTATCGTTTTCCTCTTCTTCCATGTCTGATCTACGACTAGATGAAAGCAAATATCTTACATCATCAACTAAGGATTTTCTACCCAAGTTATAGTTATATTCACAGGTTACTATAGCAAAGTCATGCTCTGGAATCATAGCATCATTATCATCACCACAATATTTATCACCTAGCCATTCACACCAGATTCTTTTAATCCCCTTTAAAACTCCCTCCTTCTCATAATACCTAGCACTGATTTGCCCAACACCCATTAGTCTCACTTCTACATCAGAAATTTCATCGTTGTGAAGAACACCAGGAATAAGAAGAGCAGAATTGTCTCTTGGACTTTGCTCATTTCGAACAGGGCTCACATTGTCATCATCAGTGACAATACCAAGGCAATCATCGTCACCTTTTTGGTTTTTCAAAAACCTCACCTCATTACCATCTGTAAGCATTAATTGATTAGTTGAGTTAGAGGAATCATGAAAGAAAAGGACACCATCATTAAATGGCCAAGGATTTGATTTCAACAGGGTAGCTTTGGCAGCTGAAAGCCTTTCAGCATGCAAATTTCCCTTCAAATGATCAAACAGCACTGAATCACTATAGCACGGGGAAATGCACAGAGTGCAGAAAAATATAAGCTTCTTTCCCTCTTCCCTAAGCTCAATATATGTATGGCCTTGTGATCGTACATTCCGGAGAGTAGTCCTCACCAATTTCTCTTTTAGACTAACACCACTAGTCTTTGGAAACCCCAATTCCCTACTTCCCGCCATTAAATTTCTACAACACTTACACTTGAAAATCTAACTGTAGACCTAACTCTGAAATACAACACACTATACAAAACAACTGCAAACCTCAAATTCAACAAGAACTCCCAAATTTCCAACATAGATCTTCATTCAACACGTATAATTGTTTTTCAACACAAAGAGACATGCAATTCAACAAAACCCTAAGAACTCAATTGAGCAGAACTCAAAAATCAAATGAAAACCTAGAAATCTCAAAGTAAGTTAAAATCAGTAAATCCCATAACAAGACCGCCATTCATCATGAAAACACAAGATTCCTATAGCATTGCACACAACGAAGACCCAAACTGAACCAAACCCTAGGGATTCAGCTCTCGAAACATCAGATTCCTAATTTCGAATTTCAAACAGCAGTTAGAATTCAAAATACCACATAAAACCCTAGGAATTTCAAATTCAACAATAATCCCCAAATTTCCAACCTATAACTCAGAAGAAGGAATCCACGGAAACCCTA
Source organism: Adenophora triphylla var. japonica (assembly GCA_022495995.1). Taxonomy (NCBI): domain Eukaryota; kingdom Viridiplantae; phylum Streptophyta; class Magnoliopsida; order Asterales; family Campanulaceae; genus Adenophora; species Adenophora triphylla. The sequence continues at coordinate 26,918 of JAFEMH010001252.1, read as the reverse complement.
ACAATTCAGAACTCAATCGTGGAATTTCAATTCAGGCTTCAAACGGAAACAAACTAATTTAAAAAGCCCTAAACTTACAACATCGAGGTGTAGGCGTAGTCTGTATAGAATTTTTAGGAAAGCGTCGAGATATTTGATCCATGGCGAGTACGCGTTGAACCTTATGGAGAAGAGATGACGAGCAGAGGGCTTCCATTGCCATCTCCATTTCAAGGAAGATTTCTTCAAAACTGTTTATACAGAGAAAAAGGCAAGAACGATCACGTAAGTATGTGTATGTGTGGGTTAATTCAGGAGATATGGATGGAGAGAGAGAGAGGAATCAAAAAATTCGTGGAGAGAGAGAGAGAGAGAGAGAGAGAGAGGGGGGGGACAATTGAATGTTGCAACGACGACTTAACAGAAGTTAAAAAGAGGATTTGTTTGTTAACGTGTTTAAAGGTCATTGAGGTTTATTTTCTCTTTTAATTATTTTTTAAAAATTATTTTCCTAAATAATAAGTCGTGAAAAGTATTTTTACAAAAATGATCAATTTCAATGAAACTCACTACTATCAATAACAATTTGGAAAAATTCCTTTTTAACCACAAATCCCAAATCATATCCCATTAAAACCCAGCCCAAATTAAAAAAGACTAACTCCTTTATTATTCCAAATTAAAATCCCTTTAAACCCCATTTTACTAGGAAACGGCCAAAATGAAGTTAACACCGTTAACTTCCATCAATCTCATTTTCGTCAATCCAAATCTCTCTTTAACCTTCCCCCATGTTGGTGAATTTTATTTGCAAGGCACCAAATGTGTAAGGCACTTTGAAATGACCACAATGCCCTTGTATATATAACAAAAAAAAATCACAATTTCATCAATCTCTTCCCTTTTTCTCCCCCACCCCACCTGTACTCCCAAGCCGCCGCCTCCCAACCACAGTGCCGCTTGCCACACCGCCGCCTCCCCATACCTCCTTCTCCCCACAATGTCCAGAACTCCAAGTCTCCAACGATGTCCTGTCATTTCCAGACTAACAATAATAATTCCAATAAAAATAATAATAGATCTAATAAGAAAGCTAAATCATCAATCCCACAAATCCAAGAACATACCGGAGACGCAGTGGAGAGACCGGTCATACGCCAAAACATCTTCGCCCAGTAAAATAATTCAAAATCGCCTCCAAACAATCGTTGAACTCGGATCTGGGTATTTAGAACCCTAGAATCTGAAATGGAAAGATCTGGCAAGACCAAACCCTAAAATTCATAATTGCGAACTAGATAAAGAACCCAAGATTTGCATAATATTTAAATTGACGAACGATTCGAAGGTGTAAAATCATACGAAATAATTCTTAACATTTCGTGTATATTCATACGAAATCTAAAGAAAAATTTCTCATGTGGATTTCGTGTGAATATACACGAAATGTTGAGAACCATTTCGTATGAAAATACACGAAATATTTGTTAATATTTCGTGTAAATCTACACGAAATAACTCAATACATTTCGTGTATTTTCATACGAAACATATCTGACAACGTCGTGTATAATCACACGAAATAATTGCGTACGAGTGAGGGCAGTTTTGTCCATTGTCCGTGTCTTGCAAATAAGGTGCCTTGCAAATAACCACGCCCCCCCATGTTCCTCAAATCCCCATGTCGATTCTCAAACCATCTCCTCTTTCGCTTCTTCTCAACCCAACAAAGCCTCATTCTTCACAAACCCACTTACCCATCACCACAATCTTACATGGAACTCACTCAGAACTTTTACGAATCGATGAAAGAATGTTCTTTTCTTCGATGCTTGCCAGTTGTCCGGAAGCTCCATGCCCAGCTCGTTGTTTCGGGTCTGGACTCCTCGATTTTCATCCAAAACCATCTCATCAATATGTACTCCAATTGTGGCCTTGTTCATGATGCATTCAGGGTGTTTGATAGAATTCTTCTGGGAAATGTGTTCAGCTGGAACACGATGATCAATGGTTTTTTGATTCGGGTGAGATTAGGAATGCTGAAAAGTTGTTCGATGAAATGCCTGAGAGAGACATTGTTTCGTGGAATTCTATGATGTCCGGTTATTTTCGTAATGGGAAGACTGTGGAATCTGTGAAGGTTTTTGTTTCCATGGTCCAGGATGGTAGTTGCGTTCCTGATGGATTTTCCTTTTCTTGCGTGATGAAGGCCTCATGCGCCTTGGGTATGTAAACCGGGCTATGCAATTGCATGCTTTGGTTGTGAAGTTTGGGTTTTACGGAGATGTGTCAATTGAATCTTCTCTTCCCGATATGTATATCAAGTGTGGTGCTCACGAGTTTCTTTGAGCAAGTGTTTTTGAGGATGAGGAATCCAAATTTGTTTTCTTGGAATTGTATGATATATGGTTACTCAAAATTGTACGGTGCTGAAAGAGCTCTTTGTTTTTTGGGTACCTTTTCCATTGATAAAGCCACTATTATTAATCATAAAATCTTAGTTTTTGTTTATCTTTTTTTATAGGAATATTTTTATTTGATATTTTGCTTCTTGTATATTTTTATTTGATAATAGAGCATGTCCTATATCATTTGTTATAGGACTATTAAAAGGTCTTAAAGCTTTGTATATAATGTTGCCATGTCCTATAGCACTTGCTATAGGACTATTAAAAGGTCTTAAAGCTTTGTATATGATGTTGCCAAGTCCTATAGTACTTGTTATAGGACCATTTAAAGTTCTTTTAAATTTGTGTATTTGATGTTGCCAAGTCCTATACCAGCTTGCTATAGGACCATTTAAAGTTCTTTTAGTTGTGTATTTGATGTTGCCGTGTCCTATAACGCTTGCTATAGGACCATTCAAATGGCTTATATCTGTGTATTTGATGTTGCTAGGTCCTATACCAGTTGCTATAGGACCATTCAAAGGGCTTATATATGTGTATTTGATGTTTGCTAGGTCATATAACAGTTGCTATATGACTAATTAAAGGCCTTATATATGTGTATATGATGTTGCCAGGTCCCATACCATTTGCCACATTGTTATTCACAAAAAACAATAAATCAAGTGTCTATATCACTTGCTATAGGACCATTAAAAGGTCTTAAAAACTTTGTATATGATGTTGCCAAGTCCTATAGCACTTGTTTGTTATAGGACTATTTAAAGTTCTTTTAGCTGTGTATTTGATGTTGACAGGTCCTATACCAGTTGCTATAGGACCAAATAAAGGGTTTATAGCTTTGTATATGATATTGACAGGTCCTATACCAATTGCTATAGGACCATTCAAAGGTCTTATTGATTTGTATATAATGTTTCCAGGTCCTATACCAGTTGCTATAGGACCAATTAAAGGGCTTATAGCTTTGTATATGATATTGACAGGTCCTATACCAATTGCTATAGGACCATTCAAAGGCCTTATAGCTTTGTATATGATATTGACAGATCCTATATCAATTGCTATAGGACCAATTAAAGGTGTTATAGCTTTGTATATGATGTTGCCAGGTCCTATATCAGTTGCTATAGGATCATTCAAAGTTCTTTTGTATACGATGTTGGCAGATCCTATACCAGTTGCTATACCAACGCATTAAGACCTTTGAATCGTCATATAACATCTGGTATAGGACTTAATTTGCAGTCTCAACTTAAACCACATTGAGTAAGGAGAGTAAGAAAATTGTTTTAATTTGCTCTACCATATTCTTGAATATAATCATCCAAAGATGCAGATCCGAAAGAAACACGAGCCGCTTTTTCCCACATTTTCACAAGTAGATAAATATGAATATAAAAAGAACAAAGGTCTTATAATATCAAACCAGGTCCTATACCAAGTTTCATATTAATATCAAACCAGGTCCTATACCACACTAAAACACACACCAATTGCTATGCCAGTTAAAACAATATAGTACCAAACTAACAACATCAGTTTTTCCCACATTTTCACAAGTAGATAAAATTATACAATCCACAATATTGCACCTATCAAACGATGAGAAATAGCAAAGCGAGCGAGAGTAGTATCTCGCCAGAAGCTTCCGAAATTTGGGTTTCCATCAACATGCTTCAATTTCCATGGGGCTTTAAAAGCCTTGGTCTGAATCTCCCTATCGGAGGCCACCAAACACCAACGACGGCAAACACAAGCCGATCTAGCTAGACGATTAAAGGAAGCTTCTCGAAGATAGCGCGAAGGATGTTCTCAGAAGACGGCCACTTGCAATAAACCTTCAATCGGTTCGATTATGCCTTCAATGGCGTGTTTAGGGTTTGATTTGGTGTACGAGACTCGTTGGCGCCGCTTGGATACGATAACGAGAGAGTTTTTGAAAAAAAAATCTTTTTTTTATGGAATGTGCGGAAACGGCGGTGTTAACAAACCGTTTGTGTCCGTGATGTGTGGGTTTTAGGGGGATTTCAATCTCAAATGGGTTAAAATGGGTTATTTATTTGAACTATGGGTTTTTGGGTCTCTAACTCTAACAATTTTACACATTTTTCTCGCTAAAACTCCCTATTTCTATTAGCGAGTGAAACTCGCTACTGCCTGTAGGCTGTAGTGAGTTTTGTTTGACTCGCTAATGCTGCTAGCGAATTTTATCGACCTTGATCATTTTATGCAAATACCTTTTAAGGCTTGTTATTTAGTAGAATGCTTTTGTTAATATGAAAAAAAAAATCGGTCATTGAGTGTCTTTTATCATTTTGGACAAGTTTATACCCCATTGTTTCAAAATAACCCATTATAAATATAGTATTTTTTTCTTTTATTATGTTGTAAAGATAAATATATTTTTCCTTAAAAAAAATTATATTTTTAATGAACTATATTATTATATAAATAATAAATGAATAAGTAAAAATGTTTATTAGAAATATTAATAAGTTCACTATAACATTTATTACTAAACAAATTGAATATTTAAAAATTTAGGGGTTTTAGTAAAATTTGTTTACAATTGCATGTGTGTCAAGAAAAATGTATATGGAAACCAGCCTCCAATTATCTATAGTATAAATGGCAAAGGGGATGAACAGTACAATGAACAGTTTAATAAGCCAAATTTTTCATTTTGTTCTCACTAAGTTGTCCCTTTCCCATTTTGCCCTTTTAATTTTTTTTTTTAAATTAAAAAAAAAACGTGTCCTCGAATACGGGCTTAATTAAAAAAAAATAAAAAATAAAAACGAATCCTCGAACACGGGCTTTTTCTAGTTTCAATAAAAAAAACACTATATCTAGATTTCAGTTTGCCCCATTTTAATTAGTGAGACTATTTTTGTCCCCCTCACACTCACTGGTTTATTTTTGAACAGAAAGTGGCCTATGGAAAATCCAAATTTGTTAAGATTACTTGTCAATGGGTAGGTTGTAAATTTTTAAAATAGGGAGGGATGGGATGGGATGTAGGGGATCGTGGAGAGAGATCCGAATATATATAGAGAATCTGTATGTGCTCATTTCATTTTTTTAAACCAATGCTCATATGATTGTTAATTATATGAGATGATGTAACACCTCTTGTTGCTTGTTATAGGCGCTTTTGAATGTCACGAAAGAACATTAGTTTATTGGATTACATTTTAAAGGGTCACTGACTTTATGATACGAGCGATATAACAAAACAATAAAAGTTCAGAAAATATACAAAATTTCATTGAAATTCAATTATACACATTATCTCTGTCCGTCGCTTTTATATTCAAATGATAAGACTATAAGTATTCTTATATCTATGTATAAAATATTTTTTTCCCATAATTTTTTACATTTTCTTAAAAATAATAAAAAAGTCTCATATTTTATTTAACAATCCCTCCTATAACCAAATGTATAATACTAAAATTACTCTTATATCTAGATTTTGAATTTTTATGGAATTTTGATCTGAATCTCTATTTAAATGTGGATTTTTAAATTTCGTCCGAACTTTTTTACACAAAATGATTAGAAGTGATGGGGCCTCTTGTACTATTCCCATTTTAAAAAGGTATCAGCGAATATTCATTCAGTTGGAAAATATCCTCTTTAGATCATCCCCATCAGTGACCCTGACCCAACCCAACCTCAAATAAAATATTAATTTCTCTCACTTCCATATACACACTTTCAACCTTATATAATTTATACTCCCATCAGTGACCTCGACCCAACCCAACCTAACCCAACCTTTTAAAAATAAAATTAATATATAAAATATATTATTTTTAAAAATATATTTATATAAATACAAAATCAAAATAATTTAATCAAAAAAAAAAAAAAAAAAAAAAAAGAAAATGCCCAACCGGGGTCAACCAAGGGCAACAAATCGCCTGAGTCACGCTGGTCGTGACTTTCCTTTGCTTTTTCATTTTTTTTTTTTTCTTTTGGGGGGTGACTCTCACTTGGAGAGTCACCATAGTGGATGGTCTTATCAACATAATACTCCCCACTTTGACTTAACGCAATCGAATTTTGAATGAACATAGTTTTATGTAAATCGAGATATCGCTATACAATTCTAAAAATTGTTATTTTTTCACTAAATATACTATTAATAATATTTTTTAGAATTGTGTAGAAATATAAAGATTTTTATAAAAATATGGTCAAAATTTAGCATAAAAATTAACACAGTACAAACTTTCTGAAACAGCGGAAATAATTGATTAATGCCCCAAGAGGAAGGTTGTAAATACCCATCCATGGATTTTTTATGACAATTTTATCTCCGAATAAATATTAAGAGGTGTATAAGTCATGAGTTTGTTAAGATTGATCACTTACAAGAGAATATTATAACAAAAGATATCATACTCTTAAACATCAAAAAGGCTAATTGTAATTTGGTTATCAAAGTTCTACACTTTTTAACATTTAGTTATTCAGTTTCCAATTGTACAAATCCGATTTGATTGCTAGGTTTGTTAAGTGGTTGAAATGTCGTATAAAAAGTGATGATGCAGGAAACGTTTCGGATCGATCGGTCACCAAATTGGTTGATTTCCGGTAATTAGATCTGAAATCACGAACATACGACTAGCCGGGTTGATTTCCGGCTAAGACCTCCGGCGTGATGATGAGATAACGTGTATTAGACTTATCAACTGAATTGAATAAAGGAATTACTCAAATAGCAAATAAGACATTACCCATTCACGTTGGATGTTGTAGGGTATTTATAGTTGTTGATGTAGGATTGTCTTGGATCCCTAAAATCGTGGAGATAATATTGGCGAAACTGACTCCGAGAAAATAGGAGGCAGTTACAAATAACGACGTGGATAAACGCACGTGTTGTAGGCCGAGGTCGCCGGAGTATTCGAGGCTGACCTAACTTCATGCATTGACTTGATTATAATTTTATATAAGTAGGTGATCATATGTCGGCCTTACCTAGGTCGGGACCATATATGATCAGACAATAAGCTAGATCGACAGATCTATGCTGGGTTGTTGTCAATGTAGCAGTTGGGTCGGCCCATTCAATAATAGAGTAGATTGATGACTGAAGTATTGGGCTTCATTCGTTGGACCTGGCCCGTCACATTTATTCCGTTCAGTGGGCCCCAACTTTCTGAGTTGGCTTTGTCGATCAGGAAGTTATGAAAAATTCATTGAACCTTAGATAGCTCGTTGTTGGATGGTCGACGTTGTCAGAGGGTCGACTGAATTGACGTGGCATGATCTCGATCATTGACTCTTTTGACGGTTAGATCTGTTGGAGCGCCGTAATGATTATATGATGCCGGCCTTTGGACATTCGCCTAGGAAACCGTTGCTGGCATTAATTGGGAGAATTATCCGTTGTGCCCCTAAACTAGACATGTCCAAACGGTTCCGGTTCCTGGTTCCGAAATCGCCGGTTTTCGGTTTCCAAATAGCCGAAACCGTATTCGAACCATATTAATCCGGTTTCCGGTTCCCGGTTCTATCCGCCGGTTCCGGTTCCAACAGTTCCATCACCATCTAACTTTTTTTTTTTAATTCCAAATCTCTTAAGACAGTAAAGACGCTAACTAATCTGTTTTTTTTTTTTTTCACTTGGGAAGTATGTTTTTGGAAAGAATGAGAAGTGGACAAAATTTGGTTAGTATATTATTAAAGATAGAATAAAAATTCTAACAATATTTTTAGAATTTAAATAAAACAACACTACACTACAAGTACTAAATAAATGCTAAATATTACATTTAAATTACATTGAGTTCCGATTCCCGGTTCTGGTTCCCGGTTTCGGAACCGCCGGTTCTCGGTTCCGCCGGTTCCTCGATTTCCAATATGGTGGATTCGTATTCGAACCGTTTCAATCCGGTTCCCGGTTCCGGCGGTTTCCGATTCTCGCCGGTTCCCGGTTCCGGTTCTACCCGCCGGTTCCGTCGGTTCCCGATTCTATTTGGACATGTCTACCCTAAACCTTTCCAATTTAGGTAAGGATTGGGATAAGTATAAAAAGCCAAATCCTTTTCCTTTTTCAACTTTGCAATCCCCAAATTCTCGTACACACAACAAGAACAAAATGGCAAGGAGCTTTTGATTTTCCAATGCAACCGAGTTTTTTGTTCGTTTTCGATCTCCCCTTCCTCGAATTAACTGAGGTACCCTTCGATTCCTCTATAGTTAGGTTTAATTTCAAGATTTTTCTTTGCTTCCACCATGGCTAGGACATTTAGGTGTGAATCAGGTGTTAGATATGGGTATAACTCTAGAAATCTTAGGGTTTATAAACGATTAGAGGGCCCATGGAAGGAGATGACTAGGGATGAATGTATCACCATCTTGAAAAGGTGGGGATTGTGTACCGGTGTCGTAGATTTTCCCGCTGGTGAAAGTATGGGTGACTTGGAGGTGGACGATCCACGAATTGTCCGCTTCCGTCTCTTTAATAAGTTGATCGACCATTTTATCATCTTCTACATCAAAACCAATAAACCCCCCTTTCCAAAAGAAAGGTTAGAATTTCCAGGAAAATCTAGGTCGCCCTTAGGTAGTTCGGATGAATCTTCAACTAGGACTGACTCCCCTGTTTCTTCTTTTGTAGATATGGCGGATCAAAATTCACTGAGCTCTACCTCTGGCAACATAGTGGATGCCTTCTGCTCAACGGTCGTTCCAGGCCGGAATGAGAGAGGATACGTGGCTCCTAAGCCGATGGTCGGCAAGAAGAATGCTGAATCACGGATCAAGATCCTCCACGATTTTTTCGAAATCTCCAGGGAGGATTTCCGCTTGACCCACTCACGCAGAAACAAAGAAAAGCTCAGTCGTGGTCTCGTTGGGCTCTGAATCCATCCAAGGTAGCCTTCTACTATGGTCAATTCGAGGCCGGGCTACGCCTTCCCCTCGACCCATTTATCTACGAGTTTTCGGAGTGTTTGGCCGCCGTCCCTATGCAGTTAGGAGGCAACAATGTGAGGGTCCTGGTATATTTTGCTATGGTATGCCGGTTTGTTGGGTACGAACCATGCATGACTGTTTTTAGTAGATTTTTTAAGGTAGTGGTCAACGATAAGACCTTAGGGATCAGTACTCCGGCCAAGGCCAAGGCCAAGGCCCCCAAACTATTTATCAACTTGCCCGACAAAGTCTCAGGGTGGACCTCCCATATGATTTTGGTTGAGAGCAGGAAAGGGTGAGCCTTCCCTCTGCCAGAAATGGGTACAAAGGCAATGAAAGAAGATGACTACTCACCATGGTTGATCGAAGGAGCACAATCTGCTGGTCTGTTCTTGGGTCGTACAAAGACTACTTCATACAGTCTGGTATGATTCTTGGTGGGGATGGAGAGTTAGCCCCCTTAGTGCCCATTATCGAAAGTCTCAGGTACCCTGACTGGGTCATTCATGAGAGAGAGAGAGAGAGAGAGAGAGAGAGAGAGAGAGAGAGAGAGAGAGAGAGAGAGAGAGAGAGATTTGAGAGCCAATGTCATCCTTATAAGAAGATGACCAATCATTGCAGACATGTCCCTCACTTTGGCGGTTAAGTGTTTACTTGCTTTTTCTTTTACTTGTAATTTTTTGCTCGTATAATTCTTACTGTGCTAACTGTTTCCTCGTTGGTCGTGCAGTTCTCACCCCCGAGCAAGAAGTTAAGATGGACCGCATAATAAACATGAGCAACAAGAGAAAAAGCAAGAAAGCCCACGGAGGTGCCAACGCTCGGGCCAGTAGAGAGAAGGAAGCTGAAGATCGTAACAAGTTGCTTCCTAAGGCCGGCGTGGGGATGGTCCCAATTGATTGGTCAGGTCCACAAGAGCCATCGAGCAGGCTACTGATGCTCAAGTAATTGGTGCTGAGGAAGAGGTCGACCCTTCGACCGAGCAGACATCGAGCTCTAGTCTATGTCAGGAGCCAGTGGGAGCTGGCCCCTCCAAATTTGTTGACCTAGATCTCGATAACGTCGAGCAAGAAGAAGATGATGATTCTCTCCCCCTCTCCACCCGAAAAAGGTCTAGGGTCGACCAAGGTCAGGCCGTCTCTACCTCCAACGATCCTCCACCCCAAGCTCCCCAGGTCGTCCAAGCTTTGGTATAAAAGATGAGTAAAGTTCCCCCCTTTGAAGGGGTAGATGTCATGAGCCGCCAGTATCCCGAGTTGGGATTGGGGCAGGCCATTGTAAGAAGGGCAGCAAGTAGGGATCTCCTGGCCCGATTTGCTGAAGAAGGGCTTAGCCTGGAAGAGTTTGGTGATAGGTCCGACCTAGCTCACTCCGAGGTAACCAGTTGGCTTTTACGTGCTTTCTGTTTCACTTTTTCTTGGTCGCCTCCAATTCTGAACGACTGTCGAGCTGACCCTTTTCTTTTTATTTTTGTAGTCTCTTGCTCTTGTTGAGAAAGCCAAATGCAGTTAGAGGGCGTCCATAGAGAGGGAGAAGCTAGCTACTGCTCAATACGCTCGGAAATCCAATGAGGATACTGAGTTGAGAGAAAAGCTGGTGGATTCCAACTCTGCTTATGATGCCCTTAAGGTAGTCCATGATGATACAGTGAGGGCCATGGATGGGCTGCTAGCCGATCTGAATGGTGCTAGGGTGGAGCTCGCTCCTCTACGAGAGCAGGTCAATCTGTTAAAGGGAGAGGCCGTTGCTGCCAAACTAGAGAAAAACAGATTTGAGAGCGAGAACGGGGAGCTGACCTAGATGGTCCAAGATCGCAACAACCGAATGATTCAAATGAGTGAGGACCAGAAAGCAGCTCGGGCAAAGTGAGAGGAGGAGGCCCAGGCTAGGGCGATAGCTGCCGTGGAGGCGTTCAAGAGAGCGATGAGTGCTATGACACCATTTTTAGCCGAGCTAAGGCTTTCTATGATGTTGGGTGCCAACACATGGCCCGACGAGCTATCGTGGATCCATCTATCGACCTTCCTATTAGAAAGCTAGCTAAGTGGGAGTCTGAGGAGCAATATGACATGGCTGCTCAGGCTGGCCATCCATTGGTGCCCTTCAACGATAACGACCTAGCTGTGATAGCTCAGCAGGATAATGAAGATGGTGCTGAGCCATGGGTCGCTCCTCCCATCGAGCCAATCAATTTCAATACCATCCTCAAGGAGCTCGATGAAGCTGAAGAGATGGAGGAGGATGAAGAGAATGAAGTTACTCAAGATCAGGTCTTTGATCACGCTGAGCAGCAAGGGCAGCAGCAACAAGATCCATCCACTGACGATAAAGATAATTAATCCTTTGTAATCGTACAAGTATCAAACATTTTTTCACTTCATTTCTGTAACCAATGCCTTGGCCCAATTTGGGAGGCATTTAACTCATAACTTTGATCTGCATAAGTCCTGACCCATTTTTGGGGGACTTTAATTTAATATTAGTTGACTGTTTGGATCATTTTACTCTGATTTATGCTTCTATTTGTTTGTTGAACTAGATTATATAAGAGATTGATTTAAAGAACGAGACTGACATAATTGTTTGATTGAATCTGTTTAAGAATGGGGTCGATCTAAGTTTTAGTCGAGTCTGTTTAAAGAACGAGGCTGACTTAAGCCTTCAGTCGAACCTGTTTAAGAACGAGGTCGACTTAAGACTTCAGTCGAGTCTGTTTAAGGAACGAGACAGACTTAAGCCTTAAGTTGGACCTATTTAAGAACGAGGTCGACTTAGGACTTCAGTCCAGTATGTTTAAGAAATGAGACTGACTTAAGTCTTCAGTCGGACCTGTTTAAGAACGAGATCTACTTAGGACTTTAGTCGAGTCTATTTAAGGAACGAGACTAACTTAAGTCTTTAGTCAGACCTGTTTAAGAATAAGGTCAACTTAGGACTTCAGTCGAGTCTGTTTAAGGAACGTGACTGACTTAAGTCTTCAGTCGGACCTGTTTAAGAACGAGGTCGACTTAGGACTTCAATCGAGTCTGTTTAAGGAATGAGACTGACTTAAGTCTTCAGTCGGACCTATTTAAGAACGAGGTCGACTTAGGACTTCAGTCGAGTCTGTTTAATAATTCGAGGTCAACCTAGTGGTCAGAACTGATTTGAATAAAGTACAAAGGTAACATAGTCTATGAATAGAACTTCCATTTTATTGATGAAGTGGGTCGTTACATACAATACTCAATCAGAAGTAATATTTAACTAAGTGACTAACATGCCACATATGTTTTAGCTCGCACCACCTAGATGGCCAATCATGTAGGTCCATTCTTTAATAATTTGAGTAACGATGTTGGGTCCTTCCCAGTTAGGAGATAACTTATTCTGTTCAGCCTTTCTTCCTGTTACCTCAATCTTCCTTAGCACGTAGTCCCAAACATTGAGCGATATTTTCTTGACCTTCTTGTCATGATAGCCCTTGGTGTTTTGTTTGTACTTCACCATTCAGAGCTGAGCATCCGTTTCTCTTCAAGTAAATCCAGGTCAAGTAACCTGTTGGAGTCATTTTGATTCTGATCAAACAAAGCCACCCTAGCTGTAGGAAGTTGTAGCTCTGCAGGTGCCATAACTTCTGACCCAAAAGTAAGGGCGAATGGGTTTCCCCTATGGGCCCCCTAGTGGTTGTGCGGACTTCCCAAAGAGCAAGAGGCAGTTCGTCCAACCATCTATCGGCTCATCCAATGAGGCCCTTACTTAGTGCTGACAAGACAAGTTTGTTCGCTGCCTCTGCTTGCCCGTTACCTTGGGGATATGCGACTGAAGACTTCCAATGTTTGACCCCCAATTTGTTCATCTCCATTTCAAATGCTGTGGATAACTGTAGCCTGTTGTCTGATACAATTTCATGTGGCACCCCAAAATGACACCAAATATAGTCGTGGATAAAGTTGATGGCATTTTCCTCTATAATCTTGGCCAAGGGCTTAGCTTCGATCCACTTCGTGAAGTATTTAATGGCTACGATCACGTACTTGCAGTTTCCCAGGGGGGAGGGTCCGATCAAATCTACCCCCCACATGTCGAACGACCAAGCAGCGACCATAGGTATTTGCTCGGTGGTTGGGAGCTTGGGTAGGTAGACATACCTCTGACACTTGTCACATTTCTTCACGAATTCACAAGCATCTTCCCTTAGGTGAGGCCAATTATATCCCAAGGTAAGAATTCTGTCTGCCAAGGTTCTGGCTCCTGGGTGTCCACCACATACCCCACAGTGTACCTCATGCAAAAGTTGGGTGACCTCCATAGGATGAACGCACCTCAATAACAACTTTATGAAAGATCTTCTGAATAGTGCATCTCCATGTATGTTAAAACTTGGGGACTTCTTCTTGATTGATCTTGCTTTTTGCTCGTCTGATGGTAGTTCGCATATTTCAATGTATGCCTTCATCTCATCAATCCAACACTTAGAGCTGTTGACCGAGCATAGGACCTGCACTCTTTCATATGCTGGATGCTTTAAGTATGAGATTGGTTCTCCACGTTGCTCGTCTGACGTGGCCAATTTGGAGAGTAGGTCGGCCAACTCGTTATCTTCACGACCTACCCGTTGTATTTCCCAAAATTCTAAATCTTGGACCAACCTCTTCACCAGGTCGCAGTATTTGACTAGAACGGGATTAAGCACTTCGTATTCTTCCTTAACTTGGTTCACGATCAATTGGGAGTCACAGTGAGCCACAATCTTGGTCGCCCCAAAACATCTGGCATATTCAATTGTTGCGATCAAGGCCTCATATTCAGCCTGTTTATTGGAAGCCTGGAACTTAAACCTTAGAGCTTCTTCGCAGACTTTACCCGTTTTCGGCTCGATCAAGACAATTCCAGCCCCACTGACGTTCTTAGTAGCAGACCCATCTGAGTAAACCTTCCAGCAATCATTGGGCAAACTAACTGCCTGCTGGTTTGACTGTTCTTTCCCTTTTATGCTCTCTTTTGGGGTGCTCTCTTTGCTATCTTCTTTGGTGAACGTTAGCTTGACCAAAAAGTCTGCCAAAGGTTGAGCTTTCACGGCCTTTCGAGGTTTGTATTCAATGTCAAATTCTGTCAGCTCGATAGAACAATTGAGCAATCGACCTGAACTTTTCGGCTTGTGTAATATTTTCCTCAAAGGAGCATTTGTCAACACGACAATGGGGTGAGTTGAGAAGTACGCCCATAATTTTCTAGCTGCAATCACCAAGGCGTATGCCACTTTCTCAGCATTGTAATATCTTCCTTCAACGTCGGACAAGGCCTTGCTCACATAATAAATTGTCTTTTGAAGCCCATTTTCCTCTCTGACCAACACTGCTGCCACAGCTCGATATCTGGCTGAAAGATAGACGTATAGGCTCTCTCCTTAAACCGGGCTACTCAGCAATGGGGGAGAAGCGAGGTACTCCTTAAGCTGTTGGAACGACGATGAACATTCGGCCATCCATTCAAAGTTTTTCGTCACCCTCAAAGTTATGAAGAAGGGGAGAGACCTTTATCCCGACTTAGCTATGAAGCGACCCAATGCTGCCACCCTACCATTCAGTCGTTGTACCTCCTTAATGCATGTTGGTTCTTGCATCTCTACCAAGCCTTTATTTTTTATGGATTGGCTTTAATACCCCTCTGAGATACCATGAACCCCAAAAACTTGCTAGCAGCTACCCAAAGACACACTTGCTCGGGTTCAGCTTCATGTCGTTTGCCCGCAGATTGGCGAACGTTTCCCTATGGTCGACCACATGACTACCAACCTTGGTTTTGATGACCATGTCATCGATGTAGGCCTCCATGTTTTGGCCAATCTGGGAAGCAAAGACCTTATTCACCATTCTTTGGTAGGTAGCTCCATGATGGATGTGGTTGTACCCATCCAAAAGATATATTTTCTAGCTTATTTGATGCTCGAAACCTTGAGAATTTAATGTATTTTGTTAGTGTTTTGATAGTTCAGGGGTTGATGTGCAACAATGCAGAAAAAGAGGAGAAAAAGCGTATTTTGAAAGTTCAAGGGCCAAAACGTAAATCTTGGAAATTTAGGGACTAAATTGGGAATATGGAAAATTTGAAGGAATTTGATTTAATAAAATTCATGGGCCAAAGTGAAAATATAAAGGTCAAGGACTAAAGTGCAAAATTCGAAATTATAGTGATTAAAGTGTGACCGTGCAATTGCGTGACGAACCGAATCAAAAGAGGTCCAAAAATGGTCCAAAACCAATGCTGAGGGTGGCCGGCCAAAGGAGCTATGGCTGGGCCAAGGAAGAACCAAATGGGGCCAAATTGGGCCAAGACTGGGCGGTGGCTGACTGTTCTTGGGCGGCCGCACAAATACAAAGCAATTGGCCGAGAAATCTTTTGTTCACATGGGCGGGTGCGTGGCCAAATATGGGCGACCGCCGACCAAGGTTTTGCAACGGATTTAATTCCGTCACAAATAATAAAAACGAATCAGCAACAGATTTTCACAGAATCAGTGACGGATTTTGGGAGATTTTCTATTTTGACTAGGATTTTGACCAGAATTTGTTTCCAAAAAGGATTTCTACCTCCCTCCTCCTATAAAAAGAACCATATTCTAGTTTTTGTATGATCTTTTTAATCTTTTGAATCTTTGATTTTTATCATTATCTCTATATATTTTTCCCTTTTATTATAGTTTAGGTTTGTATTTTATTTTGAAGATTCAAGGTTAATTTATTTTAATGGCCATTCAAGGCTAATTTATTTGATTCATGGATTGAGGTAAGTAACAATTTGATCTTTATGCTAGGATTTTAATTCTTCCTATCTCTTTTTCGTTCTTGTTCTTCTCAACGGTTTTAATTATTGTTCTTGAGATCAATTGTATTGATCTTGCGGAATATACTTTTGACCTCTTGAATTTATTTGGATACAAACCATTTCACTTGCGTGGATGATTTGTAATTTGACCATTGTTGAGAAGAATAGATTCAATTGAGGACCTACCGGAAATCAAACGAATCTAGGTTCCATTGTTCTTAAGTTTTTAATTGAAATTCTTGAATGTTTATATTGACCTACCAGAATATATAAACGAGATAGAGTTATTAGGGTTCTAATGTTCTTATTGACCTACCGGAATATATGAACATCTTAACCCTAGGTTTTTGTGAACGAACCCAAGAAGGAGATTGAATTATTTTTACATGAAATAAAAAGCATAAAGTGATAATTGTTATGATCCCCAATCCATGAATCCCTTGTCTCTTGTTATCTTTAGTTTATTTATTTTTCTTTCTTAGTTTAATAATTCAACCAATCAAAACCCCCCCTTTTCCCTTTGTTTCTTTTCACACTAATTAAACCAATTTGTTCAACACACAAATTTCTATGGATTCGACCCTTGCTTGTGCATACTACTACAACGGTAGCTAGTACACTTGCTAGGTATTTTATTACAAGAGGATTTTTATCCATCACTCCAGCATTCTTCAGCCCGAAGGGCATCTTCGTATAGAAATATACTCCTCCAGCAGCCTAGAAGGCAGTCTTTTCTATGTCGTCCTCATGCATTATGATCTGATGGTACCCCGAATAAGCATTGAGGAAACTGAGGGTGGCTTATCCGGCTATCGAGTCAACCAGCTTGTCAATCCTTGGGAGTGGATAGCTGTCCTTTGGACAAGCTATATTCAGGTCGGTGAAGTCGACGCACATCCTCCTCTTGCCATTGGCTTTCTTGACCATCACTACGTTAGCTAGCCAGGTAGTGTAGGAAGCTTCCTTGATTATACCTGCACTAAGAAGTTTGTTTACCTCTTGTTTGATGACGATCTCCTTGTCTGCAACAAAGATTCTCAGCTTTTGGCTTTTAAATTTGATGGTGGGGTTGACCTCCAACCGATGTACATCGACCTCTTCTTTAATTCCCTTCATGTCTTCTACCCGCTAAGCAAAGACATCAACACTTTCCTTTAACAAGCCAATTATCTCCAATCTCTCCTCTGGTGACAGTTGTCTCCCTATCTTGATGTGTTGCTCGGGGTAGGATGGATTAGCTACTATCTCTTCCAGCTCATCAACAGGTTCCAGCTCTGGGTCATCTCTGAACTGTAGGGTCTCGATGATAATCTCTCTAACCCTTCTCCCTTCCCCACCTCCCAAGTGTGGAGCTTCTGCCTCAATCATGCCATCTAGACCGGCAGCAATTTCCCCACTGGTGGCCCCCCGAGTTATGGTTGACTTGAAGGCTTAGGCCGCCCATATGTAAGTACCCAAATCTGGCTCATGCCTTCCAATCAAAGTTTCCTAGCAGTTTTCCAAATTTTCATAAAGTTTAGGGGCAATTCGGGAACTTTTCAATACTTTTCGAACAAGGAAGGACCTGCCAGGAATAATGAATCTGGACAGGACCTCGCTCGAAAGAAGCTTTCAATCTGCCACCTTGCATGTTTCCAGAAACAAGCTGACGCGACAAAAGAACACGTCGGGCGGCTTCTTTTGGCGCATGGTCATGTCGTGCGGATTCATTAGAAGTACAGCAGAAGCCTATAAATAGAGGCCTCCTCTACTCATTTCATAAGACAATTTCCACAGCAAAGTTACTCTGCAGAAATCTAGACTCGAATTACAGTCTCCTAAACACACTAAACCACTCTCTCTCATACACTAATCCTATCCTAATATATTCCTAATAGATATTTCCTAAGAAAACCTCCCTTGGAAGATAGAGAAACATCAATATTGGTAATCTCTCCTTCCCTCACCTCTAATACACTCTTATATTCTCTCATTCCATTGTTACTTGTTGATCACTTCCTATTATATCATAAAGTTTCAACCTTTAGCAATGTAGATCAATACTTCCCACTACCCTACACAAATGACTCATGGAGATCCTCTCCCTAGGATGAACAAGATTCCAAAAGTGGCTTGTTCTAGGGATGATCTACCAAATGAGGATGTGGACCCCTTTTACATTTATGCTAAAAATGCAATCTTTATTTACTAAATGTTCTCTCATTCCCTCGATCTAGTTTTTCCTATGATTGTCCACCTAACGAGGTATTAAGGACATAGGAGAAGCCACAAAGATCCAATCTTTATGTATTTTCTCTCTTAGATTAATGATCTTCTTTTTATGTTCATATTAATTATCACGTCTTTACATTAATACTATTTCTCCCCATGTCCCCAAAGTTGAAATCTTTCTCCGAGGATTGTCTAAAAATCCTACTAAGGCATCAAAGACATAGGATGAATATAAAGATCCAATCTTTACATCCCATTTCCCTAGTCCCATGGTTCTTGAGCATTCCATAGTGAGGATTGGTGTAAAGACTCCATCTTTACATTAATCTCATTACAAAATGCCATAATCTTTGTCCCTTCTAGAAATCAATGATTCTTGGTCCTAAGATCTCCTATGATCACTTGAGACAAATACACCTAAATGTCCATATGAATCATCATTGTCTCAAGATGTAGGATTGATGGCCAAAGATTCATTCTTTTTCTAATGTCTCATTCTTGAACTTAAAAATGATTCATTTGATCACCTTTGACTAAAATCCCCAAGGAAAGTTGGATTAAAAATATACTAAGGCTCTTATATATTGGTTGATTAATCTAATGGGAGGGTAGATAGGTCCCATAATGATGATCATAAGTTCAAAATGAGTAGGGAATCAAATCCCTAATAACATCAAAACCCAAGGTATCTTGAACTAAAACCTTCTTAAAATGGTTCTTACGTTCGGATAAAGACTTGGCATATCATTTCTCTTTTCTTGAATCACACACGCACACACACAAGCACAAATTTTAGACCTTGGAAGACTTGCTTTTGCAAGGCTCCTTGGGTGAATGCCAAACGTTCTTCCCAAGTAGTAACTTAGCCTCCGAACCTTTTCCATTTTTTCAAAGTTTTGAGGATAAATCAAAATGGCGTGGCGACTCCGTTATTCATAAATTTGGTGTCTTCCAACGAGGTGAACTCGGCCCTTTTCGTTAAAAATGAGGGTTAATTCACACCATGACAATCTAGTCAACCATAACTGTATCTGCTAAGAATCTTGTGTTGTCAAGAGACGTGTCGAATCAGTCATGGCTTGGTCATATGAGGGATAGGTCATCTTCTCAACACATTGGATCGTTGATAACCTGGTAGTAGTGGTGACCGATTTGGAGAGCTTCCAGCTCGCTTCAGGAGTATCAATTTATAGTTATCTCTTCTTTTTGGATCGTATGACATGATCCAGGTACTCTCTGGCCGTGCTAAGTACGCACCCCACTCCCAACATGGTGGGAAACTTAACTCTTTGGTGGTGAATTGAGGGAACCATTCCAAGCACGACCTTCCTAGGTATACCCAAGATAGCATGGTAATCACTAACAACATTAATGACAATAAAGGTTACCTTGGCCACTGTCCTCAAAGGATACTTTCCAATATCAACCTCTAGCTCGATCTGCCCCTTGGCGTTAACTCGGTGATTGGTAAAGCCTTCCAGTCGACCTGCGTAAGGTGACAATCTGACATCTGTTAATCCCATGTCGAGAAAATTCTTGTAGTAGAGAATATCTTTACAGGCCCCCGTGTCGACCAATATCCTACTCGACGTGCAATCATCGATCAACCTGTGATGTACCTGATTTTTTGCACCTAAGCCCGACAATACTTTTTGGAAGTTTGAAAAATCTTTACCGGACTTTGAAAAATCAACGGAGTCGCCACGCCGTTTTTAGTTTAAGGGGGACCAAAACTTTGAATAATGCCCAAAATTAGAGAAAATGAGTTCGGAGGTCACGTTACACTCCGGGAAGAACGTTTGGCGTTCACCCGGAATGCCTCGTATGACGAGTCTTCCTCACTTGAAACTTTTTGTGTTTGTGTGTGTGTATGTTTTGAAAAAATGTTTGACTAAAAGGGATTTTCTGAAGATAAACTGAATCTGAGGGACTGGAATGGAAAAACAGTTTGAAAACAAGGACTGAACTGAAAATAACAGAAACTGGAAAACTGTTTGCAGATGACAATTTCATCCGCGTGGATGAGATTGTAGTGCAATCTTATCCGCGCGGGCTAACCTGCAATTTTAATTTTTTACATTTTCTCAATTAGTCACTGTAATTTCCAGAAACTTAACTGGATTTACAGGACTTAACTGGAAATGTAACTGAAAACAGAAAAACAAAGGAAGTGTTTAGATTTTGGCATCCATGTTTTGTCCTCTCTTTCCCTAGACTTTGATTAGTGGTCATAAGTGATGAATCCACTTAATCAAGCCATCTCGGGGGTACATTAGGACTTGAAAAACATATCATTTGCAAAAGGGAAGGGAAATTGACATGAAAGTGAATTTGAACAAGGGATAGGTCAAGATGTATCAACTTTTAGAGGAAGATCTCTAAGGTGGCCATTAGGAGGACCATCCTTGAGACCTATACTCAAGTGTATCTCATACATCTTGTATGACCTAGTTTGTGAGTCTAGATGATTTTCATCCAAAAAAATGGTTCCAAGGTGAGCATCTTAGACTCGGGAGGGGGATTTGCAAGGAAATGAACAATTTAGACCATTTGGAGTGATCATCTATGGAGATGAAATCCAAGATGACCACATCCTAGGTCAAGTAACAAGTGAGAACTAGAAATGTAAAGAGACATGGAAGTATAAAATGTGGACCATTTAGAAGTGATCGCCTATGGAGATTGACTCCAAGATGACCATCTTCTAGGTCAAATGAGCAAATAACTAGTAAAGACAAGTTAATGTAAAAGGGTCAAGGAAAATTCATAAATAAAATGTGGATCCTTATAGAGAATCATCCATGGAAATGAGTTCCATGGAGATCCTCTTGGATCCTAGGACAAAGGGAAGGGGGATGAACAAAAAGGGGCAAGTAAAATCACATCATGGAGATATGAAATTCATGCATGAACAAAGGAGTTTTGAGTAGGGAGAACAAGGGTTTACCAATGTTTCTTGGGTTGGAGTTTAGGGTTTGAGGGTTTCAATGGCTTGGAAGTGGGTTTGGAGTGGATTTGGTGTTGAATTTGGTATGAATTTTGAGTGGTGAAGATGTTAAGGGCTATTTGAGGGAGGATTTTGACAGAGTAACACTAGGTTTTTCGAATTTTTTGGCTTGTTAAAACTGAGGGAGAAGGGCTGTATTTATAGGTTGACTGGGGTGCAATCTTATGCGTGTGGATAAGATTGTAGGCACAATCTCATCCGCACGAATGGGATCAGCTGCGTGCCTGGTCCTGTGAAGAAAGCAGTTTTGGATTTGTCTAAATGGCCAATATTCCTTTTTTATTAGAAATGACAAATTTCCAGCGAGGTCTTTGTCCATTTTTTATTCCTAAGAGGTCCTTCCTCATTCACATTGTCAAAATAATGTCCAAAATACCTCTAAATGATTATATATCATTAATTTGGGCTAACGGAATATTAACGACCCAGATTAGGGCACTTACAGTAGCCCCTCGGCGACGGTACTTCCAGGGGAAGTGGGGTCGTCGACAAAGTGAGGATCCCAATCTGGCAAGCTTTTACCTAGATGGGTGAGGAGGTGACCGAGGTGGTCGGATGTGTAAGTACCCAAATATGACTCATGCCTTCCGGCTAAGTCTCCCGGCAAATCCCTGAACTTTCCTAAAATTCAGGGGCAATTTGGGAACTTTCCCAAATTTTCCAAGGAAGGAAGGACCTGCTAGGAATTAAAATTCCAAGCAGGACCTCGCTAGAAAGAAGGGTCCAGAATTGCCACCTTGCACGTTTCTAAAAGGAAAGCAGTTATGGCTTGGTACGTCGTGCAATACCAAAAGCCATTACTAGGCATCTTTAAATCAAATCATTTTCTCATTTTACAAAAGGGGGGACTCTCTCTACTCTCTATCTAAATGCAATTCTCTCTCTCTCTCTAAACGTTAATGGCGTGAGCTCTCTCTCTCTAATCGCCTCCATCACCGGCCCTCTTTCGTTCATCAGCCGGAGCAACCCCCTCTCTTTTCACCATTATATCTCCTTCTACCTCAAAACTACTCTCTCTCCTCTCTCTAATTGCTAATGGCGATCTAGCTACTCTGAAATCTTCTTCTTTGCCAGTCCTCTCTCTCTAAACCCGTTGGTCGGCGACTTTCCTCACTGGAAACCTAACCCAACCTTCTCTCAATCTCTCACAAAACCCATTCATCGGCGCCCCTCCCTAGCCAAACACAACAACAACCGCTTCCTCATCGGTTCTCTCCCTCTCTCCAACCATCGACGCCGCCCCCTATTTCTAGACCCTAAACCATTTACCACCACCGATTCACTAACAATTTTCGATTACTTCGCCTACTAGCTCCGGCTCCTCTTTCAGTCCTTAGCGTTACGCCGTCAAATTCATTACAGTGACTCCTCTGCCTCCATCAAAATACACACACACATACACACACATATTTGCAATTGCAAATATACTTCTGAGATCTGAGCTCGACCGGAAGCTGCTTTGAAGACTCCCTATACCGACGTGGTATAGAGAGTGTGGATACTCCAAGGGTAATCTCTAAATCTCACTCTTCATTTCTCTTCTGCTTAATCATCCCATGCCATTGCCCTGTTCTTCCGGTGTAATTTATTAGTCTATAATCAGATTTGCTCTACTTTGGTTTATATTCATGTTAGTCATGTTCTGATTCATATGCTGTATCTATACAATGGGTTGATTTGTGTTATTCGTGATTTAAATACAAAGATGAGTGTGAATCATTTATGTTAACACTCATCTGAGTGTTGTTTTTCTCCTCATGTGATCTGTGACTTTCATTCAGCCTTGTTGCATACTCAGGTGCATTTGGTTTCCTCTGTGGTTTAAATCTATGTTAGTCAATCTCAGTTGTTCATCCTTGTTTCCTTTGTAAACTGAGTTCTGTAAGTCCTCTGATGATGATTATACTTTGTTCTCTATATGCAATTTGTGATGTCTTAGGATGATTGATGTGTTTGGTTTTGTCCCTAAGATGAGTATGGATCCTCTATATCCACACTCTCTTAGGAAAAAATCCCAATATCATAACCCCTGTGGCTCAACTCTGTTTTAATCAATATCATGTTGTTCATCTTTGTTTCCATATAAGCTGAATGGTGTTTATTCTGGAAATGACACTGTGTGTCGCATGACACAATTGGCCATGCCTAGTCCTGTGTAGTGCGACATAACAGACCATTTACAGAGGACATTTTTTAGTTGTAATCTGTTATCCTCGTTGTAATCGGGATGTGGCCCCCCGCACCAAGTGGCTCACAAGATGTAATTCTCTCATTTTGATCAATAACAAAGCAAAAATGCATTTCATCATATATTATGTCTTACACATTTGCACATAATTATTGAATGAATTGGATGTTGAACAATAGAAAGACTCGTATACGAGGCATGTTGGGTGAACGCCAAACGTTCTTCCCAACACGTAACCTGACCCCCGAACCCATTTTCTCTTTTCAAAAGGTTTTCAATGTTTTCCTTTAAAACGGCGTGGCGACTCCCATATTTTTTCTAAAATTTTTTGGCGAGCGTACATGCAGTGGCGACTCCGCTGGGGACTTGAAACTTGTTTTCAAAAGTGGGTCAAACTTTCGTTCTCATTCAACATCCATTTTATTCTTTTGTGTGTGCATTGTTGTGACATTATATGTGATATTTGCAATTTACGTGCTTTGTTTTCCTTTTCCTCCATGTTTTCTGTGTTGCTGAATCTTAGTGTCGAATGTTTGCATTGCTTGGAGGCTGAGGTTCATTTTTGCTTGAAGGACATGGGACATTAAATGGTTTTATTTTATAAGTTTTTTTTTAAAAATAAAATAAAATAAATAAATGATACTTGGTATATAGGTGGAAACCATTAAACTTTTCGTTATCGCCTCCTCACCCGAGTCTGGGATAAAATATGGTCTAACAATGCCACGTACCGGTATCCATTTGAAAAAAAAGAAGAAAAAATCTTTTGAGTGGGTTAGCCTTCCGCCGCGGATCTGATTTTCGTGCTTGCTTTCCTTTCCTTGTTTTTGCAAGCATTTTGGTTATTAGGATTGTGCATATTCTGAATATTGAACAAGGGGAAGCATTCTGAAGCTGAAAAGGTGCCAAAATGTCCGAGGAAACAGCATGGAAATGAACAAATTTGGAACCTGGAAAACTGCTTGATCCAGCCGTACGGCTTGATCTGCCTGGATCATAGCCGGGCGGCTTCTTTGGGCAGTTCCACCAGGACACATCTCGAGGCTAACCTGGCAGCTTCGTGCTTATGAATATTCAGGGCCTCCAAGACTGTCTGCTCCAGTAAAATTTACGTGCTTAATTGCCGCATTTCCCGTCCCAAAATCATTCCTTTAAAAACACATTTCAAAATCTCAATTTTAACTCAAAAAAGGAACATTTTTAGGAGGCCGCACACTACGCGACACCATTATATCCTCGTACACTTTGCACACACGCCCCTTTTAACCCGGGTGGTTGTTCTCCATACGGACAAGCATTACGATGTTCTTGGCGTACGAAATCATCCCAAACTCCCCACGGCAAATACTGCCGACAAATGCACATCCCGTATTCAAATTACCCGGATTTTCGCACGGACGCGGAAAGGCGGTTGTCTTTCTCGGAGGGTTGGTGTCTGAGACCTTGATTTTCGGGAAGGAAGAGGAGTCGCCACGCGGTTTTAGTATTTTGAGCCCAAAACGTTGAGAAACGGCTATAGTGAAAAAGTGTCGTTTTTATTGGTAGCAAAAACTTAGGAAAAGGCTTTGAAAACGGGGGTCATTTTTATTGGTAGCAAAAACGAGTAAAAAGCTATTTTGAAGTAGATTGTTAGGTTCGGAGGTCACGTTACGTTTCGAAGAGTATTACGAGATCACCCGAAACGCCTCATACGACGAGTCTTTCTACCTTCTCGAAATCGTGTGCGTGTGTGTGTGTGTTTGTATTTTGAAATGGGGGCTTGAATGACAAGCTTAATCTTGGTTTGAATGCCAAACGTTGATTAGGTGACTTTGTTTGAAAAGACGAGCGTTTGAATGACAAACGTCAGTTTTGAGACGGAAATGAGCGTTTGCGTGGCAAACGTCGGTTTTGAGTTTGAAAAGGAGTTCGAAGGTCGAACTCCGGTTTTTGAACCGGGCGAGTCATTGTTAATGATTTTTACGGGAAAAAGCGTATTAAATGATTTTTTGAATGTCAAAATTTGGCTTTTAGTTTGAAGATGAGCGTTCGGATGCCAAACGTCATTTCGCGCGTTTTTGAAAGAGAGTTCGAATGTCGAACTCCGGTTTTGAACCGGGCATTACATTGTTAACGATTTTTACGGGAAAAAGCGTATTAAATGATTTGCAATCAACGAATCGGGTTGTGACTTGAACTTTGAAAAGTAAATACTATCACGATCCAAATGGGTCGGACTTTGTAAATGACAGTATTTAAATGCGGTATCAACGGAATCAAACGATCCGAAATCGTAAATGACGATCGATGAGCCAAAACGGCTCGTAAATTGTAAATGACGTTCAATCGGCATCAAACGGGTCCGGAATGTGTAAAATGATGTGTAGAAAGTAAATGACAATTGACGGTACTCGATCGATCCTGAATGGGTAAAATGACATAAATTTAAACGAACGGGCCCTTAACGCCGCTTTAACCTTGTGATTGTCTCTTACGGGAAGAGAAGAGGATCGAGGGACTAAAACGCATCGGACCCCATTAGACTCCGAGGCATCTCACATTTCAACGGTGTTTGTCCGAAATGGTTGTAAAGCGACCGGCGCGTAAAACCGAGACGTAATGGAGAGATTAGAGAGAGGGAGTTCATACCTGCATGGCTAGGGTTGACTCCCTTTGGCTCTGGAGGTGTATACAGTGATACAGAAAGTGGTGTGAATACATGTTTCCGGAGTGGAGGGGGGCATATTTGGATTTCGAAATACGAAGGTTTCACGTGAAATCGAGACACAAATGAGAAGCTCTGGGAAGGGGTGAAACTGGGTTTGGGCCGAGGTGTGAGGTGATTTTGGAGAGTAAAATGTTGCTATAAATGGCTTTGACAGCTTTCTTGATTTATAGGTGAAAATTTAGCATGAGCTCCGACGGGACTCTAGACTCGAAATCGAGGGGTTTCCTGAAACTTTGGAAATTTGAGGGACTTGCCGGGCAATTTTTGAGAGTCTGCAAAGGAGTCTGGCCACGCCACCTGAGACCGCACACCAGGGGTATTTTAGTCTTTTGACTCTTGATTTTTCGATTGAAAGGTGACTAGAGGGAGGTGGCATGCTTGTCCACGTGTCCCATGACTCACCAAATGTGTGGGAGTTCGTTCTCGGGTCCCGGTTTTGTCCATTTTTTAAATAACATCCCGTAAAATGTTTGAAATGCCCCGAAAGTGCCGAAAGGTGCATTTTTCAGGGAAAGCCGTACTATTTACGTGGCGATGACGCATGTGTTAAGTATGTTTTGACGCCGAGATGCACGGGCAATTCCCGACGCCTCGCTGGCATGTAAAGTCCGTAATCGGGAGCTGGAACGGTGTTCCGGTGCAACCCTGAGCGGCCATAACGGATTCCTGCTATGTTTC